>OZ012663.1:4924684-5453991 GCA_963942545.1 Oxycera nigricornis | reverse complement strand
AAACAAAAATTTTGTGCCAATTTCTGGAAAAAAACTATGGAAATACTCGTACATTAGTAAATTATATTTCTTACAAAAAATCACCCGGGACCAATTTTCAAAGAAGCTAGGTCTCTTTGAAAAAAGTATCTGAAAAAGTCGGGCAGGTCTCTTTGAAAAAAGTATCTAAAAAAGTCGGGCACTTTCTTCTACAGTGGTCCACACGGGAATGAAGCAAATTTGTATCATCTTTATCACATAGATTCTACTGTGAAGCCAAATAAAGCTGAAAATCCATGTTATCGTGCCTCGGGAAAAAAGTTCCCTGCGATGTACACATCAAATAAACAGATTTTTTGTCAGAAGAAGAAGAATAATAAGTTTCATCTAAAACAGTTATCATTATGTCCGATCTGCATTGTTTGTTCAGAAAGATTCTAAGAAACACAATTTTTAAGAAAGTAGCGCCCATCGTGGGGCAAAAACCAATTAGGATATGCGTAAATTATTAACATATATTAATAAATTCTTCAAAAAGTTATCAATATGTTAGCATACCAATTTCAAACCACAACTAAATATATGAAGCTTCAGAGGGTTTTTAACAAGAATAATTAAAAAAGATTTAAAAGCCATACATCGAAAATAAATTTATAGATACGAATTTTATGACTTGAACACGGCGACAGGCGACTTTCTGATCAAATTTTATGTTACATCGCATTTCGATAAAGTTCTATAACTATATTGAGGCAATTTTTTTATGAAACATAGTCCAAAGTTCTCGATCAACTGTAAAAGCATTATTTCAAAAGAAATTTGTTAAACGCATTGAAATAGTTGCTTTGTCTTAAAACACATCACAAACAAGCAGTGCACTACTTTAGAAACTCATGATTTTGAACAAATGCACCACTTATACGCTGCTCAGCATGTATGGCAGCTATTTAACTTTATTCGATTAAAATTCAAATAAACACATTTCCCAACTTCTAAGACGAAAACCCGATCCGATGTAAGTCACACACAAATAAACTTTTTCAAATGTTAAGGTCGCGGACGTTAATGTATGCATCGAAAAATCATAATTTACCGAAATATTTGTGTAAGTTTTGTATCACATTATCGAGCTATTTATCCTTAACCTAGTTTACGAATTTAATACCGATACGATATGATCATATATATAAAAAAAAACAAAATTAATTTGCATTTTAACTTGAATAGCTGTGATTTCATGATTAAAATGCGTTTGATTGCGAAACATATGTGATTCATGTTGTTGCATTTTGATTTTATTATTAGACAATGTTAGTCTTTAAGATAGACTCTGATAATCGATTTTAAGACCAATGAAAAGCTATTCTCATCTGAAGCCATAAATGACTACCTTCAGTTTAGCTGGCATGGAACCGTTTCAATGTAACTTCTCACCATGCACATGATGGAAACCACTCAAAAACGACATGTTGACCCAACTGTCACTCATATAGCCTGCAATAAATAAAATCCAATGATAAAATTGTTCCACGATGCCTAAATTTAATCTTGTGCCAAGGGCAAGCATCATTCTTATTATTCTGCCCTGCTTTTTTAACGAGCCAGAGTTCGGGCCCTTAATGCATCGTGGAACAGACTGACCAACCTTTTGAATTCGATACCTTTTCACTAGACAAAATTGACCTTCGACGTCACAATATTTCGGTCGACAATTAATAAAGCCACGTAGATTTTATTACAAAGGTCGTGATACTGTCTAAGTAACGTGGCATCACCACCGACTTCCCATAAACCTAAATAGGTTTTGTGTACTTTAAGGAAGGGCACGCATAGATAAGAGGATGATCTAAATTATCCACAAGGGCAGCATTTCAAGTCAACATTTGGATACGAATACGCAGGTCAATAAAACGTGATTAAAATTACGTAATTTAACCTAGACATAAGAATCGACTGCAAAGTTATGCTTTTCATACACATTGTTGCGAGCAAACAGCGGGCAGCCATTTTGTCGGCAAATAGAATTTGGTCGCACTACGTTTTATTTAAAATACATTGCATACTATGGATTTTTTCACACCTCATCAAACAGTTGAAACTGAAAACTCTCCTCGTAGTTCAATTGAAACTTTAATGTTAGTGTTGCAACATTCCAACCAATCGTAAAATCTCTTTCAATTCTGAACAATTTCGCATATTTTATCGTTTCAATGATGACGCTCAGTCGCTTATCAACGATTACAACCGCTCGCATAACGTAATTCATTTGCTAATTAGCGTCCACGTTACGTTAACGTAGTACCGCAAATCACCTAACAGTCATACATAAATGCGAATTTAGCTTAATTAAATCAACAAAAGGAATGAGAATAAATAATCAGATTCTTTTGATAATCATTATGACCTCCTCAGCATTGAACAATACTATCTATTAATTGAATTGATTTTAATAACTTAATCCACTGTAGTCGTCTTAGCTATGTCGGACACAATCCGCTCAACACTTTAACTTCCGCTAACGGATTGTGATCTGGTTTTTATGCAAAACACCTTATTTGATTGGATTTTATTGATTCCATAATGAAGACAAGCAAAATCGACACGCGACTTTTCTTAATGTGACATTGTCATGCTAAATGAAAACATGATTTTCGAGCATGGTTAATTAGTCGAGGTGTTATAATTTAACGTTTTTTTAAATGCAGTTTGAACAGCATGCAAAGATACTATACTTATTTATATTCATTAAATTAGAGCTACTGTCTGGAATATCATTTACAGCTGCATTTCACTGACCAACAACTTCCTCTTTGCATAAATATGTTTTTATTGGATAATAACACAGTCTATTCCTCCAGATTCTCGCTTCATCTATTCTATATTTAAGCTGGAGAGGGATCGATGCCTGCATATTGAATTTAATTAAGAAAAACATATATTTGGGTGACCATTTCCAATCGATAGAAACAAAAAAAAATACATCTGCTGTAACTTATGTGTACCTTTTCGGCTATCAGCTTGTGCATCACACGGAAACTACTGGGGACACTTTGATGAGATAGTATAGTAGTATCTTATATCCTGGATCAACATTTAAGGCAACTTTTTATCAAGACTTTAAAAAACTGCATCTCCATCATTGAGTTTCGCGCGCAAAATTTAACACAGTGCAAGAATGGTACTACGAGCGTCAGCTATCTTCGAGTGGCGTGCTACCAAACATTCTAGACTTGAGAAGCCGGGAATATGCAAGCAGACCAGAAGAGGCGCAAATTCAGTATATTTTTAATGGCGCGCAAGTGCTCTAAGCAATTGAAGGGGCGACAGACTTTTTTTTCTAGTCAAACAATGAACACAAGAACGGATGGATTTAGTGACTTATGATTTTTGATTCATTTATTTGTGAATGGCTTTTCATTTCATAAAGTTTATAGATTTTCTTTTTGAACAACGGCCGTTAATTTTGTGGCTTATGCTTTCCAGAAAATAAACAATTCTTCCACAAATCTGGAAAAAAAATGATGATGACTAAGCTGTGCATAATAATGTATGTAATGCTTTTTTTACAGTTTTAAAGTAATAATTACACAAATTTTTAATACAATATTTACAATTTCTCGCAAGAAGGAATATGTAATATATAATTTGATAATATTTTATTCAAATTTACTCCTAAATTTCCTTAAGTTTTCATGCAAGCTAATATATTAATAATATTAAGAACTTTGGCACGGCAACCTATATTTCATTTGGACTCGACAACTTTTATAAACAAATTAACCTCATTAGGATGGATTAATTAGCTTGAATTTACAAAATGTACTATTACGTGAAATTGGAACTTTTGTTGTCATACAATTTCTTTCGATTGCGTATATTCTGACGAGAATACACTCACCGATGTATTTTCTAGGTGTATTTCTACAACTAAACAATTCGTAATGTATGGCATTAATTAGAATAAGTTGAAATGTCAGAAAAAAATGAAGTAAAAACATTTTAGGGTAGACCGTTTCGTAATATCATGAATTATACATGCGACATACAGGTGAGCAATAATTGCAAGTTTTAGATGAAAATGTACATGAATTCGTACGTTTTCAACGAAATAAAATATTTAAGAAATTCTAATCATCTCAAAACTACCCTTTGACAGCTATAAATCGTTAAAAATTTCGTTCCAAAAATATTTTAAATCAGATAGATGTAATTTTTCATACACAATATTTTTATTTTAAAAATATGATTATCAAACCATGTGAGATGACACATCCAAAACTATGAATATTTCAAAAGAACATTCTTGTTGAAAGGGGGAAATCATATTAGACGATTCAAAATATCGACTTTTTTATTGCAAAAATCTGAAGTTTAGCTATTCAAGAGTATGCTCTAAAAGTTTGACCGATATTCGAAGATACTCTTATACGTTCGGGGCATGAAACGAAGAGGGCTCGAGTATACCGCAAGGCCCATTGAATGGAGCGATCGCAGACAAGCTGGGCGGGACCAAGCAGCTGTCGTTCTAAGAATCTATCTTGCTCGGTATATATTGGGGCAGGTATTACAAACAAAAAGATGTATTTTTCTTGGTATCCCTGCGGATATAGATGTAATACACAAATCACTTCAATGCTCAATTTTTGGTAATTTGTTTTTAAATGCGTTTTTCTCGAAACGCGTTTTTCCGGCTTGCGTGCCGATTTTCAAAAACCAAAAAAAAATTTGAATTCTCATTAAATTTGCGTCTAAGTGAACCTGATATAGGGATAAAAATTTCCGATTCAAAGGTTTTTTTTATAACAAAAGCACGAAAAAAATTTCAATTTTTTTTCAAACGTGTTTCAAATTTTCACTACAAATCTCGTCCATGGAGGAACTATATATATACAGTGCTGTGCAAAACTTAAGCAACTCACTACATATCAGAATGAAAGGGAAAATTGTAATCAAAATATAAAGAATTTTTTTCATTTTTTTGTTTTTAACTTACACGTTAGCATGTTGCTTAAAGCTCTGCAATAAAAAAGTACATCAGTATTTTAACTGTTCTTTCAAAAAACCAAAACAAAATACACCAAAAAAAGCTGTGCAAAATCTAAGCAACTTTTATTAATATTTCGTGTAAAAGCCGTTATTTTTTATAACAGCGGCACATCTGCGAGGCATTGATTCAACTTAATTATTTAAAATTGATATGTCAAGCTTTTCCCCATTCGGTTTTTAGGTTTGTAAACAATTGGTCCTTGTTTGCAAACTGTACTGTTCCCATACGCCGTTTCAATATACCGAACAAGTTTTCTATAGGATTCAAGTTGGGCGATTGTGTCGGCCAATCAAGAACTTGAATACGTTTAGAGCTAAGCCATTCTTTAACCAACTTCGATGTGTGTTTCGGGTCATTATCATGTTGAAACACCCATCGAAGTGGCATATTACACTCTGCATACGGTAACATTCTAGATTCTAAGATGTCCTGTCCATAATTTCTGTTATTCTATGAAAGGGACTAAGACCTAATGCTGAGAAACATGTCCAGACCATGACGCTTCCTCCCCCATGTTTCACTGTCTTCCTAAAGAAGCGTGGATTCAGTTGTTGTCCCTTCTCACGCCTCACACGGGATAAGCGATCAGAATTGAAGAAGAACGCTTTTCCATTTAGCAACTGACCAGTCAAGATAGTTTTTCGCAAATTCAAGTCTAAATGATATATAAAACGATATAAATACTAAAATAATAATGTTTAAAAGTATTGTTCGAGCAGTTTACCTTTTCCTTGCATGTCTTTTTGTGAGCAATGGTTTTTTTTAAAGCTGTATAGCTTTTTAGATTGAATTCAATTGCGCGTCTGCGAACAGGGCGTGAATTGACATTCAAGCCTAGGTCTTTCACAACTTCTTTTGACGAGATAAACGGTTTTATTTTTATCAATTTTTTTAATTTGTAAGTCATCTCTAATAGTAGTTTTACGCGACCTTCCACCAAAATTTATCCTTTTCACACTACTCGTGTTTTTTATATTTCGTAATCCATCTTGAAATTAAAGATTTGTTTATATTTGACGATTTGGCAATCTTTATTTGCGTTTTTCCGGAATAATATAGCGAAATTACGTTTGATTTAAATATATTATTGTGTTGATTACGCTGCATTTTAAATTTTATTTTTTTAGACACAACTAAACCCAAAGGGAAGACGATCTTTACTGATCTAATTGACACGAACATTGACACGAGCATCAGAAAAAAACAAAAACATCGGGAAATCCTCGTTATCTTTTGTTCTGACTGGGAATCGTAGCTGCGTTTTGAAAGTTGCTTAGATTTTGCACAGCCTTTTTGTTGGTGTATTTTGTTCTGGTTTTTTTAAGAACAGTTAAAATACTGATGTACTTTTTTTAGTGCCGAGCTTTAAGCAACATGCTAGCGTGTAAATTAAAAACATGAAAAAAAAATTTATATATTGATTGCAATTTTCCCTTTCATTCCGACATGTAGTGAGTTGCCTAAGTTTTGCACAGCACTGTATGAAATATAAAAGATTTGCTTGGATTACTTTCATATTAAAATTGTAGACTCCAGCATGAACGACAATGAGAGACTTGGATGACGGATCTCCATGAAGAATAGCTTCTAACTTTGCGAATTTAGATGATAATCACTTGAAAAAATTATGAGATGTAGTTCAAAATATGAATACCTACTAATTTCAATTAATTTTAATCATTTCTTCCTCTTCGAAAAAAATCACGAAAAAAATGAAAATAGGTCTCCTAATGTGATTTCCCCCTTAGGGTGTAAGAATCAGATACTAGAATCACCATACAAAGGAACTCTAAATTTATTCGTTAAATGTCTTGAGCTATTGAAATTCCTACGCGAGTAAAAATGTTGCGAAATGATCTCGGACCTGCTTGATAGAAATTACAACTAGAAATAGGTTGTTTTTGCAACGTTTCTATGAATTACAATTGACTTCAAAACAAGTTCAAATTCAAAATTAATAATTCGAATGCAACCTACCGCAAAGGCCAACCGAAAGCAATCCACCTCCTTTCGACCTTTTGACCCTCTTACACAATGGCACGGGATCTTCGATTTATTCGCTACATTTAATAAAACCATTCAATTAACTCGTTTTTTTATGTTTTGCACTCAATTTTATCTCGGACTATACTCACAACTATATAAATAGATACATATGTATCTAGATACACCGAAAGGTATACGATAGCAAATTGCAATCATACAATGAATGTTAAAATCGTACAATCGCGAAAATATCTTGTATCCACGCCACCATTTACAATGATATCTAATTGAATTAATAGCTTTCTTCATTGCTTTCGAGCAATTTGAAATCGAAATCACGATAGATAGATGGGTGATAGGCGTGGCCGAACAAATGTTTAAACAAAGTGTTGATAAAATAGCAGGCTGCACAAAATTGTATCAATTTCAGCGAGTTTTTTGTGTAACACACTTTCTTCGCAATCAATATGCCGCAGGCGGCTTTGTGATTACTTTCATTTGTTATCGTGATTGTGTGCACGGGCGAGGAAAATGCATGAAATTCGAAAATGTTCGCATCAAGTGCGCGCCATCCAAGGCTCAAAAACATGGGCCTTGGATGAAAAACTGAACTAATAGCCTTTTTTCCGAATATCCTTAGAAAAGATCAAAGCTCCTCCACACCATGAGGAAGTAGATTCTTCGTGGTTGCGCTAACAATACCACTTAATTACCAGTTGGCGCATTTACTTCCAATTTTTCATCCGAGCAAGGCCAACCTCCGCCAAAAGTTCAATGCAAACCTTCGACAATTGAAAATGTTCAAACGATTTTCGTGGTTGGCTCTCACGCCACGTTCGATGCAATCAATGGCAGCAACATATCCATTGCTGTTTTCAGGGATACATTTCAACAATTGAGTTCCGAAAACAGATTTTTTTCAAGCGAATCCGGAAGTTCTATCGCAAATATCACTAAGTTTCAAGTATATCTTGAACAACAATATATTTTCACAGTTGGCAACTATGTAAAGCATAAGGAACGTGTTTACGATTCAACAACACTCGAACAGCTTTGAAACCATGGACGTCTACCGTCATATGCAGTTTTTTATATATTATTTTCAAAAAATGGTTTTCAATCACCAAAGAAAATCGACTTTGTGTGGAATTCATTGCCACGATCGCTGTTGAAAGATCATTGTCATGATCACTCACAATATTTGCATTGATCTAACAATCGAATGTTCAGTTGTTCGTGATTCGATTTCTACGTCCAATAAAAAGAAATTAATGATTTTTAGATAATTGCTGAACGTTATGAGGAATATTATTTTTGAATGAACTTCAAACCGTGAAGGTTTCAATTTAACATAAGGCGCAATGTTAGATAAGTACAGTGGATGCTAGCAGAGCCAGGAAATATGTAACTCATTTATTCAAATTATTTGCTATTCAATTTTAAATTAGCTGCTTAATTAGTTTCAGTCTCCCAAAAAATGAAAACTCCTGCCACAAACACTATTGTCAAGATAAAGAGCCCTACTCTGTCTAGAATTTCGGACAAATTGAACTTCTTTTCTTTTTACATTTTGATTTCTGCAAGTGTGTAAAATATGAATACATAAGGATTTTTCGAAACAATCTGCCTATTTCTAGTTATGCATTGTAGAGCAAGCAAACGTCTTGAAATGGCGTTTTCCTTTTTGGCCATCACGATTCCACCCAATTTCCTATTCTACTATTCAATCACTTTGAAATTTTCAATAATTTTTTTTTTCTATAGTGTGAAGTTAGATTGTCTTATCAATTTGAAGAAAAAAAACTTGTTTTTATTTGGCATTTTTTGAACAAAAAAAAGCAAAGCTCTATCGAAAGTCAAACGGTCGCCATTTTGTTTTTGTGTAAGAGAATAAATCTACCCTATTCTAAGCAAATCATACCCTGCAGAAATTCCATTCGTCGCAAATCACGACTACCCTCTGGATTAAATTTTTTAACGGTGTCGGATTCAACGGCCTGCATATATACATGCATTTCCTATTGTTTTTCTTGAAAATTTCACCTTTTATTTAAATGTTAGATAAAAGTAACAAAAAGAGATTTTAACTCAATAGCTACTACCTAGCTAGCTTTTCATTAAATTTTAGAAATATGCTCATTCTTAGTGATTCTAGACAGGGCAGGACAATTAAACATTAAATCTCTAGCGAAACGAGTCAGTTTTTCCTGCTGCATTGCAATTTCAGAAAATGTGGTCTAAGTGCGACCCTTGAGGCCCACACGACTAACTTCCCAGTGGGGTGAATGAAATGCTATAATTTGCTTTTATTATTAATTACTATTATTCATAATTACTATTATTAAACATTATTATTCTAAATTAATATAATTACTTTTTTATTTTTATCAATTTTTTATCTAACCATAAAAGCTTTGGTAGAGGAAGACGTCTCCACGTCATCCTCTACCAAAGCCTCGGCCTCTTCGTCCTCGTCATCCTTCTTGTCCTCCACTTCGGCCTCAACCTCGTTCTTCATTTCGGCTTCGGAATCCACAACTATTATTGAGGGTATTTAATTATTATTTACAATAATCATTCGTTATTAAGAATGTTTGATCGTTACTGAATAATTATAATTGACTTTATATATACAATATGAAATTATAACTAATATTATTTGATTGTTATTAACAATATTAAATTATTTATAACAATATCCAATTATTAACTGCATTCACATTCACCCAAACCTGATAATATAAGTTTGGATTTTCATAAATAAATGTTTAATTTTTTTTTGAAATAACATTTTTTTTACAAATTTGATCACAATTTTGCTAAAACGCACAATAATAACAACATTACTATGAAGGTATTTGGTATCTTCATGAATTAATAGTGCGTATCAACAGTTTAAAAATGAGCAATTTTTAGTCGTTTTTTCAGTTTTTTCATCCTAAATAAAAAACGGCTCAACCGATTTACGCGTCGTTTAAAACCAGTCCCACGTCAATCCGATCTTTGGTTCTCGAGATAATCGAGACGAAAAATAATTCCGAACGCACATACGTACATCCGTACATACGTACATCCGTACATACGTACATCCGTACATACGTACATCCGTACATACGTACATCCGTACATACGTACATACACACATACGTACATACACACTCACAGACATCTCTCGAAAAACGATGGATTTGGACTCTAGAGACCTTAAAACGTGGAGATATGTCAAAATTTGGGATTCGCAAAATCGACCCCATTAAAATAACTTCCCATAGGGAACTGGGAAGTTAAAAATCCAACATGGTCTTCAAAAGAATTTAGCAAAATATATCAAAAAATATATGGATTTTAAGGGGACACTCTACTGTTTAAAACCTAATAACGCCACCTTTTTTTGAAAAAAAATCGATTTTAAAAAAACTACTCCTGATATCAGTTTGAAAATTGATGGACCTTTATATTGAAATGCTTAAAAAAGCATGTTTTTAAACATAACCCCTCATAGCTTTTTTCTGTGTAGCCAAATTGACTTCGCGTATATTTTTTTTGTGATCGACATGGAAAAAAAACCAACAATTTGAAGAAACATTGAAAAGTAAATTGAAAAAAAATTCTAAAAGTTGATTCCTCGATTCTCCACGTCTTAATCAATATTTTATCACAATGAGCCTATATTGGCCTAAGTGAGCCGTCTTTTGACAAAGGGGGCTGCCACTAATCAATATTTTGAAAATATTTGTTATAGGAGAGGGTTGAAGAAAGGAGGAACGGGAAGGTAGGTGGTGGGGAAACGATGAAGGGAGGTGGGGAAGGGAAGAGTCTGTCCCACTTTTATTATAAATTTTAATATTTTTAAAGTTCTGATATTTTTATTATGAATCCGCATTAAGATCCATACATTTTTCAATTTTTTTTTGCCAAAAAAACATGTGACCGTTGTATAAAACAATTTCCTCTTTAGTAAGGAAAAAATGAAAATATTACAAGATGGAAAAAGTGATTTTTCAGTAAAATTATTATTATATCTCGCCAATTTTTGAACATATATTACCAATCAATAATTTTATTATGAAATCACACTCCGTGTTTGATTATGAAAATAAAAAAAAACTTCATTTTCGTCTATTACAACTGCATGTAGCCCCTTAAGGAGCCATCCATATATGTATTACGTAGCACTCTCAGGGCAAGGAAGGGGGTATTTAAAAATGTGTTACATAGATCAAATGGTTAAGTGACAAAATTGAAAATTGGTAATAATTCAATTAATTAAAATAATTTCAACTATCATAAATAGAAAATAATAAGAGAATTTTTGGCTGAAAGTATTTACATTGTTAATATTTCGTGATTAAAATATTTAAAAGCCTTAGGATGAATTTATTACGTAATAAGAGGGGGGTGTACTTGAAAATGTTACTAAGTGTTATATAGGCGAAGAAGGAGGGGGGGGTTAAAATACTCTAAAAATTGCGTCACGTGATATATGGATGGCTCCTAAAGATTTGTGAGTCACTTTTAAATGGAATCTATTGAGCAATGGTGGAAAACAGAAAAGCATATTCATTGTCACGCTGGTTTTTTTGTGAAATATTGAGTTTACTTCACATGGGTGTAAGAAAAATTCCACATAATTTGAGATTTTGAATGGTTTTTGCACGCGTTTGAATGGTTAAACTTTTCCCAGAAAATAGAAAACTCCTTAAGTCTGGTCAAACTGTTTTTAACTTCCCAGTATATGGGAAGTTCTTGTAATCGCCTCGAAAATCGAAATTAAAATTTTCGACATATCTTTAGAGTATATTTTAAGTGTTTTTAGAAAGAAGTATGTATGTGTGTGTATTTACGCACGTACTATGTGCGTTCGTGGACAGTTTTTTCTACGAGCATAACTCACGTAAACAAACTCGTATCGACTTTGTTGAAATGTCAATCGAAGCGACTTTGCAATCTTAAGAGCTCATTAGTTTTTGGAACATTTAGGTCGGGGGGGGGGAGGTTGTAGTTTTGCCCTTTTGAAGGTCATTTCTGTCATGCACAATATCTCGCGATCCAAACATGCGATTTCCATCACTAAGATCAAGGTGTCAATCGACGTGTATTAACATTTGTATGATTCTATCAAGTTTTTGAAAAATTGTTGGAGCCGTTTTTTAATTTAAGGAAAAAAAGTGCAAAAACTTAAGTTTTTTTTCATAAACAATAAAAAAATTTAACCTGATTTACGAAACACACTAATCAATGTTTATAAAATTCATACACTCCTAACAGTTTTTATAAAAAAAAAACTAGCATAACTTTTTCTCATGATTACAAAAAAGTAAATTAAAAATAAAAAATAATTAAAAGTCATCATGATTTTTAAGGTCATTTCTGTCATTCACTATATCTCACGAATCAGATATAATATTTGTATCATTAAGGTGTTAAACGATGTGTATTGACATTTTTGTTGAGGTTTTTGCCTTTACAAAAAAATCGATGGAGTCGTTTTCTAATTTAATAAAAAAAGCAAAAAAAAAACATTGGGACTTTTTCATAAAAAATAAATTTTTAACCTGATTTGCACAACACGGTAATGAATGTTTATAAAATTTATAAATCCTTACCAGTTTTTGGAGACAATCCAATCCAATCCATAATTATTATTTTGTTTAGTATTTTGAATATTTATGTAGATATTACTGGGAAGTTGACCGTGTGGACCTCAAGGGTCGCACCTCGCGGCTTGTTTTTTATACTTTTGAATTTTAGTTATTTAGTGTGGCACAAGAATCCGCTAAAACTCAAACAAATCGATGCGTATTTGCTGCCAATATCGAGGCAAATGTTTTTATGTAAAATGGCACATTTTGATTGAAGTTCCAGGCGGTTTTGTGAGGGCACTCAAATAATGTTAGTTCCGATGCTCCTGGCAACTTTGTATTCAATCTAGTATAAGTGATCCAAGAGGAGAAGCTATAAGGACATTTTTCAAGATGAAAAACAAATGCAAGGCAATAAATCTTCAAAATTGCAGCCAAAGAAATGGACGAGGCTCCCTCGGCGAGCAGCTATCGTTGATATCAGCTTGCACCCCTGGCACGCTGCACCCCCTCCACCGCGGGCGAGTCTTATCAATGCAAATCTTGTCAATTTCATGTCGCTTTCGGAGCTAATCAAAACCAACCGCAAATCTATCTTTAAACATTTGCCCGCGCCACGACTTGCATTTTCCTCGCGCATTGTGTATTTACCGCGAAATTGAGAAGCGCTGGTGGCCGTACACGCCAATGACCGAATCCGGGTGAAAGACCTTCCTTGGGAGCAACGCAACATCCCCATCCGCCCGCAGCCCCCCGCCCAACGGTTTTCACAACACGGTCAATCGTCTTCTTGTTCTCTCCTCGCGCGGCTTCGTCGCTGCCGTAGTCGGCATCTTCAGTTCAATGGTACATTCGCCAATTGTATCATTCATTCTCTTTAAGTACGGAGAAATGTTTGCCTTCGTGCACTAGTTTCTCCACTGCTGTTGCCGGCATCATCGCCGTGCGCTTTGGCTCCTTCGCTGACGTCACCGCGCGCCGCATCCTTGGCACAATCCCCACACCACGGCGCCCTTTTCCCGTGTGATCTCTAACCGACCCAGGGCGCATCCATCTCCGCGGCATCGATCCCCGCATTGGACAAATACTCTGCCCAAAGATACAATCCGCCGTGGACAGTAATTTATTCTGTTTTCGGGTCGCCGAGGTCGTCCAGGTCGCGTTTAGGTCCTCGTCGCGAATTAAAAGAAGTTCAATGCATCTTCAAATTGAGTATTTGCAAGCGACACGGCAGCACTGCGAGTTCCCACAATGCAAAACTTTCTTTTTCTTTCTACTTCCACTCTCACGATTTTCCCATTTTCCACGGCAATGTCTTCCTCCGCGAATGGCTCCGAGAGCAATCATTTTCCTTCACGCCGGCATTTTTTTCGATTTTCCCTGGGCCAATCCTCTCCCGCTCGGATGTGCATGCATACCTACCCCATTCGTGGGCTGGTGTGTGTGTGTGTTGCAAAAACCAGCTGGGACTGCACCACCAACAACAGCCTTGTGGCGCGAGATGCAGTCGCCACAGTCCTCGCAGTGAAATTTCTTTACTCTCGTTGCGGCCAAGGCTCTTTTCGCCCTGATTCGCGTCCGTCGTCGTCGCACCCCCGCGGAAGCTGTGCTGCTGCTGCACTTCATTGCACTTCCACTGCACCAACAACATGCTGATGATAAAAAATAATGTGAGAAAAAGGCGCGCGCTCGGAATTTTGCTGCTGAAACTCACCGCGACTTCGCCATACACATTGTGTGTTGCATTGTGGAAAACATATTGCATAATGTTGCCGGTGCAATGTTATTGAACTTTTGTGGCGGATGACTGAGTCCCAGCTGAAGCACTTGAAAGATGTACAGGCGAAACGGAGGAGGAGGAGCTGATCCAATGTGCGATTTTCGTAGGCAGTTTTCAGTTCCTGCGATCTTATTTAAGCGTTTCCGATTGGATTCATCAAAATGGATGATCGATTTTGAACGTAGCATATTCGAAGAATTTCGGTGTCGAGCAAGGACTGCAGGACTCTAGAAGTGCGAGTGATGTACATCACATGCGTCCTGCAGGACAACCAGGCAAACTTGGCACGCATTGAGCTCCAAACGCACCATGCAGCTCATCAATACGAGTCGTGAAACCTTGAGTTCTATCGTGTCCGTACTGACATTGTGTTATTGGCAGTCACGCAGAAAGATTGGGTGTTCCTTTCAACGATTTTTGTCGAAGTTGCAAATCGGTAGAATAGGATGAGATAATCCAACATTTTGCATGCGAATGCCCAGCAAACCTTAGGTTCATCCTTCCTGGACAGTCTCACGGAAGTAGCTGATTTGAATATTGGCTACATAGCCGGCATCATACGAGAATCTAAATGGTTCTAATCACTCAGCAGCTAGAAAAAATATGCCACGCGGTGCTCCTGAAAAGAAGTTAGCTGAGCAACACAGGCAGATCAGGAAAAAATTTCCGAAGTCGGGAATTAATCAGAAATGTCGCAGGAAATCCAGCCAAGTTGGCGACCATCAGTGATTCTTAAACGAGAAAAACATGCTATTATAGCGAAGTTAAAAAAATTGGGTCTTTTTAAGTTTTTACATCATCTATAAAAACGGCTGGACCGATTTTGCTGAAAACTCACTGAGTTTTAAGTTACGTAATCACGCGTCGAATGAAACACGGTCTCCCGTCAATATTATCTTTGGTTCTCGAGATAATCGAGATGAAAAATAATTACGAATTAACTATGCACATACGTACATACACACAGAGAAACCTCTCTAAAAACGATGGATTTGGATTTTAGAGACCTTGAAATGT
Source organism: Oxycera nigricornis (assembly GCA_963942545.1). Taxonomy (NCBI): domain Eukaryota; kingdom Metazoa; phylum Arthropoda; class Insecta; order Diptera; family Stratiomyidae; genus Oxycera; species Oxycera nigricornis. The sequence goes on along the minus strand of OZ012663.1, from coordinate 5,438,600 downwards.
GGAGATATGTCAAATTTTGGGGTTCGCAAAATCGGTCCCACTGAGAACTGGGACGTTAAAAACTGTATCGTTAACGCGACGCATCACATTTTCTAAATGAGTTTGCGTCATTTGCGAATATATGATACTCTAATCTGTGGTGATGCGGAAAAAGGTTAAACGATTTGGAGAAAAGTTCAAACGATTTGGGAAAAAGTTTAAACGGTTTAGAAAAAGGAAAACCTGATTGAGAAAAAAAGTGACATGTGTAAAAGTCTTAGCGACGTAGAGAAGAATGTAAGTGAATTGAGAAAAAGTTTAAGTAAATAAAGAGTTTGGGTTACTTGCGAAAAAGTTAAAGTGGGCTAGGAACCTGCTATTTAAGCCTGACCAGGATAAGAAAGCTCTTTAAATTTGAATCAAAAAACGAAGCGTTAGTCGTGCTACTACATCTCTCTGAAAAAGCTATTTGCCATATCATTTCAATGCATCGCCGAAAGCTTAGTAAACTATTGCAATTAATATTAATGGAAAAAATTGTCTTTTCCAAAAATACAACGTTGAGAATGAAAATTCCACTCTATCGGATTTCAAGCTTTCCGGCTGAAGACTAGCCAAATTTCTCTTCTCGTTCTGCCAGCAAGTATTGTCAGATCTTCTCATTTCAGTTCAACTCACAAGCACTTGTTTCAAATATTTACAGGTGCATATAATAACCAATCGTTTTTTTTTGTTTTCCCCCTCAAAAACAGCATACGGCACAGCAGCAATTACCTGAAAAATAAAAATTCTTATTATTGTTAGAATTTGATAGATAAAAAGTATGTTGCAATATAAACCAACAATATTCAAATATTTCTCGAAAAAAAAACTGTCACTAACACTAGCCACTAGAATCTTTGCAATCATCGCATTGATATGAGAATATCATTGGAATTTAATTACAGAAAACAAGAAAATTAACTGTCTAAAAATTATATAATCAAAATAATTTAAAGATTATACTATCTTTCGTTATTTTTTATTATCGTTTTCGAATGATGAATGATTTAAATTGATCTGTTCAAAAACATTTCGACAGCACGCTTTCACGATACATCAGCCCTGTTTGTCTCTTCTTCTTCTCCTTCTTAATGACAGATATCGCCGGCCGTACCAGTCGCTTCTCATGGGCATTGCCTCACGAGATTTAGTACGACCGAGCATTGCCTGTAGCGAAATCTATTGCAATAGTTAATATTTTTTGTATTCAGTTATCAACTCCCAATTGAAATTTGTTGAAATGAATCGCATTGCTTCTGAACAAATTCAAATGCAAATTTTTCAGCAAAATGGCTACAGAAATAAAGTGAATTGCATGCTTGTTCCACTGATTATTTTATCTTTGATGATTTTAAAAGATTGCTGTGCCTTTTGAGAAACAACTTTCAGACTAGCAAGGATTTCGTTGCAGCCTTTTCTGATGGTGTTTTGAGAGGAATTAGTCACATCATGGTTGAATAACAAGTGAGGACAACTCATTTTCTTGTCACCTACGTCGCGAAAGCTAAAATACCATTAGTATTATTATATTATTAGGTATTTTTAAAATTGGCTTGCGATACGTAAACAAGTACCATCTTGAGCGGCACGTTTCGTCCATTCAGATTATCAGGATTTTTTTTTTGTAGAAAAGATCATTACCCCTGTTTCGTACTGAATTTCAGCACTCGAGTACCGATCGGGGTTCAACAAACCAGCTGAACATACGCCACAGCCGCGAGCATGGTGCGTCCAACAAAGATTTAGGTCAATTGCACTGGGCAAGAACTATTTGGCGGTATGCGAGGCTCCACCACTGTCACAAAAATAGCTGGCATTACTTGGAATTCGCGACAGGCATATTTGCAGCCATCTATACCATTTGTCCGAGGCGAAACGTTTGCGAATATCGCGACCGTTTAGTGATTACAATCACGAGGGCATAGGTTTCCCACTGCCCCGGCACGAACGCTTTTGGGAAAATAATGCATTTCATATGCACGCATGCATGCATGCACCGAATGCAGCGAAGGGACGATGCAACACCGAACGCCTGCTTCTAAATTAAGATGCATTTCAGGCCACATGTAAATTAGAGTGCAAATACTATGTTTGGACTGGTTCCCGTGAAAGTGGTTCTTTGGGCTGATAAATGGAAAGCATACGGCATATGTGGAGCTCCATATAATACGGTCCGCAGATTTTCAAAATATTTCTAAGAAACCGAAGAGCACTGTGAAATCATGCTATGGCGACCATGCAGTCCCACCCAGTTTCTATTTTCTAAGCATAAGCTCGAATGTAGATACTTTTACTCCTGTTTACTATTTAACAATTTAAGCACAGTATCTATAGTTCAACTCTTTCATATTCACACAACTCTTTTGGTCGGATAATCTTTTGCTTATTTGTCACTAACAAAGAAAGTATCTCCGGTTGGCACTCTCAGCATCATCACAGTCACAGACGTGATCATCCTTATCAAAACAGCCTCATTCTTTCGGTCCCACCCCATCCCCCAAAAACAATAATAATATATGATTGAATATCTGTTGGCTACTGAAACAATAGATTTGAGTACTTGTTGTCCGGGTGAACTCGTATCATCAAGCTATTTTTGGGATGTCACCGGGTTCACTAGATTCGTTAACCGAAATCCAAATTAAATTTGATTCGACTTTAGAATACGATTAACTTTGTTGGATGACAAAGAAAAGACAATAATAATAACATTGAGCGTGCCATTCACCCTGTCTTACATTTGCATGGAATTTTTTTTAAATTTTCAAATCATCATTTGGGTTTAAACCGATATTCATTCATCAGTATTGGTTATGAGTGAAATCAAAATAAAGACTATTCAGGTCTATCTAAGATTCTTTTAAACTAAAAATTTACTTTAAGCTAATTTTTTTGTTAAAAAATTCTATGAATAGAAACACAAAAACAAATCCATGTAAACGAAGGAAGTTTAAACGTAAAACGTTCTATGAGCTATGGATTTCGTTCATTTCGCACCAAAAACTTAATAATCACAACGAAATTAAGTTTTAAAATAAATACGACTGCATAATGTTGCAAATAATACTTTTTCCTTCTTACAAATTTATTATAAAAGAACATCTTCTAATTTACCTGTCGTAAAAAATGCATGAAATAACTAGGAAGAAAAAAACCGGCAGTCTAGTCTTTGGCGGCAATTCCAAAAAAATATCATGTTGAACGTTTGAATATAAAAAAAATTATTAATTGACGTGCATCAAAAGCTATAAATTTACATTTAGGAACAACAGGACACAAACAGATAGTAACACGAACCATCACGAACAGAACTTGGAAAATGCCAATTACAAGGAAAGTTGGGTCGAAGAAAGAGAGAACACTTTTTTAAATTTCGATTATTAATGCTTGCACCTCTAGCAAAACTGATCATAGGAAACAATTCTATTAAGAAATACTCAAGGCGTTTCGCATCAGAATTTTTGATAAAATGCTATGACAAATTATTGTGCACAATTTCAAGAAAGGGTTTTTAACATACAATTTTTAAAAAAAAATTCTCGAAATAACACTACAGAGAATTATTTTTGGTACATACTGCCAATGAGAATTCACAAGAAAATATTCTCATGGACACAGCAAACTTATTCATCAAAAAGAAATAGTAAAATTTCTGGTAAACGAAAAATTTCTAGAAGAATTTTTTTCATAAATTCCAAGAGGAATTATGTTTTTAAATAAGGCGAAAATTTTGCAGGCGTAAAAAAAAGTACCAAAAAATTCAATGAAAAAAATTCTTAATTATCTTCCGAAATTCTATACATTATTTAAAAACATAATTCCTCTTGAAATTTATGAAAAAATTCTTCTAGAAATTTTTCGTTTACCAGAAATTTTACTATTTCTTTTTGATGAATAAGTTTACTGTGTCCATTAGAATATTTTCGTGGAAAGTTTTTAATATGTTCTAAATTTTTCACCGGATAAATTTTAAGAAAATGTAAATTCAATGAAACTCGACACAATTTTCAGAAAAACGTATCAGCAATCTAAAAAAAATCATAAAAACATTTATGGGGTGAAACAGTTTCAAATCTAAAAAGTTTGTTTTCAGGTGACGATTTGCAAAAAAAAAAATTTAAACCATTTTGTTCAATAGAAATAAAAAAGATACCATTTTGAAATTTTTTTGAAAAATGTAATCTAAAAAACCCCTTAATCTTTGAAAAGTTTAGGCGAAACAAAATGACGGGTAAAAATCATAATATAAATTGTACGACAAATGTCGAAGACAAAATATTCTGAAAAAGTGAGAAAAATGCCTCCTATTATGTTTTGACTGAAAATACACTTTCCTATAAAAAAGAAGCAAACTAACATGAACCTTCCAAAATAGTTTCATCTTTCAAAATGTGCAAAAATAAAGAAACAAAATGTGGTCTAAGTGCGACCCTTGAGGCCCACACGATTAACTTCCCAGTGGGGTGAATTAAATGCTATAATTTTCTTTTATTATTAATGACTATTATTAATAATTACTATAATTAAACATTATTATTCTAAATTAATATAATTACTTTTATTATTTTTATCAATTTTTTATCCAACCATAAAAGATTTGGTAGAGAGAAGACGTCTCCACCACCTGGTCATCCTCTACCAAAGCTTCGGCAACCTCGTCCTCTTCGTCCTCGTCATCCTTCTTGTCTTCACTTCATCCTCAACCTCGTTGTTTATTTTCGGCTTCGGAATCCACAACTATTATTGAGGGTATTTAATTATTATTTACAATAATCATTCGTTATTAAGAATGTTTGATCGTTACCGAATAATTATAATTGACTTTATATATACAATATCAAATTATAACTAATATTACTTGATTGTTATTAACAATATTAAATTATTTATAACAATATCCAATTATTAACTGCATTAGCGTTTCTACTCCCATTCACCCAAACCTGATAATATAAGTTTCGAATTTCACAAATTAATCTTTATTTTTTTTTGAAATAACACTTTTTACAAATTTGATCACAATTTTGCTAAAACGCACAATAATAACAACATTACTATGAAGGTATTTGGTATCTGCACGTATCAATAGTGCGTATCAACAGTTTAAAAATAAGCAATTTTTGGTCGTTTTTTCAGTTTTTTCATCCTAAATAAAAAACGGCCCGAACGATTTTGCTGAAAAGTCATTCAGTTCTAAGTTACGTAATAACGCGTCGTTTGAAACCGGTCCCACGTCAATACGATCTTTGATTCTCGAGATAATCAAGACGAAAAATAATTCCGAACGCACATACGTACATACGCACATACGCACATCCGCACATACGCACATCCGCACATACGCACATCCGCACATACGTACATACACACTCACAGACATTTTTCTAAAAACGATAGATTTGGATTCTAGAGACCTTAAAACGTGGAGATATGTCAAAATTTAGGATTCGCAAAATCGACCCCATTACAATAACTTCCCATAGGGAACTGGGAAGTTAAAAATGAAAAAAAAATATTTAAAAAATGAATGCTGTGAAAAAGAAGATCGTGACAAACATAACATATGTAGAAAACAGAAAAAGAATGGAAAATAAAACTAAAGAAAAAAATAAGTTTACATAAAAATTGTCAAATTTAAAGAACATGACTTATGAATAACAAAATCTTCCTGAAAGGCTCCACGGAAGTAACTAACAATGATGTAAGTAGCATAGACAGGTTCATAAAATAATCAAAATGGTCCTCAGCATCCAAAAGCTAGGATTTTTAGTGTTGCCCTTATTCCTTATGGCTTCCTTGTAGCCTTCGAATAGTGGCATATCAAATTTATTTTATAACCTTACCCAAGTTGTTCAGTTTTATGGCAAATTTGAGCAAATTTATAATACCAAACATACTAGAAACTGTAAATCTACATATTTTATTGAAAAGTTCCGCATTTAAGTCAAAACTAAACTCACATTGAATTTGCGACTCTTTACCGAGTTCTAGGCCATAAAAAATACTCGTCAATGATCAAAGTTGAAGAGAGTTTATATTAGTTATAAAACATTCTTTGTCCTTGTTAATTTTTTTACCAGACTAGCAAATGCTATCTTCTAGCAAACGAAGCCTTGAACATTATCAAGCGATTTTAAATTCGAATCGAAGCATAATTACTATAGTCAACTACGGTCGGCTTATCAAAAAGTATATTTTAGTTTAGTTTTTAGTTTGAGTTGCTTGATTTGCCAATCAATTCAAACTACTCATTGCGGAATACCTTGAAGAAATGAAGACTTTTTCGAGCCCAAAAAGGCTGTCGTTACGTGCATACGGTTTATATATGTACTTGGATTTATTTCCAAGTATTTTCGTGTCCGCGAAACGTCTTCGGTGGAAAATTCTTGTCATTCAGATGCATTTTTGGACGAACAACTTTCCTTAAGGTACTTTGGCTACTGCAGCACTTTCGATTTTTTTCTAAGGCGAAAACTGCAACCCAATCCAATCTAAGGGAATATTTCATTTATTCTACCGCTTCAAATTCAATCAAACTACTTGAAATTGACCTCATTTCAGCGTTTTTCCTTCTAGCTGTTCGTGTCGTACTTCTCAATGTTTTCGTTTTTCCTCCTATTTCGTCTGCTATCAACTATACACACAGCTATAGATATAAGCTCCCACTATCTCGTGGGCCTTAGACTTCAGTGCCGGGCTTTTTTTCAAAGTCTTCTTCAATTAGTAAATTGTAATAAGCTTGGCCGCCACAATCGTAGCGGCATTCACGGTGACTACGACACTCGCACTGATTGTAGCCAAGGCCGGGATTTAAGCCCTCCATAATTTCCAAAGCGAAAATAAAGCGAACATGCTCCAGCTTACGGCTAGCGACTAGATAACGAAGGAACTTACATCTAGTTCTAGATAGAACATGTGCATAGATATTCTGTGTATTTCGCACAACGATTTTTCGATTGCAAGGTTCCACTTCATGGACGAGCAACGTTTTTTTCGTAGTGAATCTCGATTAGATTATTTCTGCACTTGAGATCTCGCATCAGCAATTCCCACTTTGACAAGGAAGCTTATCAAAAGTTAGCCAAGTCTGTTTGAGCATCATCAAGACAATGTCATCTCTAGAGATTGTTGCACGAAATTTTAGACGAACATGGGTCAGTACTATTGAAGTGACCTCAAACATTCTATCCAAGACCATTGATCCAGAGCCTATTCTTATACTGCTCCATTATAGAAAATCGAACATACATAATGAGAGTCAAATTTAACTTGGTTGTTCTTCACTAACTTATTAATGCTATCCAGTTCTGCATGTTTTTGATGTTTTTTTCCTCATTTCACTATCTCTCCCATAAAACGTTGAACACACATGTCTTATATATGCTTCTTTCTTAAGTCTACTACTGTTTCTACTTTTGTCGGAGTTTCACTTCAAAACTATCTCATCGTTAAACTTTATTTGTTTGATTCTTAAAAATAAGTTGGCAATTTAAATAATTTAAACAATTTTCACGATTAAATTCTACGTAGATGGTTACTATGAAGAAGGTCTAGTTCGTTGCACGTTTGATTTTTCATGTTTAAAACAATGTCTTTAAGTGAGGATTTTGTTTCAAGGTAACTACTAAATACAGTTTAAATCCATGCTGGCTTTTTTGTGTTGTTGGTAAGATAAATAATGAGTTATTAAAAAAAAATTCTAAAAGTGGTCTAAGTGCGACCCTTGAGGCCCACACGACTAACTTCCCAGTGGGGTGAATAAAATGCTATAATTTTCTTTTATTATTATACTAATAATTACTATTATTAAACATTATTATTCTAAATTAATATAATTACTTTTATTATTTTTATCAATTTTTTATCAAACCAAAAAAGATTTGGTAGAGGAAGACGTCTCCACCACCTGGTCATCCTCTACCAAAGCCTCGGCAACCTCGTCCTCTTCGTCCTCGTCATCCTTCTTGTCCTCCACTTCGTCCTCAACTTCGTTCTCCATCTCGGCCTCGGAATCCACAACTATTATTGAGGGTATTTATTTATTATTTACAATAATCATTCGTTATAAAGAATGTTTGACCGTTACTGAATAATTATAAATGACTTTATATATACAAAATCAGATTATAACTAATATTATTTGATTGTTATTAACAATATTAAATTATTTATAACAATATCCAATTATTAACTGCATTAGCGGCTCTACTCCCATTCACCCAAACCGGATAATATAAGTTTGGAATTTTATAAATTAATCTTTTTTTTAAATAACATTTTTTACAAATTTGATCACAATTTTGCTAAAACGCACAATAATAACAACATTACTATGAAGGTATTTGGTATCTGCACGAATTAATAGTGCGTATCAACAGTTTAAAAATAAGCAATTTTTAGTCGTTTTTTCAGTTTTTTCATCCTAAATAAAAAACGGTCCGAACGATTTTGCTGAAAAGTCATTCAGTTCTAAGTTACGTAATTACGCGTCGTTTAAAACCGGTCCCACATCAATCCGATCTTTGGTTCTTGAGATAATCGAGACGAAAAATTATTCCGAACGCACATACGTACATACGCACATACGTACATACACACTCACAGACATCTCTCTAAAAACGATGGATTTGGATTCTAGAGACCTGAAAACGTGGAGATATGTCAAAATTTGGGATTCGCAAAATCGACCCCATTACAATAACTTCCCATAGGGAACTGGGAAGTTAACAAGCAATTGGTATCTGAGTTATGAGTTTTTTACTATGATTTTTTTTTACATACTATTGGGTGTGTGATTATGAGTCCACCCTTTTTTGTTAAAATAGAACACATTTGCTTGTTTAGAAAATTAAAGTGAAGTTTATTAAAAGTATGCTCCATCGGCAGCTACAACCTTCGCCCATCTTTCAGTTAATTCACGTATTCCTTGCCTGAAGAAACTCTGGTCTTTTGAGCTGATCCAATTATCAATCCAAATTTTGATACTTTCGTATGAAGTGAACCGTTCTCCCGTAAGATGCGACTGCATTGTTTGGAATAAGTGATAATTCGAAGGAGCTATGTCTAGCGAATATGGCTGGTGGAATAGCACTTCCCAGTCCTGTCCATCTAAATATGTTTTCACGACTTGTGCGGTATGCGGTTCATGTTGAAGAATTAATTTACTGTGCCTCTTCGCCCATTCTGGGCGTTTTTTTATCATGGCTCGCTTCAAACGCGTTAGTTGATGTCGGTAAACGTTTCCATTAATAGTTTGAGAGGGTTCGAGCAGATGATAATGTACAACACTTCTCTGATCCCACCAAATGCAGAGCATGACCGTAGCACAGTGAATATTTCTCATTGGCTGTGATAGGCCGGCTTCACCCACCCTTTCTGACGTTTAGGATTCTCATGATATATGCATTTTTCATCTTTTGTGACTATTCGATGCAAAAGTCTTTGGAGCATCATTTCACAAATTAGTTTATGACGATCGATGCCTCTTTCTATCAATTCATATGGAACCCAGTTACTAATTTTTTGAACCATTTCCATTGCTTTTTAACGCTATGCAACAGTTGATTGTTCAACATTTAATGCTGTAGCCAATTCGGATTGAGTTTGGCAAGAATCATCTGCCAATACTGCTTCCAATTCGTCATCTTCAAATTTTTTTGGGTGGTTTTTCAAGTAATTTGTCCTCAGTGCCAAAATCAATATTTTGAAATCGTCCAAACTATTTTTTTACGCATCGTATTAGATGTAGCTTGCTCACCGTAAATCTGCATAAGCAAGCGATGAGTTTCCGCTGCACTTTTCTTTGCAACAAAATAGTGCAATAACACTTTCCCCAAATGATGGTTACTTGGAACGATAGCCGACATTTTCAAGAAGGTAAAAACACTTGTTGTTTACACTTCAACCAAATGTCACGTAACGCGCTTGACAGCTGACATAAAGTCGTATCGAATACAAGTGTTGCCATTCATTAGTCCACGCAAGCAATACTAAAAACGACATCTGTTGGAAAAGGGCGAGATAGATATTTATGGACCTTTCGAAATGTGGAGTGAAAGCAAAATTTATCGAATAATGAAATGAATTTACAAACATGATTTGACTACCTAATATCTTTAAGAAATATTTGAAAAAAATTTAGACTAATAAAGTACTTTTTCTCATAACTGAAAGTTTTCTTCTTTAGAGCAGGTAAACTGCCAAAGCGAGTTACAGTAGAACCTTGATTATCCGGGGAAATGATGGGGAGGGAGGTGCACGAATAATCGAAAACCACGGATAATCTAATTTGTTTACATATTTACTTAAGTGAGATTGCAAGAAAAATACAAATTTCTTGAAGATTTCCTTTTTCTGCCGCTTCAAGGAGAAGTCGTAAAAATATTTTTTTGTATCGCCTTTTTACGCTAGAAATAAATCCATGGTCCATAGGCTAAATCAGTGAAGTAATATTTGTGGGTAAGACATGAACGAAAATCGAGTCATCATCAGATTTCAAAATTGACTGACCAGAATGGGATGGAGCGTTTTCAAGAAGTAGTACAGCTTTTTGAGGAAGACCTTGTTTTTCCAGATGATCACGTACAGAAGGCACAAATTTCTCCTTAAACCACGCCGTAAATATCGCTTGATTCATCCAGGCTTTGGGACGATTGTAGTAATCACAAGGAAGACTCCTCACTTCGGTTCCCTTAAATGACCGTGGTTTTTTAGCTTTTCCGATTAGAGCTAACTTTAATTTGTGTGCCCCAGCGGCGTTAGAACAGATTAAAACTGTTAATCTCTATTTGCTGGACTTATCACCAGGGACTGATTTTTCCGATTGTAAAGCTAGTGTTTGAGAGGGCAACATCTACCAAAATAAACCGGTTTCATCGGCATAATAAATTTATTCTTCACACAAATTAAATTGACTTTTTAAAGCGGCAAAGTTTTCATTAAAAAATGTTGCAGCAACAATACCGCCACTCAGACTCTCCCCTTGAATTCGAGTTGCCTAATACCGTGGCGTTTTTTAAAATTATTAAGCCAACCTTGCGAAGCGGAGAAAGGCTCATCAATTTTTAACTCTTTATAAAACCATTAAGCTTTCTCGCCTACCATCGGTCCGAAAATAGGAAGTCCTTCTAACCGTTTTTACTTGAACCACTGGTAAACGTCTTCAACGTTTTCATATGTACGAGTGTTTATACCTTCATCGTTCAGGTACATTTATATTTTATTACATGAACATTCAAACACAATCCTGGAAAATCGAAGGCAAAATGAATCCATTGATGGAAAAAAGGAAAATCCCCGGTTAATCAGGAAAATTAAAGAAAAAACGAATAGAGGAAAAAACCCCGGTTAATTGAAGACCCGGATAATCGAACCGCGGATAATCAAGGTTCTACTGTGTTTATGATTTGTTAGGTAATATCCAATTTTAAAGTGTTATCTTTCTTAGCATTTTTTTCGTGCTTTTCTCATAAAAAAACTCTCTAAATCGAAATTTTTATGCCTATTTCAGGTTTAGTTAGACCCAAATTTAAAAAGAATTGATTTTTTTTGGGTTTTGAAGATCGGTCAAAAATTCCCGTTTCGAGAAAAATCATTAGTCATTAGTTGTTTAAAATGCTTTTGAGATATTCTATTAAGTTCAGAAGAGGACTGTCTGTGTCACTACGTACCTTAAAACACTTATTAGACAATTTCAGTACAATTATCAGCTAGGATCACGTGGAAACTAGCTTTCCGTCTGAACTTAGTTCAGTCCGAGTCAATGGCCTGGATCAAGCAACATTTTCTCTTACTAATGGTTTCAAACACCATTGCCTAATGAGACACGTATGTAGGTGGCCTCACGCTACTGACCGCTTTAACTCTGCTAAAATAGACATTACACAAATTCCCATAGGAATTCGTGTTCGTTTTTTTCGCCATACCGTCCCTACTATCATAATTTTATGAATCCAGGTGTATTTTTAGATTCAAGCTTCCACCGAACAGAAAAATAAACACTCATGCGTGGGTCAATTTCGGTCGTTTTCCCATTAAACAGCTGACCACCGATCGTCTATCTGCTGGTGCCGGCCGGCATCTGGTTTTCCTTCGCCAAGAAGCTTGACCGGAGGTGACTGACCGCCCGAACAATCACCAAACATTTAAAAAACAATTTGTTCCTCGTCCACCCACACACCCCAAATCTACACATGACGATTGTTCGACGTCGTTGGCTTTCAAATACTTGAAATTGGCGCGCATTTTTTCCTTTCACCCAAATCCCTCGGATATTCAACAATTTTAGTTCTTTTTCTGAATCGCCCCACAGTAAAGCATCGGAATACTAGTGCTCCCCGAAATGGGATTTTACATTTCTTTAAAAATAAACGGAGGGCGCCGACACCTGTACCGCAAAGAAAATTCGGGGGGAAAAAAACTACGACAGACCGAAGCAAAAAAATGTTCACATGCAAATCGGCTCTGTGGGCCATTCAACTTTTCCACCGATCGCTCATAATACGTCGTTAATGAGCTTTCACTTTTCATGAAAAAAGTGGAGAAGTTATGGATTTTTTTTTCTTCGTCTTTCGCAACTATTTCTGAATATATAATCAGTTTGGGGCGGCCGAGTCGGATGAAGTAATTTTTTGGTTCTTTATGGTTTTGAAAGGTGGCGAAATTCAAGAACTAAGCGAAAGCATTATTGCAATTTAAAAAAAACTGAAACAAAACTTAATATGCAATATAATCAACTCTTTCCAAAACGAAAACTAGGCACAAAATCTGCCTTTAAAATGCAAATGCTGCCCCTAAGCCTTTTAGGACGTATGCATCTAGGAGTTATTACCTAAATTTTCTAAGACGCTATAGTGTCAGTAGAATAATGAATGGTATCTTCTTTTTGGTACAAGCAATTGCTTTCGAAAAATGCTGCTTGATCACCTATACCTATACTAATATAACGGTATGGTGGAAAGTTCACGGGAAACGGCTTGAAAAGTTGACGTGCAATCAATCCAAGAAAAGGGTCTTACGGAGTTCTCAATTTTTTCGAAAATTTCATACATCACTGAAAAATGAAACAATGTACGTCAGTTTTGACGAATAGGAAGAGTTGCCAAATGAGGCATGGCAATGGTAACGGGTGAAAAGTTTGTGGAAAATGTTACATGTACCTGAAGCGTTTATTTTGACTTCAACAGCAATTAATTGTTCAAAAAAACCGCCCAAAATTTTGTACTGTTTCTGCAAAACTTTGTTTTGGCACTTATCAGTGGGATTAGCTGAATTTCTCTGGGGAAGATATTCATAAATTACTTTGAAACTAGGTATTAAAACCGAAACACCTGTCTTCTGGAACCAATTTCCGATGAATGACGTACGCAAGGACCAAGATATGAACATAAGGGAAAAAATTCTGCTTCTTTAGCAATGCACCTAACTTATGTTAGTCCTGTTGTTAGTTAAGACCTAGTTAAGTCGAAATGAAACTTCTTCCCCGGTATTTTACACAAACGTTTAACACAAATCCATAATGCATCTAATTTTTAAACCTTGAAATCATAGAGATATAGTTTTGAAGTAACGTTTTCGTTAATTCCACCCACGTTTTCCAACCATGTAACAACAAGACCAAAAAAAATGCTTTTCAGCTCTAGTGTGAGCGTTACGTATGCAGAGCGAAAGATAGAACGCGGTTATTTTGTAATTATGAATGTCTTGGAAGTAGCATTTACGTTGCTTCCACTTTTTCCAGCCAACAATGACAGCACACAGAGGAATATGCTTTTCTGTTATATCTGAGTTGCTTTTGTGGATATCAATCTGATTGCAGGTAAATGGAAAATACTCATTGAAACCAATTTCAACGTTGTCAAGGGAATTAATACTTCCTTTACTTCCATAGTAAAGGCATAACAAGCACTTATATTCTTCTACATTTCTGTGCTTCCTATGCCTTCTCGAAATATTTCCTAAAAGAAAGGAGTAAAATAGAAAGGAATTGCTTCAGTTTTGATTCAAAAATTGTTTTCATGTAGACAGTTGAAACATCAGAACCATATTTGGATTGAAATAAAAGAAATACCTATGTACGTGTAAGGTTTGTTTGGTGAACAAAATATACAGGTATGTGTCTACTACTAAATTAAAGCTCAAAATAAGATGCACTTATCAAACAATTATTTCTGTCTGATAAACAATTACTGTAGCATTTCTTATAGGGCTATGGAGCTATAAGACCTTCTGTACATGTGAAACTTCACACAAATCGAGCCACACTCAACGAAAGATAAATTGTTAACAGACAGCGAAAAATTAGCTAACGAAACAATGTGCGTGTTAGTTTCGTGAACATATTTGGGTGTTGAATTGTTTGTTTTACTCCAATAATAATAATAATAATAATAATAATAATAATAATAATAATAATAATAAAATACTTATAATTAAAAGAGACTACTATCTTTTTGTAACAAGTTGCAGAATAATCGATCTATTGAATATTGTTAGTCAAATCTGTGTGATTCTTCGCTTGAAATGTTTGTACATTTGTATTTATTCATGCCATATGCAACGTTTAATACTGTAAAGTTGGTCCCACTCTTTGAAAATTAGCCGAAAAGGTCAGTTTTGGCTTTTAACAAACATATTGGAAGTTTAAAATCCATTCCCACGGATTTGGAAATTTAAGTATTGGCTTTATACAATTGATGCTTTTCTAAATTCACAATTACGAAACTAATGTTGTTACACACTGCATCCTGCGAGGTACCAAACGACTAGATTTTAAGGAGTTTACAGCCAGGTTACTGAACACACACTCTAGCTGACTAGAATGTGAAAACAGCAAGCTGTCCGTTCTATTAACGATTCTATTGTCTCTAATTAATCAACAAAGCATTCAAGGGTGTGTCCGTCACACTTTAAATAGGCTAGCTTCGAGCTCTTTTCGCAAGCGGCAATTCTCACCAGCTAGCCTAATCGAAAGCACTTCGCCCAATTAAGTAAAACATACAGCATATCTTGTTTTCCACCTTCCATCAACCAATTTACAAGACCACCACACTCAAAATATTTATCTTCGCGTCTCGCAGCCCATCAAGCTGATCTTCACAGATTTTGAAGAAGCCAACCATGTCTAGATTGCAGCACTATTTTCGGTTGATGGATGGTGACGGCGGCGATGATCGCCATCATCATCATCATCATGGCTCTTTAAGAAACGTGTTGAAAAAAAGCTGCTCCACGAAATCAGGCCAAGGTTACTGTCGATTGCCTTGGGGTCCACACAAAAGCGTGACCTCGGCGGGGCCCAACATTTTAGCCGCGACAAGCTAGGCGGCTACCATGCTGCATGCATAATACAGATACAATGGCACACCGCGAAGACGTACCGCGAAAAGAAGAAGAAAAAACGCATGCTCATTAGCAAGGGGGGCCACCGCGTATTTCGCATCACACGAGGATGGATGATCCGCGGTTTTGGCGGCGTAATCGAATTAAAATTAGGGGTTTTCTAGGTGTGTGAAGTGGGTGTCGCGAGATTTCCACAGCAGCACTGCGATCACAATGACTTTGAACTTACTAATGTATCGAACTTCTTTCAAGATGTAGTTGTGATTTTAGTCTTGTACGTTTTTGGTGAAGCTCAACAGAGCTTTAGCACCTAGTGTGGATGCGCAGGAATTTTGAATGGATCTATTAAATATTTCAATTCACCGAGATACAATCTAACAGACAAATAGTTGTATTTCATGATCATTTAATCAAGTCATATACGTGTAATTTGCAATCGTATTCGATAATAATATAAATTATACGCACATAAATTGCCGCAAGATTACATAACGAAGAACAAACTAAGTTGGTTATATTCCTAAGCACTTCACCTCTGAAGCAGATGACTTATTTCCCTTTGATCAAAGATTAACCCAACGTACTCATAAAACAAATCCCGATTCCCACTCCTTCCTAGCATCGCGTGTGGGCAATCAATTTGAGGCGGTCTTGTATCTATCATCCATGCATTCATCATACTTGGCCAACAAGATATATCGGTCACGCAAACGCCATCTCCATCATTTAGTCTGTCATTGCACCCATCATCGGCGTCATCTGCAACATTGCCGTCACACTGGTACTAACCATTTGTAACAAGTTCTGCTAAAACTTCAAAGAAAGATATTCTCACTGTATTCTTGGAAGTTCTCTTGCACCTTGCACACGATCCATCATGTGTTGCGATTTCTTCAGCTGTTGAAGCTCACAAACATGCCAAACGACATCAATGTTGTCCATCCTGATGCGTTTTCTTTTTTGAATAGCATCGACTAAAGGAACGGATTGAATTGGAAAGATGGATGGCTTTCAATACAATCTTATATTATAAATGAAAAAAGGACCGAATAAACTAAACTGACTGATAATTTAATTTTATAAGCCTTACTCTCTATTTTCAGGAGGAAACAAACAAAGCCGTCAAAACGTTTTAAAAAGAGTCGAAATACATCAAAATTTGACGGTTATTAAAAGAAACTCCTATTTTGTGAGCGAAACCCTTAACTCCTTCGGGAAGTAGCAATTATCTCTAGTAAAATCAGTTTAAATAGTAACAAATTTCAAAAATCTACAAATGCAGCTACTGGAAGCAATGATCAAACGGAAACTTTGTCCAAAAATGAAGGCCGATCCTCAATTTGGGCTGATGCACTTTTTGGATCCTGACAAATTTATAACATATTTATTTTAGACCAGCTACACCTGCAATATCATTCGCGTGAATTTAAAGTTATGCATAGATTATTTATCATCATTATTTCAAGCGTACAAGCTTTTAGAAAGATTTTGTGTCTGTCCGCTTACATATTCCCGGCTACATCATAAAAGTTTTAAGATGAATAAATAAATTCAACTGAAGAATGCGTAAATTCATCCGTTATTTTGATTTATTTCGCATCGAATTAATTAAAAATAAATGTCTGATTACAACTAGCTAACTAACTTAATTTTGTTTCTAAATTTTGTTTCTAAATTTTGTTTCTAAATTTTGTTTTCAATTGCTATAATTCCTTTTTAAATTTTGTGGACACATATTTTTCCTGGAAGTCAGTTTTGTCTTAAAATCCAATTAGTCATTAGGAAGCGTCCATAAATTATGTAAGGATCATTTACGAAATGTTCAAGTCTTAAAACCGATTGCAAGATTTCATCGAGCTCATCTTTAGTAACATTTTTTTAAGGTATAATAAAAATCGATTGTTTTTAATTTACTAGGAATGATTCTCAGTTTTTATTTCCAAGACAAAATAGAGAAGTAGTTAAATATGTTTGTAATTTTCTACACGAATTTTGAGCAGGTGTTAACTGAGAAATGTAATCTTTAATTACTAAAATTAACGTTTTTAACATGTAACAAAATACATACAAGAAAAAGGACCCTAAATTAGGTAAAAAATTAGGCCTCCTTAGCCTCCCGATCAGACCAAAGAAGAATTCGACTGGGCCTTCTTCCTCTGAAAAGCATTACGTAATTAATGTACGTTAGCTTACATAACTGTGTATTTTTGGTCAATGCCTGCAGTTCGAGCTGTCCTCCATTGTTTATGCTCGATAATTTTGTAATGTTACAGTCACGGTTGTAGCCCATTTCTTCAGAAGAAGTAAATTAGATTTCAGTACCGAAATTACTGGTCTCGTTAGCTGGATCACTACTTACACGATCAATCGGAAAACAGAAAATTGTTAATTACGAATGGTTTGAAAGTAGCGCATACGTTACTTCCTACATTGCTCAAACAAAGAACGACAGGGCAAAAGAAAAATATAATTTCCTTATGTTTTCAAAGTTACCTAAATAGATTTAAGTAAAAAAGCGACTCATTCGTTTTTTGAAAAAATGAAAATACGTATATAATGAAACAAATTTCAATACTGACCAGGCAAGTAATACAGGGTGTTTCAAAAAGAACTTTATATTTTGTGAGTCGATAAAATAAAAAAATAAATAAAAAATGTGGTCTAAGTGCGACCCTCGAGGCCCACACGACTAACTTCCCAGTGGTTGAATAAAAAGCTATAATTTGCTTTTATTATTAATTACTATTATTAATAATAATTATTATTAAACATTATTATTCTAAATTAATATAATTACTGTTACTATTTTTATCAGTTTTTTATCTAACCATAAAAGATTTGGTAGAGGAAGACGTCTCCACCACCTGGTCATCCTCTACCAAAGCCTTGGCAACCTTGTCCTCTTCGTCCACATCACCCTTCTTGTCCTCCATCTCGGCCTCGGAATCCACAACTATTATTGAGGGTATTTAATTATTGTTTAAAATAATCATTCGTTATTAAGAATGTTTGACCGTTACTGAATAATTATAATTGAATTTATATATACAATATCAGATTATAACTAATATTATTTGATTGTTATTAACAATATTAAATTATTTATAACAATATCCAATTATTAACTGCATTAGCGTCTCTACTCCCATTCACCCAAACCTGATAATAAAAGTTTGCAATTTTATAAATTAATCTTGTTTTTAAATAACATTTTTTACAAATTTGATCACAATTTTGCTAAAACGCACAATAATAACCACATTACTATGAAGGTATTTGGTATCTGCAAGAATTAATAGTGCGTATCAACAGTTTAAAAATAAGCAATTTTTAGTCGTTTTTTCAGTTTTTTCATCCTAAATAAAAAACGGCCCAACCGATTTTGCTGAAAAGTCATTCAGTTCTAAGTTACGTAATTACGCGTCGTTTAAAACTGGTCCCACGTCAATCCGATGTTTGGTTCTTGAGATAATCGAGACGAAAAATTACTCCGAACGCACATACGTACATACGCACATCCGCACATCCGCACATACGCACATACGCACATCCGCACATACGCACATACGCACATACGTACATACACACTCACAGACATCTCTCTAAAAACGATGGATTTGGATTCTAGAGACCTTAAAACGTGGAGATATGTCAAAATTTGGGATTCGCAAAATCGACCCCATTACAATAACTTCCCATAGGGAACTGGGAAGTTAATAAGATGTCAATGCAAAAAATGTTTATTAGTTATTAAAGTACAGTATTTGGAATTTATTGCTTAAAATAATATCGTCTAAATGTAAACCTTCGCATTCACGACTCCAAATACCTACAGTGGAACCTCTGTAAGGATATTTTCGTGCCCTGTGAGTATCCGCTGAGGAGAGTTACTGAAAAATAATTCAGATTAAAACGTTCAATGTCCTAGTGGTCAATCGCTCGTGGTAACTTAAGATGTTTGGAAAATCAACTGAACGAAATGCATGCATGAATAGAAAGTCGAATCTTTCTCAACGGGTCCCACGAGTTCGCTGCACCAACCGGAGCTGTCACACGTCGTCACCAAGTCAAGTCGCTCTAACGTTCGCCGGTTCAATCTTGTGAAAATGAAAGTCGCCGAGCTCCACTGCATCGCATCAATCGCAGCACTCAGCGAATGTCGCCGCAGTTTCGCCGTCGCATCTGCACATGGCATTGAACCGTGCAGCGGCGAAGCTCCCGCGGGAGCACCAATGTTAATGCCAGCAGCATGCTGACAGCTCCCCTTCCAACCGCCTCCGCTCAGGAACACGCGAGAGCCGGCCGTCGCACGAAGCAAAACACGTGAAGATTTTCTTTCGATTGTGCTCCCACATGGCGGGGGACCGGTAGGGCGGCTCTCCCGCCCAAGGAGAAGTTGTTGCGCTGCTCGCTGCACGAAGAAATGCAAAAGGAAAATGCCAACGAAAATGAAAACAAGACGAGGCAACCACCTCCGTCAGATGGAGTGGATGATAACGACGGCGGTGGCGGCCTGGAGCACGGCGAACCCGAAGAAACGAGAGCACCAACACGACGACAGCAGTCCCGGACTCCCCATTGCTCCCGAACGGTCCGGTGCATGTGCCCCGCGCACACAACAATACAATACCATGTGGCGGCCGTGGTAGACACAATGTTGAGCTAGGTCGGCTGAGGTCGTTGGCTCTCATCTGCAATGTTTGTTGTTGTTGTTGCTGGCGCGCGGCAAAATGTGGCCACACACGGAACGGACCCAAGCGAGCCCCAAGTCAAGCATACATTTTTGGGTATGTACATATGTACATATATGCTTTTTGTAGTTGACCGAACGGCCTGCGGTCACCGCACGTCACGAAGATTTCGCCCGAGTGACGATGCTCTCCTTGCAGCAACTTTAAGCAATTCTTCGGCGGATCTTTGGCAGGACATTGACTCGACTTTTTAACATAGCGGGACAAAACTGCATGCATCTCACACGCGGGAAGAAATAAGAATTTAGACGACATGGAAAACGATTCTTAACAGGCAAGTAGTCAAAAAAGTAACGAATAATTCGGTGGAACCCACCGCGAAGTTATTTCACAACTTGTCATTACGGACTTGAACCTAACCCTTTTTGATGGAATGGATGAATTATATTAGCGTACACAATGAAAACGCCACATCTAAATTTCTTCTACGTGCTTTTCAGACCCACGAACGTCCAACTATGGTGCATGGATTAATTTCGCAAGTAAAGAAAGGCACGCCTGTCTTTTTCAAAAAAAGAATTAAGAAAAGTTTGAATGGCTCAGTAAACAATTTTGCTTTGAATGCATCCTGTTTTCTGCGAACGAAACTTCAAATTCAGATTAGTTGCCGGTTTTAAATCTTACAGCAAAACAAAATTTCTCCACTCTAAAACGTGTAAAAATTAATTAACATAACACGAATTTGTTTGTAATTTTTCATATAAGTTTTTATTAAAAAAAATTTTTTAAAACAATAATGAACTATTTTATTAGATTTGTTTTTTTTTATTTGAATTAGATGAATTACTTGGTTTTGCAAAAAATACACAAAAACGTAATCAACCACGAAGTTGTAAATTCATTTGTTTTTTTTTTAAATTTGTCGTTTCAGAATGATGAAATTAGAAACAAGGAATACTCAAAAAAAATACCGTTTCTGTTTGTCAATTTCACATATCCTAAAAATTTCAACTAATCCACGAATTTACTATGAAAATCAAGAAAACCCCGGTGTAAATCATTCGTTTCTCTACTAACAAGATATCTTTGAAATTAGAACAAATGCGTTATTTTATTCTTTCCCAAATTAACAGATTTACCTAGAAGATGCAACTCGAAGATACTCAAAAATCTTCAGGGAGATCAGCGCGTCCATTTCAGCTGATCAAATTATTTTATCCAAGTATGTATAATAAAAATTCAGCTGGCAAAGTGCCTCAAAAGATAGAAGCTTCGAGGCTCAGTGAAGTGGTTTGAAAATATCAAAGAAAGTCACTGATGATGGGTGGTTAATATTCCTCGAGGTAAGTTTTTATAGCCTTGAGTGATTTTCGACTCAGATGAACATCATTAAGGATTCTTATTATTTCTAACTTTACCGGCCGCAAGAAACTACGAGCTTCATACTAAACTGGGAAAACAAGCCAGTTTCCTAAGCAATATATTATTTGAATGCCGAGTGTCGCAAAATAAACTTCGCCGTATATATCGCAGAGACCTTAGAAAAGCGTCTAGAATCATGCTTTCAAAATTTTAATGTACTCGTAGCATTTTGGCATGATTTGGCTAAAAGTCTTCACGCTTAAGCGACGACTACGTGATATAAGAACAACAGCATCACTGTGGCACGCAAAATAGCGAATCTCCTTAATTGTACCCAACTAAAACCAATTCAGCAATATTAGGCCGAAATGAAGGAAACGTAGAAGAAACCGTTAAAATTCACTAAAAATGAAACCAACTAACTAGAAATTGGAAAAAATTCTACGAAGAGGTCATTGAAAATACTGCACAAGATTTGATAAGAAGGGGCCTCAAAACAACGAACAGCAATTATAAAATTTTGGTACTGTAATGTTTTTTTGAAAATAACATAAGATACCGAAATAGTAAAGATTTTAAAACGACACTTATATATTAACCTGAAAACGATTTGAAGGCAAAAATCCAGTTCAATTGCTGCACTTGTTGGATCTTATAGGGCTTTGGTCCAAGATCTTTACTCAAAATTTTCTATGTAGTGGACGGATAGAGGCCAAGTTGTTGAGAACAGCATCGAGTCGATAAATTTGGATCTTCAGTGACACTACCCTCTACAGCAGCGATAGCTGCCTTGGTACGCACTCTATGAGCTCGTGTTGGATGAACAATATCCAATAGAGTATACGTGTGCATAAATCTTTCCATCGCATTGTGTATAAGCTGATCAAATAGACGATTATATGTACGATAAATTGGAGGAAGTTCTCCATAAGTTTGGTACACTGAACACGAATTTCGGAATTTTTTTTCACTATTTTGAGACATTATTCGGCTGTAAGTCTTTGCATGGTAGTTTGCCAAAGTAAATTAAACATAATGTCAGTACAATGAAATTTGACGGCTACAATGACAGATACTCCTATCAGAAGTTCTATATCTCTAAAAAAAATACCATGCAGAAGAGTGTTCATTCCAAAAAACAAACTGGGATTTCTTTCTGGAAGGTTCCTTAAATTAGGCACGTTGATGTGAAAGCATGCTTTCTACTCTCATGTCCTCTTCGTTATCACTCGGTACATCGTTAATAAAAAATTGATTGATTGTGTAAATAGTGATGTAGCTGACGAGAGAATTATTTCGATGTTAAAATTTAAGTTACTTTTTATGAAGAATAGGGCTACAGCGGAAGAATTAAATATAAAAATGAAATAACTCAAAATTGACAAAATAGCCGATCGCTTTCTCGTCTTAGAACCGCAGAATAAAAATCTAATGGCAGTTTTTTGTATACTTCATTCAGTAAATCTGAACCAAAGAATTCTCTACGCATGTTATTATTTAGTATGTACAAGCTGCTTTTTAACTATTCAACTTTACATTTATTTTTGTATAGAAAAATGTATTTTTTTCTTGGTTTGGATGTTTAATTGAGAGGTAAAAAGATTTCGAGTGGTTAAAATTTGATCCACACAACAGTCCTCACTAGGATGTCAAAATTTGCCGATAATATGATTCAGCATATCATACAACTGGGAGGAGAGTTAGCCTTAATTGTCTCCGATCTACTTGGACAAATACGTTGAACATTTATTCAGTAGATGGCTTCGTTTTCAGCACAAATTCCGTCGAAAAATGGTAATCAGAGAGGGGCCACTGATGTTGAGAAGCTCTTAAAAATACTTTAAGGACACATATAATCCAATGTAAAACCTTCACTAGGTCCGTTAAGAACCATACGCCTTGCTACCAATTTTGTAGGTCAAGACGAAATCGAATCTCAATGACTTGATAGATAAACGATCGAAATCTAACTTTATGTGGTGGTTTTGAATCGTCTGTGCTATTCTTGGCTTTCTCAGTGCAGAAAATCTACGACAAGCCCCCAACTTTTATTTTCACCTTACTTTGACTTTGACAATTTAATATTACTGGAAAAACGGTTAGTTTCGACTTTAAGTGAATTTTCAAATCGTTTTCCACCGCGCCAAGTATGAGCCAAACATCTCTGCAAAGCAACTTTCTTCGGCTGATTAAGCATTTTCAATACCGTGGATGTTGCTCGCCTGCTGCGCGAACGTTTTGATTCCATTATTCATGCCAATTTAATGGTGGTATTGTACATAACACACAATTTAACAGTCTTCTTTGTAATTACCACTGTCCGCAGAGTTCCCCGAAAGAAACCAAGAAGTGCTGCATGTAAGTCCGTTTACAAACTTACCACCGCAAATGGCTTCGTAATTATGTTCGCCGACTCCATCGCGGCAGGTAAAACTCACGTATTTGATAACCTTGTCTTTGACCTCGTTACTTACATTTCGGCTTTTCATTTTCACTTGGTATTTTCGTTGGTTTGTTAGTGTTTCAATTTCATCGGTTCATTAATGATTTGCCAAAGAGAGAAGTGAAAAAAACGCCAAGACATGCTAATTACCGCGACTCGGTGCTATTCCGAAATTGCAGTTTAGTCGGGTGGTCGATTCGAGACTACCGCAGCCCACCACCAAGATTGGGTTGATTTTTTCACTTTTTTTTTGAAAAATTATAGAAAGTTTTATGGAAGATACTGTTTTGCAAATCGGCCAGGTGATAATTGCGAACGGAGATTCACTGCACGAGAAACTCGCACGGCTACGCGCGGACTCGATTCAGTAGCTTTGCCGGGAACGCCAAGGGAAAATCACTTCATTTATTCAATTTCAATTTCGCTATCGACGGGACGCTTTTGCCAAAGGTCTGCATTTTCAATTGAAGTGGACCACGCAACTTGTTTTTCACTTTTCATTTGATTGTTTCAGTGTTTCATCTTCGGTGATCAAACAAAAAGTTCGGTGCACAATTTGCATTGAGAAATTCGTTGGAAAATCTCACCCGGATTAAAAGTTTCTAGTTCGATTTGGTTGTGACGTCCGTTCTTTAATTTCATTGAATTTCATTTTTATTTTCCATATCACTCTCGAAAATTCAATTCGATTTTCACCAATTTTATCCTTCAAGTTCCACGTTCAACGATGAATTTAATTCTTTGCTTGAACTGATTCATTATTTTTTTGAAGAAATCTGATCTATGATTTTGAATTTAAATGACAATAAATCAAATATTATGCAGTACATTTCATTTTTCAACTTCAAATCGTTACACACATGCTTAAAGGGATTAGTCAAGTCAGGAAGAGCAAACGATCAGCACCTGTACTTAAAATCAACACCAAAACTATTTTAATACGCTTATGTTTAACAAATGTGCATCCATTTGTTGGCTATCATGCAACAAACAATCAATTGTCACGCAACTGCAACATCTTTACCATATTTTGCTAGTTTTGAAAACTTCAAGGCCCTTTCTTGCTTACCAAAATTATATTCGAAATTTTATACAACTGTGCCCTTATGAGGTTCACTATCTTATAAAGGGGCAAAGTAGGATATCAGACAAAATCAATTTTCTACATTCTTTTCTTCTGTAACAACAAATTATTCCGTCAAAACCTTGCATTTTTTCACTGAAAATTAGACGGATTTTTTATCTTTAGAATTGTTCGAAATTTATTTTGTAAAATTTCGATTTGTTTTTATTGTTTTATTATTATATACTCGTAAATTATAATTATTAATAAATTTGTTACTATAAATAATTATATTATTATAATGTAGAAATTTTATGGCATGTTTCATCGTAAAAAAAATTAAGAAATTTATTTGTGTTCTGCCAGAAATTTATTATCAACATTGGCAGGATTAAAATACCCCCTTGTTTGCGCCCCTTCAAATAATGGTTTTTAATAACTGGAATTTGTTTGTCGCCGCCTCAAAGGTTTACATATTATTATACAGTGCTGTCGTATTGTGAACAGTAGTAAATTAGCGGCGGAAATTTGGAATAAAAAATTCTAGCATAAAATAATTCCAGAATAAAAAATATCAGAATTCAAAAATGCACACACAAATCATATATATTTGCTTAGATTAATAATTGCATATCCCGTTAGACATTTTTTTGATTTTTGAAAATTTACATATTTTTTAACAAAACTATTTGTTCGTCAAGTTTAATATTTCTACAACTTTTTTAAAAAAACATATTAGTCCAAACAAATGAAAATTCGACCGTGCATTTTGGGCTGACAGGCAAATTTTTACACAAATTTACACCTTCATATCTTAGAAACCATCGCTCTCACAAAAAAGTTTAATATGGCAAACTTGTGTAGAATTTAATTTGTAGCAAGTTGTGCATACATTACTTTTACGTGGTATCAAAATTAAAATAGTTACACGCCAAAAACAAAGTTGTAATGAAGGGGTCATTTTCCGGGCGCCACAGCTTCTTTGTTTCCCTATTTTCGTGAAATGCGTTCGGAAATAACTTTTAGACAATTTTATCGCAAGCCGTTTGCGGTATTGCTTGTTTTGATTGTAATTTAAGCTTAAGGGGGGGGGGGGAATAGGATTATAGGATATGTTGGAAGTTTTGATTTTTCGAATTAGATTTTCGTACCAAATATAACTCTTCCTATTTCCTGGAAAGTTGAAAATATTAAAACGTGACAAGATTGAAATTTAGAAGAAGCTTCTAATATAGTGATTGGAAATTAGTGTACGCATTCATGTACGCACATTAACGCTCTACTTATCTAGATTGTACATAATATACACACACTTGCATTTACACATATTTCTGGGTTAGACCACGGAGGTTGCATATAAACATGCAATACGCAGACGTAGCATCATGCTACACAGTAAACATACAATCCGAAAATAGCGTAGGGATATGAATACGAATAAAATATTAACGACATATTCTGTGACGCAACACAACTTACATATATTGTGGCACTGACCGAGAGGCGGTTTAAGGTAACAACAGCTGTGTGATTTGTTAGCACGAAACATAAATTGTCACAATAGCAAAAAAATAAGGTATTTAAATATTTTTCTTAGAATAAATTAGAGGAATAGACTTATTGTGTTTTGGAAACGTAACGAAGCGAGAGCATGAGTACGCAAAAAGAATTGGATGCAAGTAGAACGTAAGTAAATGGCAAATATTTTATAAAAGAAACTTTAATTAGAAAAGAAAAAGATCAAATGAAAAATGTTACAAACATTGGAATTTTCTGATCGTGTGGTTTATTTGCAGCATTTTAGGAGAATAGAGGGTTTGGATGTATCACAAAAGTAATTGTGAAGGTTAAGATTATGGCCCCATCTCCGAAGGGAGTAGGAGTAAGAGAGATCGAAAGAAGGAAGTTCCTCTACTACTATGACATAAAAAGGTCGCGGCGGTCATGGCCCCATCAGAAGTTATGGAGGTTCTCTCACTAAGCAGCTACCTCTTATAATACACTACCAGACAAAATTAAAAACATAGCAAACCCAACTTCCTTTAAAACGACACTAAAAAATATCTCCTTCAGGACCAACTTTCGAAGTAAGTTACAAGTACAATCAGCCCCACTAAACTCAAAACCAAACATGTAATCAACAGGAAATAATTCAGAAACATATAGTCTGAACTATTAATCTAACTAAAAGGACACTAAAACCTACAGATTTGGTACAATCCCTTATACCGATTCTTATCGTCTGGGAAGTATTATGTCCTAAAATTTTAAATACGGAGAATTATTAAATTTTGATGGAGAGAGTGATTGAAGGAAACGGAAGTGGTGTTAGTCGGTAGAAATCCGGCATGCCGAGAGGCAGGAGCTGATCGGTATCTTTTGAAGATTTCCACCTCCCAACGTTGAAATAAAAACAGTTATTTTGCCTCTTTCCAGAAATCATATGAAACCGTAAAATCGATCTGGGAAGTGATTTTTAGACTTCTTTAGAGGTCGAAAATATTTTTAGAAAAAGATATTTTTTGTATAAAATAAAAAAATAACAAAATAAAAAAAAAATAAAAAAAAATGAATGTCATTTTTACCATAAATAGGGATAACACTTCAAACACACGTTTCGTATTATGAATTTATTAAAGGAGGCTAAACTTGTTACTCGCTACGTCCCTAAAGGAATTAAAAAAATGTGAATCAAGGAAACAAAAATTAACTCCAATGATAATTTTCCGCGCGTATTTTTGTCGTTTTTTTTGTAAATTTCTTACACGACAAAAAGTTGCTGTATCAACAACAGCATTTTTCTCAAATAACTTGTTAAAAACTAAGCGGAATTGAGTGATGCTAGCGGCTAACAAATTCAAATCGAGATCCTTCATCACTATAAAAATGACCAACTTATATAAAGATACTTTCTCATCACTGCTTCTCATTTAAAGTGTATCTATTTATAGCTTTTCGTATGAAATGTCCTTCAAGCTTGTTTGCGAATAATTCGCGCCACGATTATTGGCAATTCATATTAGCTTGCTTGATAAGTCTCTAGGTCAAAACGACCAAGAGGTAATTGGACGAAAAGAAAACACCATCCACAATGCGTGTACACATTGCGGAGGATTCTAGCTACGCGATTTTGCATAACAAAGTGCAGATGTGTGCTCAGTGAGGCATGAATTGTTGAACGAAGATAAACGTTTATGGAGCAACAGCCACTTCTTCGAATGGCAACAATTTAAATATTTATAGGTTGATATGCAGATAGAGATAGTTGATTATGGACCGAGTGCAGTCAAGCGTATGATTGTTGCAAGTCAAATGGCAGGATTGGGAGAAGGTTCTTATTTTCCACCAAGTGATCAAACTGCTTTAGCGTTTGACTCTCTTATTGTCGAAGTGTTTCGATCATTGAAAACATATTTGAAAAATGTTATTGATCGACCATGAATTCCAGCTGCTGTTGTCTTTGAAAAGTATTTCCCCAATTAATAGCAAAAACAACTGAAGCTAACTTAACCGATCATTCATCTGTGCACACACGTTTTTGCGAATCTTCACCTTCACCTTGCCATCGGCGTTCCTAGGCACAATCGTTTTCTACGACTTGCTACCTGTGCCCGCTAGTGCTTAGACATCAACTCAACTAGCCAACTTACTAGCTCGCTAGTAGTGTTGACATTGAGCTTAGCAAATACAAATATGCATGTATCACTTCGATACTTGGCTATTATGTCACGTTGAGTGGTAGCTAATGCGAAAACACTCAACAAACAATAAAATTCGTAGCATTTGAATAAAACGTTTGGTTGCCTCTTAAACTTGAAAGTTTAATTCAATGCTGCTCGGCGACATTCTAAAAAAAAATAAAACAATTTTGGCAAACCAAACGGAAAGGTTTCACGACCTCCCTCAATAACATCTTTGAATGTGAGATCGTGACGACGGACTTGCTGGACATGAAGTTTGCCAAATTGATTTGAAGACGTTGTCCACTTATGGTGCGGTATTACAACTTTACTGTTCAGGAAGTAGATTTACTGGCATTTACTTAACCCTCAACGGAAGAGGTTCATTTTTATGACGCTTCCGGAGACTAGCCGTCAAAATTACCCCAATGAATGAATTTAGAAAAATATGCCAAAAATCTTATTTTTGGTTGATTTCATGGTTTTTATGCAAATAGAAATAAAACAAGCCGCGCGGTGCAACCTTTGAGATCCAGTAATATCTACGTACGTACCAACGTACATACAAAAACACTTTAAATATACCTTACTGAAAATTTCCATTTTAATTTTCGAGGCGATTGCTAGGAAATTAAAAAAAGAGGAAGTTTTTTGCGAAACGAAATAAAAAAGGTAATATTTCGACTTACATCACCTTGAACTTCAGCGATTTCTAAACTTTCCCCACCCTCTTTCTGCGTAGGGACGTATGAGTTAGTATATTAGTAAGTGAATACGTCCTTGCGGCTCATATGACGGTGACAAACTCGGTGCGAAGGTTCAGCTTAATTGAAAAACAATCGGAAATTTTTTAAAGATTAAAAATTATAACCAAGAACGAGTTTTCGCTACAAAACAGTCAATAAAAATTACCAGCGTGCTATAAACAGACTCTGCATGACATGAAAAAATAATTGGTTGTTCACATGAATTTGCGAGATTTCTTAAGGCGGATTCATTGGATAGTACAGTCCTCCAAAAGTATTCAGTTCGAATTTAAGATAGATCGGAGCAAAACTGACTGAGATACAACCAATTTGCTATTATTAATTTTTAAACGCGTTTTTCTCAGATTTAGTTTTTTCAAAGTCGGTAATCACTGTATTTCAAAAACTACTTATCCGATTCTTCAATTTTGCATACTTACTTTATACATAAATCACGAGGTAACAAAATCGAGATTTTGTGTTTTTTATTGTTATAATTTATTTTGAAGCAACAAATTCGTCAATTTTTATCAATAAATTTTCATAAATTCAAAAAATTCGTCTCTTTCTGCTTCCAAAAATTGAAAAATCAAAAAAAAAAAATGAAAAAAAAATTGAAGTTGTTACCTCGAAAAATTGATAAGGTAACGAAATCTTTTTGGTTTTTAGTCAACAGATGGTCCAATAATTAGATATGGTGATCACCAGAAAGCCACTTTTTTTTGTGTATACGAAACCTTGCTGTCGGTGACTCAATTCACATTTTTTTTCATAAAAGTTTTCCAGAATACAATTGAAATGTTACACAATTATGTTCTTGACTTATATAACGTTCATCATATTTTCAGGAATAACCCTTAAAGATGTGTTTAACATATTGATGATACTCCCCATGTGTAAAAAGTCATACTAAAATTGATGAACTGTAAATTTAACACGCCTCAATTGACACGAACAGAGACAAAATGTAATACTTACCAGTGAAACAATATAAAATATTTCTTAATGCGAAATGCTTTGAAAATTTGCAAAAACAATAGTTGTGAAGGTACAGAAGGTTTCAGGTTTATTAAATGCTATCAAATCCTTTTTGATAGTATTGGAAAATTCTATAGCGATAAAAATCAGAGTGGTTTTCGTTTAAGGTGCTTTTACCGTCAAGGAGGTCCAAAAAATCAAATTTTCAAGAAATTTTTTCTCAGCAAGTTTTATTGAATATTCTTACATAGTTTTTTTAAACATCATTTTATTGTTAGTGAATACATAACAATTTTTTCATTTTAATTTTATTGGTAAGTCTGAAACAGAAAATTCAAAAAAAAAATCTTAAAACGGAAGCTAAAAAACAGCTTTTTTCGTAGTTCTATGCGTGCCAAACAAATTTTCTAGTTAATTTTGGCAAAATTGTGGTAAATTATGCTGCAAGATATGTCAGCAAACAAATCGCACCAAGATTTATTGAAATCGGTTAAGCCAATTCACAGATTAACTGTCCGCAGTGTTAAAAAATGACAATTTGTCAAAAACGCGTTTAAAGTTTTTTAACGGTTTTATCAGAATGCATAATGGCCGGAAATGTATGCATCCAACTACATAATTAATCGTGGTACATAATAGAATCCATGAATATCTGGAAATATAGATATCTACTATGTAGGTACTATGCGTTTAGTAGGTCCCTTTCTAATTTTCACGCGGAAAATAATCCAAACCATAAGATGCGCCTTCGGCCTGCTTCGAGCGCCCACTTAAACTTATACATACACCGTTATAACTTTCAAATTTCGTCGAACATTTTGGGAAGTTTTTTTTAAATGTCTAAGGAGTTGAAAAATGCAAAAAGATATATCGATTTTTTTAAAGGACGGTAATATTACATTAAGGGTTAAGATTCGCTCATGAACAATTGGTTGCCGTGTGTTTACTGAACCTAGTGTCTTGTTCAGTAAACACACGGCAACCTACTAAGATTCCAGTCGACGGAATACCATGAACATGGCTGCTTGACCTCTTCGTCAAAAAGTTTATTTGAATAGTTATCCTCTATGGAGGTGAAGCTTGGGAAAATTGTGTTGCCCATTTGTCGATTAGTACTTGAATAGCATTTCTACACTATATTTTCATATTGATTTCTATATTGTTGGCATACGATTTTCTCTGATCTTCGAAGGCTATATGTTGAAAGGAAGAATAAATTGGAAGTGTTTTTCAGCTATTAGTTTGATGATCATTTAGTTTACAGCTTTGATGTGAAAACTTATTTGCCGAAAGGACCTAGCTCAGCTTCTCACTGAAGTTTTTGCAAACACATTTGCTGAGGAGAGTCAGTTTAATCGTCCTCTAAGCTACATCAAGCCTCACCTGATTCCAAATTAAATATTTCGACTACTGTGCCTTCCACAAAAAAACCCGATTTTCGACCAGTCACCATCTCAGGGAATACAAAAATATTTCCATCACTCACCTCTACTGCAATGACATAAGTTCTAAGTTGGTAAGATGCTTACCTGCAAATAGTAAGAAAAAAAATCGTGCATTACTAACCAACATTTGACACCTTGCAAACATATATTTCAGCAAACAATCATTGACAACGGCTTCGCGACCATTGCGCTCCACCGAAATAATCAGAACGAAATACGCTGAGCTGATAACGCACGCCGTCATAACGTTATCCCCAAAAGTCAAAGAGTTCATGAACAACCGCCAATTTTGCTTCCCCTACGCGCCACATACGTTACGTTACGTACGCGCTCCACTAACAAACTATTCATCGTGTGTAAGGTGGTAAATGCTAAGAAAACAACCAGCAAGCTTGATATTAAGTTTTCAATGCTACCAGCTTGCGTCTCGCAAATCTCCACATTATATTCGCCATGGAAGAGGTTACACGTGCTCGCCGAAATAATGCAGTATTCGTTATGACATTCGCGGATACATTCACTTCCACCACAAGGTGGTAGTTTCCAGTCGTACATAGTTTAACGGATGGGTGATTCAAGAACTTCGGGGAAAGAACCAACAAAGCCAACGGTCGACCTTCACCAGCTCAGCTACCACCCAACTCTTGCCTGCCGTGCATTTCGTCTGACTTCATTTTACGGTCGCATGAAATCACGCGTTGGTAATATTAAAATATTTAAATTGTTCCGAATCGCATCTAAAGGTTAGCCTACTGACATTGAATTTCGGTAGATCACGACCAGTCATAGACTTTCACCTTGGATATGTTCACCTTGAGTGTGAGGTTCTCAATTAGAATAACATCACGTGCGGTTTACTAATTAAGTGCTGTTACTGTTATAATTATGCTGGAATCATGAATAGCAATTCTCATCTGCTGATTTATGAGCTTATAATTCGGTTAAGTTGTCGTAACTGAAGACAGTATCAATGTTTTGAGTAAAGGACAATGTCGTCACGAAGTCGTTTCGTTTTTTTTTTGTAAATATTCATGATGTAAACAACATTAGCGTATGCAGTTCTCATGCAGAAGACGATGGATTGCGCTCATAATATATAACCGCGAATCAGTAGCAACATATGATTGAATTTTTTTTAGATTTTTTTTTACCAATTTGACTAAGCATCTTTTCGTTTACGCTGAATGGCTTCATATTCCATCAAAACAGTCCAAAGCAAGCAAAATACCATTTTGAAATTAACACATTTCCTGTATTTTTTGTAGGACGAGCACCAAAACTTAAGCTTTGGTAAAAAAAAGGTGATGTCGTCATTCATTACTCGAAGCTGGAAGCTAGCGTGATGACAGTGAAAATTCCTGATTTAAAAAGAATGGTCACATTTAAAATAATCTGCCTTCTTCAGGCGTTTCTTTCCTTAATTAACAGTTGCCTGAGCGAAATATAGATTCCGATGAAAATACTTGGAGATATTTTAGGGGGGCCGTCTGGGTCTTTTGGACGAAATTTCAAAAAAAAATGTTTAATATAAATATTTATTTAAATGATTTAAAATTTTTGTACATCAACAATCAACTGTTGAACTTTAAGGAATTTTTTCACTTTTGTTTACAAAATGGCGACTATCACAGAGGCACCCGAAAAATGGGTAACATGATATCTCCTCCCTGGAGCATCTGAAACAAAAAATCCGAATGGAATGTTGAAATATAATTGATTGGCTATATCCCGAAACAGAATTAAACATTTTAGACGAAAAAAACAAAATGGTGGATTTTTCAATTTTTCGATCCCTTTTTTGCAATTTAATTAAATTAAATCGTTTAATATTTATAAAAATTCAGAATCTGGTAGCGGCTGAAACAACACAGCTGCTAAATATTCAGTAAAAATTTCAGCCCAATCGGTAGCATTGGTTTTTTGAAATCGTGTCTACCAGGTCAAAAAACCTTGTTTCGAGAAAAACGCGTTTAAACTTTAAGCACCTGCTGAGTGCGCTCACACACGCTCTATTGTATCGTATATATATATATATATATATATATATATATATATATATATATATATATATTTCTTAGCTTTGCCGACCAAAATAAAAGTTTTCACACTAATTCTGCATATAAATCATGTTACATATTAGATTTTGATTTTTTTTTTTTGAAAAAATAAACCCAGACCGCCCCGTTAAGAAATCGCTCGTTCCGACTTTGAAGCTTAACTAGTTCTGAATAATTATAACGGTTTGACAATTCTTTGATTCGTTACTAACGATTTTGGGGTGTTGGATCGTTGTCCTCTTGAATACTGCAGTTTTTATTCCCTCTTTTATGATGGATCCAAACCTACTTGAATACCTTCTTTTTAGTTAACATTTTTTTAATTGCTTGACCACGCTGCGTGGCAAATGTAACATTGTTTGCTTTGGCATCCAAGTTTCTGGTAAAGATAACCAATTTTTCAAAATCCTCTTCTCCTGTTCACCTGTTTTGATTCAGCTCGCTCACATTAAGAGGCCTATATTTACGGTTTTTTCGTGATTTTTTAAAGGGTAACAAATGATTAGAACTAATTGAAATTAATAGGCTGTTTTTATTTATATTTTGAATTACATCTCATAATCTTCCAAGTGATTTTCATCAAAATTCGGAAAGTTAGAAGCCGGAGGTCCGTCGTCCGAGTCTCTCATTGCCGTGCATGCTGGAGTCCGCAATTTTAATGTGAAAGTAACCCAAACAAATTTTTCATATTATCTATGTGTATAACTCCTATATGAATCAAATCTTTAGTGAAAATTTGTGACGCTTTTGAAAATAAAATTGAATTTTTTTTAGTGCAAAAAAAACTCTAAATCAATTTTTCTCTCTCTCCCTATTTCGGTTAGACGCTAATTTAACAAGAATTCAAAAAATCTTTGGTTTTTGAAGATGAATCAAGAATTCGTTGAGCTACAATGCATGCCAGCCCGAAAAACGTTTCGAGAAAAACGCATTTAAAAACACATTACCGAAAACTGGATATTGAAGTGATTTGTGTATTACCCCTATAAATTACTATACTATACATTACATTCTAGGTTGTAATAAATGGTTGCCAGATTTTTTTTTGATCGTATAAGGTACAAATGCTAATTTTGGCAGGACAAATGAAAAACATTTATTTTACGTTGTTTTCATTGCTAGTTAATAGTTATATTTTAAAGGAGATCGTGTCCATTTTAACATATCTTTGTTTGATTCTACATATTTGTAAATTTCAATGCAGCTACAATCATAGTTGGAAACGGTCATTAATTCCCTCTTTATTAAATCCGGAGTACATTTGTTGTGCACATCGGTTTATTTTAATACCATCTGCGAAATAATCGTCTCTACAAAGCAGTTGGAACTAGGAATACTAAATACAATCGATACAATTAGAAAAAATGTTAGGGATTAGGAGGAGGCTAATGGACTAAGGGAGACAATCCCAGTAGCTTTGAAGCCATTTATGTATTACGTAACGCAATTTTTAAAGCAAAGTATTTAAACTCGCTCTCCTCCCCTATTTAACACTTATTAACATTTTCAATAATATCCCCTTTTATTACGTAACAAATTCATCGTACGCCCCCCCCTTAAATACTTTAGTCACAAAATGCTAACAATGTAGCGTCTGCTGACACCTCGCGGCGCGACAAATAAATTTAAAATTTGACTTTATGATTGAGTTTTATAAAAAAACAATTATTTTTATTAATTTAAAATTTTGTTACATAACAATTTGCTAGACGCCCCCTCCCTTCATGTAACACTTAGTAACATTTTCAAATATCCCCCTCCTTTCTGCCTTGGGGTATTACGTAATGTATGGATGCAACCCTTTTCCAGTCAGCATAATTCATTCACTGTTTGATCCTTAAAACGTAAAATATCGACTATGATTGCAACTGATCATTTGACATTTTCAATAATACATCGATATTATTCAACCCTCTTTAATTTGTCACCTCTTTCGCATGGAAGCTTGTTTTCCTTATACGACTCTATTTAGCTGTTTTCCAATCAATTCCACACCAATGTATACGTATTATCGCCTTCCTGGAGGCCGCCAACAACCATATCACACAGACAATGCCCCAATGTCAAAATGGTCTCGCGCACTTCAAGTGCAATCGTATAGTTAGCAAGGACACCGACCACATAGCAACAAAAACAACTCGACGTATCGTCATGACGCACCCCATCCTACCCGCCCAACTAACCGTCGCCGGCATGTCGGCCATATTATGTTTCGTTTCCACATATTCCCGACCCGACACCTAATAAACTTATCGTTAAACTTACATTTTAGCTTTTCCCAATAAATTACTGACAATTTATGACGTCACAATATATTTATGTTTACGGAAAAAATGTTAATGGTCAGACGCAAAAGCTTTTACAAACACATAGCGTGCACTTGTCATTTTATTAGATCGCGAGATTCAAACGCACTCAGCAAAACTTTACACGATCAATTTGAAATTTGTACTTGAAATTGAATATCGTTTTATACGCGTATATTTACCATTTGAAAAAATTTGCATTTGATTGATATCGAAGGTAAAGTGTATGACCTTTGAATAAAAAATAAATAAACTCGCCAATGGAAATATGTGTGCATGTATCTAACGTTTTCTAGTCTTGAAAGCAGTTGCTTGAATTAAAAGTAATTGTTTCGAGCTGCTTTTTTGAATGACGACAATAAATTTATTTAGTTCCTGTTCCTGAACGGAACAAAGAGGATGTAAAACGTGAAAATTTGTATGTTAAACGCTTTGATCCTTGTGGAACGCTTTCTCGGTTTTTTTCAGTTAAATTTAGAAAGTATAAATGTGTTTTAGATGATGAAAATAAATTGTTTGTCATTGGAAAACAGAAAAGTTTAAACAATCTTTGAAGTTTCTACTGTGAGTGTAACGATTTTTTTGGAAATTTCTTTTGAAAATATCTATTTTATATAAGAAAAGATAGAGATTCCACGAAGATATTGATTATATGACGCGATCACTACTATTGGATGTTGGTTTCCTTTAGCTATCCCGGCATTGAATCAATCATTTACAATTTTTTTAAATTAAATAATTTACAAACTTATTCGCTGAGTTTACAATTTGCAGGTGAAAGTTAGAATTTCTTTTGTGGTGAGAATTTCATTCTGTAAAATCTATTCTGCATGGCAAATATTAGTGACGAAAACAATTGAAGGAATTATTTTACAAACAAGTTTCACATTTAAATAACTTTTTTCTCGAAATTTATATTGTTAATTTTATCGTTACTTTACGCGTATTTTATTTTCCTTTCAATTCAAATATTTCTTAGGGACTCCTGTTGAGGAGGGAGTACTCTGTTTAAAAAAATCGAATTTGTTTTAATTTGGGATTTTTCGTTAGAAAAGTACCTTAAAAATACCTGTACAAAATTTGATATCGATATCTAAACTGGTTTTCATTCTACAGTGCTCTAAACACCCCCCCCCCCCTTCCGCACCGGCCTCTTATATTTTTTGGAGCGCAAGCGGCATTAAAGTTCCAGAACAAATATAGATTAAGTTAGTGCATGTCTGAATTTTACAGCGTAAACATCAAAAATTGTGATTGGAAATGCCTTCAAGTCGAGCAAGACGAAATAAATCTCGTAAGCCAAAGAAACTTTAAACGCCTTTACCCAAAACATACTTTTTGTGTGCGCGTCGTAGATTTGTGAAAAAACTACTCACGCGATTTACTTGAAATTTTCCACACATACTTATTAATTATTAAACAACTGCCTAAGGGCCAATGTTAGAGCAATGGCGATTCTAGAATTCTAGAAAACTTTCTCAAGGTTTTACAAGGCGCAATCCGCTTTTATTTTGTCTAGCACTGCTCAAGCGCTTGGTCGAAACGGCCGCCATTTTGTTTCTTTTTTTAATAATGTGAATTTAAACTTTTAATCTTTCAAATCTGTTTTGTTCAAATTTCAAGTCAATATCTTTAATAGCTTATTTTTTATATACATTTAAAAAAAAGATACATCTTCGCTTGCTACCTAGCAAAAACTTTTCTAAAATTTTCCTAAGCATTTTTACGGACAATATTCTTATTGAAATGTTTTGCACATGATTTATTCCGAAAAATATCACTGATTTTTCGATTCAAAAATATCATGCAAAGAAACGATGAACATTATTGCCAACAATAATTATCCTTTAATTTTTTCCCGAAGAACTCTGTTTTGTGTTTTTACTGACAGTCCACAGTCTTCCTTTCAAGCAATATTTCAAAAATTAGGTTTCAATTAACAAATCTTTTATGGTCAAATTTTAAAGACAATGAGGAAAAACAAACGCTATAATCATCAATAACGAAAAATAACAAATTTTCAATTTTTATTATTTTTGAAGATTTTCCAAAAACACATTACATGACAAAAAGTTACTTCTTGTTCGGAAGCAATTTTTCATGTTATAGTGGCAACTGTTTATTCAATATAAATCAATTACATTTAACTTTGATAAATGTTCAACGAAAAATCTTTCTCAATAGAGAGTTTGCAAGAATAATACGCGAAACTGTCCATGCAGCACAAATAAATTAGTTCAAATCACATTCCGTTGTTGCAAAGCGAAACCTCGTCAACATTTTCTGTAGTAGTAATTGGCTTGTTCTGTGGATAGTTCTTGCCGCGAATCCTCAACTATTCCAGAAACGTGAGGCCAAAAATTATTTTGTGCATAAAATTTTCTTCAAGTTTTCATCTGCATAGATCGTTTCTGCAATTCATGATTTCGTATTTACGGCAACAAATATTTTATAAACGTTTTTCGACATTTTTCATCAGAATTTTTTCGTTTTTTTTCAGTCATAACACAGCTCTTTTTAACATTAAAATGTTTTACCGATCGATATCGACCACGTTTTTGAAACGTATATCTACAAAGAGGTTCATACTTGTTTGGATTGGATACCACATGTTCACAATTTACTTCTTGCAATTGTTTTTTTTAAACTGAAACCACAGATTGTCGTTGATATCTTGTGGCTATTTTCATTCTTCTTTGTGTTTTCTTCCGAAAATTCCAATTTGATAAATGCTTTTTTAAGGATTAAATTGAAAAATTTAAAGATTCCGATACGATTTTTTCATAATTTAAGACTTCAAAATCATCAAAATGGTATGTGTGCAAACAGTTTAGTTTCTAGAAAATTGATCAGGTTTATATACGACGGTTTTTATTGCGACTGTGTTTGTGTTTCACGCGGTAAAAATATGCTCTTTTCACCACACGAGCAGATTCACCTTTTTTCTGAGCGGAAGAACTTAAACCTGGTTGTGCCTGCACGAGATCAGGCAATCTGTCGTATGACTTGCTTACAACACATTTTTTAGGCCTAAAATTTTTGAAGAACTTGATTAA
This sequence comes from Oxycera nigricornis, assembly GCA_963942545.1. Taxonomy (NCBI): domain Eukaryota; kingdom Metazoa; phylum Arthropoda; class Insecta; order Diptera; family Stratiomyidae; genus Oxycera; species Oxycera nigricornis. The sequence continues at coordinate 5,399,413 of OZ012663.1, read as the reverse complement.
CGTGACCCAATGAATCCAAAAAAGTCTTTAGTTTTAATTATTTGTGCAGTTGAGTCTGGTGTTCGGAAAGGATGTTTCGACATTCGTTCAAAATAGCCAAAAACATGCTAAGTGTTGTTTTTTGTCACAAATATAACCACTATCCAATATGGACTTTGCAGAGCATTTCACTTGTATTTTGTTCAATTTAAGGGGGAAATACATGTAAAATTTGAAAAAAAAATACTAATTTCAGATTAATTTTAAGAAAATATATTGTTTATTAAGAAAATTTTAAATATTAATATCTAAGTAGTAAATGTTTCAAAGTACTTGAAAATATTTTTTTATAATTTTTCGACACAAAATGGCGGCGATGCGAGCGAATGAAAAAACACCTCAAAAATGCCTCGTACAACTTAACGCCATTTTCGGAAATCCTACAACATTCAGAAAACGAAAAATATGTAAATGAAATGTATATTTCATAGGTTGGCCAATGAAAATTTTGAAAAAATTTTACATTAATTTTAGATTAAACAAAAAATCGATTATTTTTACAATAAACCGCGTTTTAAACAACAAAAGCCAAATTATTTTTCGAAAATCCAGAAACATGTAGGTTTAACGATTAGATAATATTCTTTTGTAGATGCGAAATAAATTTGAGCCGGATCGGTTCAATATTTTTTGAGGTAATTTGTATGGAAGTTGAAAAAGTACTACTTAGAGAAAAACGCGTTTAAGGTTTGCAAAAGATAAAAACCATTGATTATTAGTTTTTACAATAACTTGCTCGTTATCCAGCGATTCCAGGTCCTATTTTTCAAAAATTTCAGATTTATAAGAATATGGTAGGGATACACAATTAGAGAACCGCCCAGAGCGCCGGAGAAAAAGTAGGCAGGGACACGCGGCAGGTGTGCTTGACTTACTGGGGAACGCTGCGCTGCCTATAACGGACTATAACTCAAAAATTAATACGAATATCGCTTCAAAATATTTTAGGCGTATTCTTAGAGTATTTGGAACATTTTAATGTAAGAGAAAAAAATAGATTTTTTGGAACAGTTACATGTATTTTCCCCCTTAAGGCATTACCGCAGTACTTTGAAAGCTAAAAAACATTACTATTTTGCAAATCTTTCTCTTCCCAATAAAAACAAGGATACTTCTTGCTGGAAACTTCATTCATTGCTGGTTACAAGAAAAACAACTATCAATCTGCATTTCCATGAAAGTGATAGTGCAAATGAGCGGTGCCTATCAGCAATTCTACGAGGTCAGCTAATAATCCCACAGCTTATATTCGAAACGCCCAGCCATTCAAACGAATGTACGTCCGATAATTTCATCTAAATTGTTGGCATCACACCATCATTCCAATACGGCACTTACTTTTCTTTTCATGATCTTATTTTTAGCCGTAACCATCGTAAATATGTATGTACTTCACACCAAACCACTTTATTCTCACAACAACAACAACAAAAAATTTACTTTTGTTCCATTGCCTTCAATTTTCTTTTTCATTAAAAACCGTTTTCTCGGACCGCAGTTTTAAAAGCGAAATTTCTTTCAGAAAACGTAACTTTTCAGTTGAACGTTATTTTTTTTATAATCTTCAGCCGCGTTGCCGCTGCGTCGCGTACAAATTTGAAATTGAGAAGAAATAAAGTTCGGTTCATATTATTAAGCATGTGTGTATTGTTTGTTACACAAACACACACACGTCATACCTCATCATATTTATGTAGCTTCAAGTTGGACTAAGTTACAAACGTACTATCATTTGTAGCTGCTGCGTTGCTTACTAAACAAAATGCCCAAAAACTGAAGACAAGATCAAACGTACCAAGTTTTCTAGTGCAACCGCTCGTATGTGGGCTCCTAAGTGGATGGCTAAGAGCGAAAATGCCTACAAATGATAACTCACTGCCAGAAAATGTCTATGAAATGAAAAACATCGTCGTTTTTTCCGCCATTTTCAGTTTACTTGCAACAACATGGTGCCTCTAGGTACGATTACTCTCCATTTTCTTTTGCTGCCAGTCGTAATTAAAGTGAAATTAAATCGTCGTAACCGTATCACTCATTTAAAATGTTACACTTGCTGAACCTACTATTTGTGGAACAGTGAAGAGTTTTCTCTTTTGTTTGACTTGTACTTTTTTTTTGGACATGAAATGCCAATGATTAGGGAAAAATATAGACGTATTCGGCGATAGAAATTTTGCTAGACGCCAATCGTTGTAAAAAAGAGTGTTTCATGAAAATTGTAGCCTACAGGATGTTTTTTTTGTTCAGTAACAAATAAAAGAACTAGCATCCAAGACCCTTTAAATTCCTCCATTTTTAATGCAGTTGTTTTACCTTTAACGTGAATAATAGAAAATTGTTGTTCTATCAACATATTTCTATGTAGTTCCAGGTTGAACCATCAAATAGGGTCCGAAAATTGACAATTATTCGACAGTGATTCCTTTTATTTACAACTTGCTGAATGTTTTAAAACTCTTTTAAAGCAAGAAAACCGCGTAAGCATTCGTAAACATTTCATTGTTGAAGATTTTTCATTCTTTGAGAAGATACAGCTATTGCAAGATCAAAGATCGCAAAAAGGACCTTAAATTGATTCATATTTGCATCGAAACGAAATTTTCAGTTTTGTGAAATTGATGGCTGACCATTTCCTTTTTATTTAAAGACAACGCGACTCGATCGTCATTTTGCGCAAATAAAGGGAATGCATCAGAATCGTTTTTGGTCCTATTTTTCTTTGAATTTCAATGTGACTATTAAACTAATATAAATTTACATGCATACAGACTAGAGCTTGCAAAAATAAATGTTCGTATGCCAAAAATTGTTTGTTCTTATCAACCATGAAGCAGAATATCCTTTGCGTTCGGGTCAACTAGCCTTTAAGAGGCATTGTAACAGCCATGACGACTGGTAGAAGCGATATTTTCCAATAATAATAATGTTAAACACCTACAAAAGCGTCCTAGGAACTTTAAATTTTTGCGAAAGAATTTCGAAGTACTATCACTTTGAAAAAAGATTTTCCTTGTATTTTCAAAGCGGACATGTGCACGATTTTTTTTAATGACAATAAATCGCCTCATATAATTAGAACTGCTTGTAGCTAACTGAGAAATACCCAATTCACCAATGAATCCTTCTATATAACTCATTCCCCTTAGGTTAGTTTTTACCCGATTCTATGGCAATTGATGGTGGTAGAGGGTTAACCAATACTACATTTATAAGGACGACAGTACAACAAAGTCCTGGAAAACTCAATACTTAGAGTGGACACGTAATAAGAAACACTGCATTTTACTATAAATAGGATGGCATGCAAATTCGTTATGAACAGTTTCAAAAAGCCAATTGCATTCGTTGCAGTTGAAACGTGGTTTTCGAAGTTTTGAAAATTGTGTTTTTAATTTTAATAATGAGAATTCCACTCCTCTACTGAAACAAAAGGTTGTAGACTTGGGAGAATGAGACTTGCTATATTAACAAATTGCCAGTCGCCTAGAGTGTTCCATAAAAATGGTTTACGAAGCACTGAAACACATGGAAAGCCGCAGGACTATCAGATATACCCGGGGTTAAAAATGCCTGAATGACAACTCATAGCATGGACAGACAAAGTTCAATGCCGACTTTTCGGGGAAAGTAGCGAAATTTTGGAGAATACAGTCCGAAGACGTCTTGAGGAAGCCGAACTACAAGAGGCAGGATAGCCAGGACGAACCCTCATGCAACGGCAACTAATCTGAAGAAAACAATGGAGTTCGCACGAAAACATTTCACCTGGAAAAATGAGTGGAAATTCATCGTTTGGAGCGATGAAACAAAAATATATCGCATTGGCCCTAATGGCTGGAGATATGTAAGACGACCAAGAAGTAAGTAGTTCGACCGTCACTACACTTCAACTGCTGTTAAGCACGGAGGTTGTTTCATCGTTCTTTGCGGAGAACCAATACACCATATAGACGGAATTATAAACAAGAAAAAGTTCATCGACATCTTAGAAAACATCATGTTGTCATGGGCTGAGGAGAATCTTCCTATTATATGGAAGTTTCATCACGACAACAACTCCAAACATACTGCGCAACACATTAAGAAGTTTCTGAAGGACAAAAGCGTCGCATGCATGTGGAGAGATGCAGGAGACTTACGACAATGCCGAATTACATTCTACAAGCGGTTGTGAAGTAGAAGGTGTTCCCGACACATCACTGATACGTTTTTGTAATATATTGCTTTTATTTGGTCAAATATTTGCTTAAATGAATGTATTTTAAAATAACTTTCATGTTTATCTAATTGCATGTACGCTCGAAATGTCGTCGTTCTTTTAGATGTAGCCTCGACTAATTGTCATTGAATCAGGTTAAAAACTAACCTAAGGGGCATGAATAATACCGAAGGATTCATTGACAAATTGGGTTTTTCTTAGCATGCTACAAGTGTTTCCAAATATATATTCGCGGCTATAAGCTGAACTTTGATAGATAAAATTTAGATTTTTAATCCTTGCGTTTCAGCTGGATTCAATCTAAATGTTTTCCAATGAAACACTCATCTATTACATTTCCGTAATTAAAACTATTTCGCACGAACCGAATTGAATACCCAAAAAGCCGCGATGGAAACAATGCTCAACATAATGTGGCATTACATAAAACCCAATCTACTTAAGACAGCTTCCTATGCCATGCCAAATGTTCCAAAGAAACCAATAATAAATAATCAACTTTAATTTTCAAATTTGACTTCCTGCTTTACTATTCACACATGTTTCACCCAACAACCACTTGCAGCTTTGGCCTCGCTTCAAATTAACTTACCATGAACCACGCTTATACCATGCTCAACCGTGACTACGTCTTTTGATGGATTTTCGCGTGCATTGACTGCATTTTGCTTCTATTAGCAAAACAGCACCAACAAAAACAACAAAAACAATCTCTAACGAACAGAAGACGAGAGGAAAAAAACCACTCTAACAAAAATCATATTCTTCAGCAATAAACTTTTGCAAATGCAATCACGGTAAAGTTGAATTTCCTTCCTTCCGCATATTTTTTTCTCTCTCGCTATATTGCCAAGACGACGCCAACTACGACGTGAGCTCATATCAAGGTTGCATTCCTTAATGAATGTATCTAAAGCTTGATCTGGGAGAAAGACATGGAATGTTGAAGTCAACGTATGTAGGATAATTGAAGACCTTTCGAATGGGTACGGTGAAGTGTAGGAGAACAAATTAGGGTGATTAATAGCCCTTGCCTGATTTCACTAAATGGATCCTTTCCACAGACAAATCAATTTTCGCATAGTGCTTCGCTGGAATTTTCTATCGGCAATCCGAAATGTGTGATAAGTTTGCGAGCAACAAGCGTGGATTTTCGATTTTTTTTTTTGTGAATCAGGTTAAATTAAATTTCAGGTTTAATTAAAGGAACACTACTAACAGCTTTGAGCATGGTCTAAGAAGTTCGTTTATATTTTTCAGAAGCTGTCGACTTTAACTTCATTGGGTGAAATTTCAATCTTCCTCTTTTCCATTTCATGTGTAACATTTAATTCTATTTCAATTATCACCTGCTGTCTCCTCGAGCGCATACCTTTCCCTGCTTCATGCAGATATACATACGAGTATGACTCACAGAACACTTAGAACAAAAGGCAGTCAATCGTACTCGAAGCAACAATAATTATGGACCTTGCTCGGGGCGCAGACAATAAATCCCACAGCCAAGATTTTAATATCTAACAAAAACAAATGCATTGTGAGGAATGAAAGAAAAAGTCATGGCAACGAAACCAGAAGTGATGTGTGTTGGTTCGATGAAAGTGATATGAGGCAAATGTGCATGCCAGTATCAGCCACAGAAGCTGCAAAAATCAAGCACACTTCCTCCGAACCGTGCGTGGTTGATACCACGAATGCCATTTGCCCATTGCCATGATGGTAGAGCGCAGATGAAGATATCTTCTAGCATTTCTTGGCGTGCTGCACAGATGCGTCCAAATTGCATGTTGCATTCTGCACTGCGTTTCGTTCGAGGAATTCCGCGGCGAACACTTACTTCCCCGACATTCAACTTTACTTTTGCTTTTTTCAACAACAATTTCACCTCGCCGCGATTATTCGCGAGCATCCAAGTATTTACATTGCAGTTGTGATGTTATTGGCTCTATGATGGATTGCAAGGTAATTGGGATTGGCGTTTTCGCTTCCTCAATTCTCGCTTTTCATTAATTTTCACGTGCAGTTTTTGTAGTGGAGCTTAGGTGAATGGCGTGGAGTAATAACGTTTTCGAAGCAGGAAGAATTATGAAAGGTACCATGCAAGACTAAAACAATAGGCATGATTTTTCGTGCAAGGTGCAGTAATTTCGGTGAGGCACCAGAGCAACGACTCTCAAAACAAGGAAGTGTGTCTCGAGCCAGGAGGATGAGAATAAATATTTCGGAAGTAATCGAAACCACCAAAATATGTATTCATAAACCGCTTTTAAACTCAAAAAATTAAAGCTCATGTGAGGTGTGCATAGAATAAAATGACGCATCACGAAAACTTCACTTCAAATTTTGATTTTTAAACTTCTAGTGTCAGACATCAGTTTTTAAGGAATCCTTGAATGCAAGAAAACCGGGAAAAATTTCTCAAGCCAATCAAAAAAATTAATTTACATATATTAAGGGACCAGCCATATATTACTTAATGCAATTTTTAGAGTAACTTGACTACAATCCCCCTCACCCCGTGTAACACCTTTCACATTTTCAAATAATTAAATTTATTTGCCACATCACGAGGTGTCAGCAGACGCTAGACGCGATAAACAAAAAAATAGACGCATTGTTAATATTTTGTGATTAAACTATTTAAAAATCTGAGAGGGGTACGATGAATTTGTTACGTAACAGAAGGGGGGGTCTTTTAAAATGTTACCAAGTGTTACTTGGGGAAGAAGGGTGTTAAAATGCTCTAAAAATTACGTTACGTAAAATATGGATGGCCCCTAAGACGTATTGGTGGTCACCGCGAATGTAAGAGAGCAACAATCAAACTGATAACTTAGTTCCGAGTTAATACTTTTATTTAAAATTTTCGTCAAAGCTACTGAAAATATAGAGTAATAGCTCCGTATGGTCAATTAAATAAATATTTGAAGAATAGTTTGAAAAAATTGTGTTCCAATGTCTATTTCCTGACGCCTATGGAACGCTCTAACTCCCTAATATATGTAATCAATGTTTTTTTGATTGGCTTAAGAAATTCGTCAGTTTTTTTCTGCATTCATTGATTCCTGGAAAACTGCTTACAAAAATGCAAAAAAAATATGAAAGTTGGGCTTTCGTGACGCATCATCAAGCGCATGATGAAATTCAAAAAAGTTTTAATTTTTATTATTGATATTTTCCAAGCAAGCTTCCCAAGTATTTACTTTGTTTGGAATAAATTCATTTATTTTGATTCATACTAGATCGAGGAAAAAATATTTAGAACGTAAATACGAGCATGCATTTCGGCTCTAATGAAAATCATTTTTTCTCGGATGAAACAATATTTTTCTCGAATTCCAAATAACTAATCGATCAAGCATTTCTTGTGGATTTAAATTAATGTTACTAAATCAAAAAGAGCACACATTTCTTGATACCACCAAATATTTACCCAGAATAAATTCAAATTCAAGACAAATTTCTTTGATTAGTGTTGATAAGCATTTTTAAAAGAGGTTGCGTAGAAGAAAAAAATTAATATAAACATATAAATAACAAGCCGCGAGGTGCGACCCTTGAGGTTCACACGGTCAACTTCCCAGTAATATCTACATCAACATCAAAAACATTAAACACAATAATAATTTTGAAAATAATACTACTTTAAATAATAATAATGAGAGCAGTGCCAGGAATGAGTTAATATTAATCATATCATCTGCGGAAGGGTTTTTTGGATTTCCAACATTTAAGCATAAAAAACATTAACACTAAAACACTGTAGAAACTATTAAAAATCAGCTCAAATTATGCAAATATTATAAAAATTGGATTGAATTTACAACAATTTCCTTAGAATAAAAGATATAAAGTAATATCATTCGTATGAACCCTCTATACATGATAACTTTGAATGATTTTATATTTTTAATTAAGTTTTTTTATAATCATGGAATATGGTTTTGCTTGTTTCTCTTCAGAAACTGACAAGAATGTATAAATTTCATAACCATTTATTACTGTGCTGTGCAAATCAGGTTAAAAAATTATTTTTTATGAAAAAACCCTAAAACCCTAAAAGACTAATTTTTTGCATTTTCTTTTATTAAATTAAAAAGCGGCTGAAACAATTTTTATGTGTTTAAAAAATCGCAAAAATTTTTATACACGTCTATTGACACGTTAATGATGCAAATATTATATCTGGTTCGTGAGATATAGTGAATGATAAAAATGACCTTGAAAATCATGATGACTTTTAATTATTTTTTATTTTTAATTTTATTTTTTACGTAACCATGAGGAAAATTTTTGATGGTGTTTTTACAAACATTGTTTGAAGTATGTAAATTTTATAAACATTCATTACTTTATTTCGCAAATCAGGTTAAAAATTTCTTGTTTATGAAAAAAAACCTAATTTTTTGCACTTTTTTCTCTTAAATTAAAAAACGCCTCCAAGAAAGTTTTCAAAAACTTGATAGAATTACATAAATGTCAATACGCGTCGATTGACACCTTGATCAAGGAAATCGTATGTTTGATTCGCGAGATATAACGCATGACAGAAATGACCTTCAAACGGGCAAAACAGCAACCCCCCTCCCCCTTCCCATATACTGGGAAGTTAGAAATATAAATATAATATACTTAGCGAATATTAAAAACCGTGTCCAAAATTCTTTTTAAAATCTTTTGAAAAAATCAGAACTATGTCAAAAAATGTACGGAATTTATTTCGGAGCAATGTCATCAAAAACGTTTCTAAAATTAATAGAAAAACGTAAATATTCAAAAATACTATTATAAAACAATTCAATTGCAAATGAAATGAAAACCATTTACCCATGTTGACTGGACGTTTTACATTAAAAAAAAACACAAAACTCTTAAGGAAAATTTCTTTCATCATTCCTTCGGTGAAGCTTATCACATTCAGCAACGAGCCATGAGTGATTCTCAGTTTCAGAAGACATTATTGTAATAAGTAAGTGCTAACCTCAATCCTATAGTGAGGTGGGTTAGCAAAAATCTATGCCTTGTTTTGGCTGGGTGGAAGAAATAGCTACTCCTGCTCAGAAATACTTAATACATCCAAAACGAAGCACGAACAGAATAACGACAGTAACATTTCCGGATACATTTTTTAAAAACTATCATGAAAAATAAGCTCTATCATTTTTATGAAATAATTTTTTGTGAAAAGTGCACTCAAAACGATTTTCTGTCCTATCCCGATAGTAATGTATGCACAAAAATTCTTCTTTTTTCCTCTTATTTCGGATAAACTTGTAATTGATTAGCAATTGGTCCGCTTAAGAGTGTTCCAGCATTATTTTGAAGTTCAGCATTAAATATTTCTTAGTTCTATGGCATTTGCATATCCAACCCAAAGACCTTGTTTGACCGGATTCATTTGAGTAAGTCGACGACCGACCAAAAGATTCGCAAACATTTTCATTGCAAGGTTGTCAACCATTCCACTTACCACAAACAGGGTGAATATTCCGTTCGTCAGTCGATCTTGTCCGCCAAGGTCGAAATAGTATTTTTTTTCTTTTTAGTTTTTTTATGGAAATTCTAAAATACTATATATTTCCCGATTCTGAACTATCACAAATAGTCTACTGTAAAATTTAGAATTTGACGCGGTTTTTACTATCAATTATTCATCATTTATTAAGCCTGTCGAATTCAGATTTCCAATAAAAAAGTTTAATATTTTCTAAAAAAAACAATGAAGATTTATAAATCAATGTTTAAACTAATTTTCTTATCAGAAAATATTCATGAGAAGAATTAAACTGTTTTTACTAACTATTTTATCATGTTTAGTGGCATTACAATTGGATTGAGCATCGAATTATCTGTGTTTATCATGGAAATTTCACAGCAGAATCTAAAACCGAGCTCCTTCGCTCCACCCTTCAACATTCATTAACAATGATAAATTATGTTCCGATTTTTCAATCGTCATATAGCTATCGGATCAAACATATCAATATCCTTGCAACAAAGTAATTTACCATTAGCGGTCAATTCAATGAAAGTTCCGTATCCGACCAAGTTCAAATTGTATTGTCTTTTTTACCACAAAAGCCTTGGTTAAATTCAAGCCCACCTCATGATCTATGTACCTCCCAAGGTTTTTTTTTCTAATTCGCAACATTGCCTTGCAAGGTCAACCATTGCAATTTTCACGCCATCCAATTACATCATGGGGCATTTATTCAAAAAGGAAACTTCCTCCTCTTAGCAATTCAAGATCACCAATGATTAAAGAACCTCAACACTCAACAAAACACCCAAAACACTTATCTTAATCCAAGCACGCTAGCATACGAATCTAAACGCCATCAGCATCAATCTGTGCGAAATTCAACAGTTTCGGTCCATCATTTTTCACCAGCCCAGCTTAGCCTAGCCTAGCTGACTCGCTAGCCGTTCGCAAAATAAGTAGACAGCCGAAAACGGTTCCGGCACTAGACTCGCTCCCTGAGGCGATCAGCATATCGTAAGAATTGCGTCTATGATGAAAAAGGTTGTTGTAACCTTGTCGAGGCGTGTTTTTCTTCTTCTACCACTTCTTATACAACTCCACTAAAAAGCCCCATACCTAAAACTGTTCATTTCAATAGGCTACTAATTATATACGCGAAATAGTTGAGCTTCTCGATTGTTTCATATGATAATTAATTTTGTATTCATGATATGTGAAATACATACGATGCACTCACTACAAAATGCTTCGTGGGATGATTTAGATTTGCGCGCGAGACAGGTTTCTAGCATTATTTGGTATTAACGAAATTTTCGTCAAGGTCAACACCTTTCGATTGGTTCCACGCACACAATTATCTTGGGAAAATCTGCGAAACCATTAGCAAATCGTGCTGTAATTGTAGTGAAGAATAGTAGCATGGGATTCTCGAAATGTTCGATAGTCGCGGATGAGTCAATTCCAAATTTTGTTTCATCATAGCCATTATCAATAAAATGGGGGCAAATTATTTCGATTGCCCCTGGAACATGCAAAGTAGTCCGTAATCTATAATTGCTAAATCGGGGTGCTTTTCCAAGAAATTGCGTGCCGTATAAATTTTAAGAACACAAGCTGCTGATTGTTAGTGGGCTTTCAACACTGAAAAAGCCAAATTTATGTTAAGAAAACTCAACAGGATTTCCTCAATATTCATCTACACAAACACATGTCGAAAATATGCCTAACTCTTTTCGTGGCAGTGTTACATGTTTTGTATCACGCACCAAAATACTCAGAAGTCACGGTGGTACTTTAGATGTATCTGCATTTTAAGGAATTATTCTTGTATCTCGATGGTGTATTCTTAAAACCACCAAGTTAAACTATTTTCATGATTTGTGTTAACTTTTTAACTTCCCAGTTCCCTATGGGAAGTTATTGTAATGGGGTCGATTTTGCGAATCCCAAATTTTGACATATCTCCACGTTTTAAGGTCTCTAGAATCCAAATCCATCGTTTTTAGAGAGATGTCTGTGAGTGTGTATGTACGTATGTGTGTATGTGCGTATGTACGGATGTACGGATGTACGTATGTACGGATGTACGTATGTGCGTTCGGAATTATTTTTCGTCTCGATTATCTGGAGAACGAAAAATCGGATTGACGTGGGACTGGTTTTAAACGACGCGTAATTACGTAATTTAAAACTGAATGACTTTTAAGCAAAATCGGTCAAGCCGTTTTTTATTTAGGATGAAAAAACTGAAAAAACGACTAAAAATTGCTTATTTTTAAACTGTTGATACGCACTATTAATTCGTGCAGATACCAAATACCTTCATAGTAATGTTGTTGTTATTGTGCGTTTTAGCAAAATTGTGATCAAATTTGTAAAAAATGTTATTTCAAAAAAAAAATAAAGATTAATTTATGAAATTCCAAACTTATATTATCAGGAGTAGAAACGCTAATGCAGTTAATAATTGGATATTGTTATAAATAATTTAATATTGTTAATAACAATCAAATAATATTAGTTATAATTTGATATTGTATATATAAAGTCAATTATAATTATTCAGTAACGATCAAACATTCTTAATAACGAATGATTATTGTGAATAATAGTTAAATACCCTCAATAATAGTTGTGGATTCCGAAGCCGAAATGAAGAACGAGGTTGAGGACGAAGTGGAGGACAAGAAGGATGACGAGGACGAGGTTGCCGAGGCTTTGGTAGAGGATGAGCAGGTGGTGGAGACGTCTTCCTCTACCAAAGCTTTTATGGTTAGATAAAAAATTGATAAAAATAATAAAAGTAAATATATTAATTTAGAATAATAATGTTTAATAATAGTAATGATTAATAATAGTAATTAATAATAAAAGCAAATTATAGCATTTTATCCACTGGGAAGTTAGTCGTGTGGGCCTCAAGGGTCGCACTTAGACCACATTTTTTACTCTTATTCTTGAGCTGTTGTCTTTCATATGAGTACAACAAAAAACTCTACCTCGTTGTGTAGTTTGTAACATATATGGAAATGTTGTCTGGACGCAAAGTACCTTTTTCCTGAAAACTCTTGTGATGAAAAGAGTTCAACTTCAAAACCGTTCAAATTCTGTTGTCGAACTGCTTTCAAAGTTTTCCAAAATTAAAGTGCAGCAAAAAATTGATGAACTATTACCTCCCAAACTGAAGCTTCCTTGAGAATACCTACTAGATTTCCTAGTCGACTTGTATGATTATCAAACCTTAACGAGCCTTCAACCAGAATTTATTACCGTCAATACTTCATCAATGCGTGTGTGTATTTCTCTCACATTTTCTTCGTACAACACCACAAGGTCGCTCGTTGTCTGCAACGAATAATATTACTTATAGATTCGCCGATTAAACGTAATGAATGTTTCAGTCGAAGCTTTATATTTTCAAGACCTTGGCGTCAACTTTTTAACGAGCAGAAGCAGCGAGTCACTGACTGAATCACCTCTTCACTATAATTCCAATGTGTTCAGTGTCTTCCGTGTTTGTAACGCGCATATCACATTTTCTAGATACTTTGCAAACATTCGACATTCGAAATTTCATAAATGCCTTCGATCACCTCCTCCACAAACTGTTCACACTTGCAAGTGATTTGCTATTAGTTTGGATTGTTGGAAACGATGCCAAGCCATTAATACTGGCTATTCGGAGCAATGGCAATCGTCAAGCAGCTTTTATTCTAGATACCAAAGATACAACAAAGCGACATTCAGCATAAATGTCCACCGGAACGCTTTATGACTATACTGAATATACTATACCCATCCGTCGCTGCAAACGTCCTCGCCAGAATAATACGTCAATAGTTTGCAAAAAATAAAATAAAAACTCCCCCACAACATTATATCACATCCATGAAAATCAAGAAAATTAATGTTCGAAAATGTTCGCGATACATCAATAAAACCGTGCGCCATTTCCCAAATGCCAACATTTTGCCATGTATCTAAATTGGGTCACCTACTTTCGCGGTTATGTCACATTTACGCTCGATTATGGACACAAATAGATGACGCCACGACGTTCGCGCCATTAAAGCGCTTTTCTGAATTGCCAACCCGCTTTTCAACGTTTTCCAGTTGAAAATGCCGCTTGATTTTTCACATCGACAGATTTTTGAGAAATTGCACGATTCGCAAGCCGATGGTCTCTATACATTTATTCTGCTTCTTACATATTTGCACTTGGCTTGCGGAAAATTGCAATTTCCACACTTGATTTGCGGGTACTGAAGTTGAGTAGTAGTTTGGCGCCCTCTAATTGATAGCTGATCGAAGCGACAAAAAAAATCGGAGGTTATCTTATCGCGTTTCTTTCACGTATCTGTTACAGGTGATACCATCAATTTTGAATTCAATTTGAACGTGAGCATCGAAATGCAGTTCAGATATAAGATATTGGTACGAGAGCAGTGGCGTAGTTTTTTGGCAGTTTGCCAAGTGGAAACGCATAAACGAGTTAATGCATCTTGTTTGTTAGTATTCATGCAATACCTTGTGTTTTATCCAAGAGTCTTCGCAGTTTTGTTTAAAACGGAATTCATCATATTGCTTGCGTCACAAAAATGTTCTTAAAAAAATCCCAAAAAAAGTTGTAGACTTTGTTTTTGTTTTTGAAGAGACTATAGTTTGAATATTAAAATTATTTTGAAAAATTCAAAAAATAAAACGTTTGTGAATGCATCAATTCTGCGAAACCTATTCGAAGAATTTTCACGAAAATTGATTGAAAACATGCTTTTGTAGGACGATTCATAACAAAAGATAGTCAGCACAGATAATTATTATTGGTGAAAATTAATGTACTTGTATTGTACCACACTGGGCGCTAATTATTCCGGATGGCTAACGGCAAAACAAAAATAGCCAATATATTTTACTACTTGCATTAGCCACTCTAGTTGAATATTCATACCGAAAATTGCCTTTCTGCCATTTAAGAATTCTTCAAAAAAATATCGAATCATGAAAATATTAATAAACATTAATTTTCGCGATACTTAAAGTGCTTAAAAATCAGCATTGTTTTTTAAGGTATTCTGGAATTTCAATCAAATTCTTAAATGAAAATAACACGGGAAAAGAACGAATTTCTCGATGAAAAATATAAATGGAGCTATTATTTGGATAATTGCTGATTAAATTTGTTTGAGTAGATTGAAAATGCCAATCAGTTACATAATTTAAAAAAAACGGCCGAGAGGGATAGAACGCCTCCGTAGCCCTCAGAAGGTTTAAGTGAGCCGGAAGCCGTTTGGCTTAGCACCCTCATAACCCAACTTGACCTTCAGAGGAAACATCAATATTGAATCCATATATTAACAAGGAGCAGACACGGCGTCGTCCTCTCATATCTAGATGAAATTTGGCACATAAGTAGAAGACGTCAAGAATATTCGATCCTTAAAATATTAGACCTAAAGACCTCCCCATATTTTGAGAAAAACGCTCCTAACATTTTTAGCGTCGCTTATTTTTATTATTATTATTATTAGTAAGGTTTTGCATCTGACAGAAGCGGTGCAGTGCCACTAGCTCGACCAAGAGGTCGTGTGTTCGATCACCGGTCGATATTGTTTTTTTTTAATAATTGACAATGTAATTAGGCAAGGATTTCGCTTCGAGCACAGCAATCCGAAATTATGGAACTGTTAAACAATAACGTCCCTAGTATCTACTTTATGCCATAATTATTCAACACCATAGCATTCATGGCTAGCCACGTTGGGCGTCACTCAGGTTTATTGCTTTTTGCAGAGTTGGCTATGAGACACGGAAAGGACGCAGGATTGATTCTAGGAACAAAAGATGATCCCGCCATTAGCTATGATTTTGATTTTGATTTTCGATTACAACAGTTTTTAATAATAAATCCGTTCAACAATGAGTTTTTATTATAACTTACATATCCAAATTATCGAATAATTTGCTGATTTCTAAAAATAAATGTATTTGTAGTTGAACATTGCTGATTTGCCTTAAACTAATTACATCCACAATTGTTCAAAAAAATAACAATGCCGACCGGGGGATCGAACACACGACGACGACAATTATTCGGGAAAAAACAATACCGACCGGGGATCGAACACACGAGTTCATGATCGCGAGCTAGTGGCAGTGTCACTACACAGCACCACTTCTGTCAGATGCAAAAACTTACTAATCCATAAACGACGCTAAAAACTTTAGAAGCATTGTTGCGATCTAATATTTTAAGGATCGAATATCCTTGACGTCTTCTACTTATGTGTCAAATTTCATCCAGATCTGAGAGGACGATGCCGTGCCTTCCCCTTGTAAAATAAGAAGAGGCATCGGTTTTGTGTCATTTTTTTAATTGGGCTACCATTTAACTTAGGGACTTTATGGCTCCATTTTTCAGATAATCAATCATTTTCAAAAAAAGTCACAAAGAAGCTCTATGCAGAAAAATTTATAAACGGGATGAAGTAAATATTTACAAATTCTTCATTTTGTGATGAACATTTTAACAAGCACGTTTGAAAGGATTTAACTATTATTATTTTTCTAATTGTTTCCAGTGCTCACGTTGATGGGTATTTTAATGATTAATTTGTATATGCACACTCGAAAGATTTTCTTTAAGCGTAATTTTTAATCATGTCTTTCCAAAAAAAAATGGAAGAATTTTATTACCGGGATCAGAGAGAAAATCGTCATTTTGCGCAACTATACTCATATTTTCGAGACATTTTACTTTAAAAAAAATGTATAAGTAGGTGTAACTCTTAGAAGATTTTTTTTTCGTGTCAAAATGTTCGTTCATTGCTGCTTATCACATTTACCAACGAGCCATGAATGCGAATAAATAATTTCATAGGACATTTCTTTAGAAAACAAATGATATGAAAGAAGTGGTAGCATACCGAAACACAAACGAACCTAAGGACAAATACGACCAAACTTCAAATGTTAAAGCCCGTGGAATATTTTTCATGTATGAAGTAAAGATACGTTCAAATCAAGATTTCAATGGGTTATGTTTGAATTGAATCAAGTTCATGCTGCTGAGGTAAGCTTTTTATATGTTTAAACCATTCATTCTGGCCTCGCGATATTCAGAGGTTATTTCTGTCGTTACATCCTATTTTAATACCCTAATCGAATTTCAGGTAAACTGTAGCTTGATTGACGATCATATCAACTATGGATTATTACGAAAATCAGAGAATATTGAAAATCACTAGGCAAAATTCATAAAAACCACGTTACCATCCTCTTTGCTTTTATTTGTAACAATTTCTGACAGAAAATTTCAAATAAACTATTCAGGAGAGACAAAAAGGAGTCTATTCTTTTGCAACTAGGCGCGTTTATCATGATCAAAAATTTAAAGAGCGTACTTTGAAAGTTAGATGCTCTCCATAGATTTCGCAGAACTCATGCACCTTTGCTATACCCACACTAGGCGCTGATTATTCCAGATGGCTGCACGAAAAAAAAATACCCATCATATTTGAATGATTAATTTATATATGCACACTCCTTAAGCGTAATTTTTAATCATGTCTTTCCAAAAAAAAAATAAAGATTTTTATCACCGAGATCAGACAGAAAATCGTAATTTTGCGCAAAAAATATTCCATAAAAATGATTCGGCTTATTTTCATGATAGTTTTAAAATGAAATGCTCCTGGAAATTTTATTATCGTTATGCTGTTCGTGGATTTTTGGAAATATTACGTATTTCTAAACAGGAATATAGTTTTTCATAGTTAAATCAAGTTATTACGATTTTCCATCTACTCAGCTAAAATATGAAATAGATTTTTGCTAACACACCTCGGCATGTGATTGAGGTTAGCACTTACTTATTACAATTATGTCTTTTGAAACTGACAATCACTCACGGCTCGTTGGTAAATGTGATTAGCTGCAATGAACGAACATTTTGACACGAATTTTTTTTCTTCAAATGGTTACACGTAGTCATACATTTTTTTGAATTAAAATGTCTCGAAAATATGAGTATACGGGCAAATCACTTCCAATTCATTGTATTTGCAATAGAATTGTTTCTTAAGGATATTAGTGATTTTTTATATTTTTTTCTTAATTCCCGAGGCGGTTTGATGACATCACTCCTAAAAAGTTTCCACAATTTTTTCCTAACATAATTTTGATTTTTTCAAATGAATTTAAAGATTTTTTTCGGACACGATTTCAATCTTCGCTGTATATTTTGTATTTATCTTTTTTTATTTATGATTTTTTTATTAATATTTATTTATTCAAATTTTTCCATGCAATCTCTCTTAAAAATAAGTTTCTGAAAAATTGTTCCTTAAGAATTGTTTTAATGTTTTTTTTACAATAACGTAATTTACGCCATTACATTTTGATACTTTATTCTAGACAATTGACTGATTCAATAACAAAGCCATGCATTTTCCCAACAGTAATTCACGACAAATGTTGCAAGTTTGCATCAAATCTCAACTTTTTTCCTCGACTGGAGTACAGTGAAATCTTAATAGTGTGAAACACGACACCCCGAAATATATCAGATACTTTCCTAGCGACCTTGAAATTTCCGCACGAGGCGTATCCTAAACACCACCAAACAAGTCTCCTTGCACTCGGCACAAGGTCGACGCAATATGTCAGCTTTTCGCGCGCCAAATGCAAACGCAACTTTCATTTCAACGACGACAAGCAATCACAGGTGATATTAAAATTCGCACATCTATAATTTTTTTATATGTCATGGTCAATTGAATATAGGTAGGCATGCATACACATTGTTTTTAATGCTATCGCCCTCTGCCCTCACTTCGGCGTTGTGCTGTGCACATATCCATTTAAAATTGTACTTCTTCTTTTCATTTTCGAATCGTTGTGCGAAAGCGAAATCTTTTGTGCTCATACACGCAAAAATGGCCTCGTATACAATACGTATTTATGTAAATACGTGCACATATTCGCAACTTTATGGTTCCTAAAACGGTTTGATTGATCACACGTAGTTTTGCTGCCAGCAAAGCTGTTGCGTTTTCTATTCAATTTCGATTTACAAACAGCACTGCATCACCAATTTACATTAATTGTAACAAGCAAAGGCCGAAATGCAGAACCGTATGGATTCCCATTCATTCCATTGCTGCCGTAGGTGCAGCTCCAGAAAGGTGAGGCGAAGAAAAGCAGCGTTGAAAAAACCCATCGATATGTACAAAAGTAAAAACTCACTTACGACTTACGTAATAAGTCTCATTACCTTGCTCAGTGTCGACTGAAACTATTGTACATACTATAGATTGTAGATACATTCGTGCGATCGTCTGGCCTGGCGGGCATGTCTTGTAACGCCAAACGAGCAAGCGCTGTCGTGCGAGCGAAATGCAGAGAAAAGAAAACAATCGTACGATCTTTCGGCCAAGAAAATAAGCTCAAGCCATTGAATAAGGAGAGTAAGGAAGCGAAATCAGCAAAGAGAATTGAAGCAATTTTCGACTTTCGTAGAACGAGACAGAAAATCACGCAAAATGCACCAGTGCCGTAGGTGAAAATCGTTGATTCAAATGGGTTTCATTCAAAAATTTATATTGCCTAAAGAAATTATTGGGAAATTAAAGTCTAAAATTAACAACAGGAAGTACAACAAAAATTTATTTAACTAATTTATACATTTATAATTATAAAATTAGCTTCAATCAAACAGACTAACATACATAATTATGGTTATAATTTACATCCCCTTAAAATGAATTAATTTGCTATACTTATTTCTAATTGAAAGCTTTTCGGAGGAGGTCTTACATATGTAGCCATTGTGCGGCTCGACTTGGTGACTTCGGAAATCTGAAAATAAATTCAAAAAGTTGATAACCCCACTTCATGATATAATTGTGCCGACACTGAACTGCCGATGATCATATGTCTCGAATTTGACAACTAAGTCTAGCATGGCTGGAAATGCAATTACTTAACTTTGCACTTCAAATTTTAAATGAAAACATCACAAATATCTACTTAACCAAAACTTTTTGTACAAAGTGAAATGTTATTTACTCACTGAAAGAAAGAAAGTCGGACGGCTTTGTTTCCCTGCAAAGATTTGCATCCCGGGTAGCAGCAACGCATTTTCTGCTTACTATACAGCAATCTTTCACTTTTTCACCAATGAATCACTGAAACACGATATATTATTCTGTCGTTTCGCGATTACACACCAACTTCTCACTAAATAGTTCCTTTTCGGCGATTTTTTACAACTTTTACGCGTCACGCTCGATCCCGCCAAAGAAATTCCGCAAAAAAATGGCCGAAACAAGAAACATATGGGACTAAGTTTGACACTCAAGTCTGACCACGGCATACTATCCGTGAGGGAATTTGTATGTATTGTACACCTTGCTGTGTGACTAGGCGGCAGTGTAGGTGAAATGTATAGGCCACGGGGCGAGTAAGGGGAAATGTGTGCTGCTTTGCACTCTCATGAGAGCAAGTGCTTTGAATGTAGTAAAATTGCTTCACCGCCGCTTACAGGCCGGCATAGGTGACTTCGCTTCCTTATTCTCCTTATTCAATGGCTCAAGCTCAAGGGCTTCAAGCAAGCCGTCTGAGACCTAGACGCACTCACACTCCTGCACTCTCGGCGAGGGAAATAGTTGTTTGGCTTGAACACGAGTCGCCAAGATCGGCGAGTTGAATCGTAATCACCCTGCAATGCACATATACACACACACTTGATGCAGTGACCGTTACCAGCTAGTTAGTATCTAATTTGAACGCATGTGTCATCTACTGTATCAGCGAGAGTTACTTATCTCATATCTGCAACGTCTGATAGACGATGCTGATGCGAAACCTTTATTGTCCGGAAATTCGCTTCATTTTCAAAGGCTTTCTTTACTTTTTGCTCAAGTTAATAAGGATTTTTTTAAAAATAATCTTCATTGTTATAACTGTATGTGTACACATCTAGTAATTCCACTCTGATAGTGGTATTAATATAGATTATTGATCACCACCTACTATCGCTCATTCAGTGAACTGTAGCTAGGTCCAGAGGTTTGGTCCTTTTCAATCTTCGTAAGTCGCCTATGTTCTCTAAGAGCTTCAATGCTTCGACATTCCTGTGCATCAAAAGGAATGATATGACCTTCGTCGTCGGATGCAGCTATATTTTATTTTGAATGTGTCAAACTACTTACTTTCACATTTATATTCAGGAATGTTAATAATAATAACAAATCATTTGTTATTCTATTGCTAAGTTTAAATAGGTATATAAAATTTTACAACAACGAGATAAACAAATCATTACATACCGAAGAAAATATTCGGGGTTCGAGATGACCCAAAACTTTCAATCTTTTGATGTGAAAAACAGGAATCAACAAATCGGTCGATGAGATCAACGTGGGGTAATTTGCACAAGGACGTAAGTGAACCTTAAACATCATTGAATCAAGCAATTTGTTGTTTTATCTAATAGCCTATTTACACTACCTCGAAAATACGTGATCCAAAGATACCCTAGAAATGCACGAGCCAAATCAAAGCCAACATTTACATGACTAAAGGGAGACGCACACAGGTTCGATTTTCGAACTCGGAGACAATTGCACATTGCAACATCGATTACAATCTTGTTTTGATTCATGATTTTGTCCAAATGACGTTTCGTAGATAGTTTGGAAATATATGTAAAATACGTAGTTTTGAACCCGATAATGGTCAAAATCACGAATCGAAACAAAACTTTCGAGTTTCGTGTCAGTGTAAATACAACAACATCAGTGGCAGTGTATTTACAACAACAACAAGCTAGAAGCAGCTCATAATGGACAATTCCCTTCCAACCCCACCAAACACTAACATAACCTTGTATGCCGTCAATCCAAATTTTGAAGTCGTTTGTGCAGGGTCACCGACCTTTGACTTTAATTTTTTTTTGTTTTAATATTCTCGTATTCAATCCACTTTTCATCACCCATAATGAGTCGCTTCAAAAATGGTTCGATTTCGTTGCGTTTCACTGATGGTAATTCGGTCAATCAAATTTCTTTCTTTTAATTCATGTGGCACCCAAACATCGAGCTTCTTTGAGTAGCCAGCCTTTTTTGAATGATTCCAAACTGTCATGTGGTTCATGTTCGGTGTCTCCGCTATCTCCTGACAGCTTGCATACCGACCTTGCTCCACCAGTTGTAAATTTCATCGACTTTTTCGGTGACTGGTCGACCAGAGCGAGGTGCATCTATGACATCGAAATTTCCGGAACAGAATCGAACAAACCACTCCTGGGTCCGGCGTTCACTCACAGCATTCTAACCGTACACTTCAAAAAAATTTCGGCATGTTTTTGCAGCGTTTTTACCTTTTTTATAGTAAAAACAACATAACATAGCGTACTTTTTCAGATATTTCACTCATTTTCAAATCAATACAACGTTTTACACGAACAACGAATTACAGAACTGTTTTTACGAAAAATGTAGCCTGAAATGTCACCTTTCAAACACACAATGACACAATTGATTGTGTTGGCTGATATATGGGCATCAACACCATCTAGTGACAAAAACCGCGGAGACTTTTTATGTGATCCCTATACATCAGCGTGGTCTGAAAATCTATGCAAGAAGTGATTATGAACTTGCAATCAGAAATTTATGGACTTATGTGTATCCCAAAATTAATTCGGTTCATTCGAATTTCTTTTTACGGTGTATAATGAATCAACAAAGGATCATTTTTTCGTTTCGCAATCAAGAGTAATTTTTTTATAAGGAAATCTGTTATAAAAAGCTTTGGCTGTTATAAAGGATGAGATATTTCCTGTTTTCTCCATTTAGTGCAAGTTATTCCAACATTGACAACAGTGTTAAAGTTCGCTAGAAAAACGCGATAAAACATTATTGAAAAATTATTTTCATTGATTTTGGTGGTAAAATTATTTGCAGCTCTTTTTCATTTTGTATGTTATGTCAATAAACAAAACATTTAGGATAGTAAGCAGGATGTGGAGTTCCAAAAATACTCACCTAACCAAAAGGAAGCCAATACATCCTAAAAGAGTCATTGATTGGCGTAAGTTTTAGATTGTTTATTTACTTCTGATTTTAAGATAAAGATAACTATAAAAAAAGTTTGCTACAGAGATGTGTTGAATGATTTTTTGTGGCTTGGATGAGCAGTAATTCCATGAGGATGGCGTAATGCGCCACGCAAACTGTGAAACAAAGGATCTTTTGCGTATGAATTTCAAAAGCAAATCAACATATGGCCCATCCCAGGAAGATTGACAAAAAAGTCTAAGAGTTATGGCATATTTTATTCTAATAATATTCTGAAGAAAATATGGTATGCAGCAGTGGCGAGGGGTGAAAAATTACTGTGGCTAAGCCGCTTACTATTTGAGAGAAATGGACCCTTAACAGACAAAGCAGTATATTATGAGCATATATAGAAATACTACCGTAATCATTCTTTCTATTGCATACATTTTAAATTACGATCAGTTATGAAATATTATATACATACATATAGACTATTGCAACAGTATGTATGTATTTCTAATTGGAAGTTTTCGATGATTTTCTAGCATCAATTTTCACAGCTGATTCGCAAGCCGGGAACGCTACCGGCTTTTTGATTTGTTTCCATATCCTATAGAGGAAAACCGAGCTGCGATTCCAACAAACGGGAGTTGAATGCCCACGGCACCTTCAATTATTGATGAATTTGAAACTCGGAAAGCTTTGCTGCAACTCTTACAGATGTTGATCGCTTTGCTGGCTATTATGCAACTATGAGGATGTGTAGAATGAAGAGAATGGAGTATGCTGGAATCAACACTGAGATCAAGTGGAACGATTGTGCATTTTTACAGTGATATAAAACTGAATTGTTAGACATTTTTGGAACATATTTGGAAAGGGAAGCCGATGGGAATCGGCTTATATGAACGCTTCGCCACTGGTATGCAGGTAAGTATGCATGGGGTATGATATCTTCTGAGGACATTTTGAAACGATGTTCTGATGGTCATGCAAATACTTCATAGCAACGCTATGTTTCGGCTTTTGTATCTTTGATATTTTGGGTATGAATTTGAGTTCGCTAGCAAGTATTTGTTTATATAGATGAATATAGGCCAAAACTTTTATGAAAATTTTATCTGAAATGAAGGGGTTTTCAGATTCAACATGAAGTTTGGAAGAAAAAACTGTTGCTTGATTTGTCAGATAACCGACAGTTTGGATTTAATTGAAAATAAAAACTACTAACTCGGCTCTGTAACCATATCAAACGCCTCCAAAACACAAGCTATCAATCATCTAAAGGTCACGCCCTGCAGCATACTTGTCCATTCAGATGACAACAAGATAAAGATCGAGTCTGCAACATATCTGGAATACAGCAGCAATCTGAAATTCATTGCATTTCACGGGCAATTCTCACGCCGAGATGTGCATTGACTTATACGACATTCGCACGAATGTGGCTCGCACCTTCCTATTCGCGTCCGAGTGTTACCTGCAAAAGAGATGCAATCATCCAGCCTCATTACACCATCACCACGTGATTGAAGGTGATCGTGAAATTCGTCTTTGCTTGGCTTTTTTCTATCTTATTCGTCTCCAAATGATCTGTTACTAAAGCGCGGTCCGATCTTCGGTGACAAACATTACCGCGAAATGCAGTAACAGCAGAAAAGCTTGCGTTTCGCGCCAACCGGTGACGAGCAAGCAATCTTGAAAAAATTCCGATATTCAGGCCCGCATTGAATTAATACGTAAGCTGATCTTCAATAGCAGGCCATGGCTACAAGGCTTTGAGCTGAGCACACACACACACGCAGCCACACGCAACGTTCTGCGTGCGCGATCTAAAGTCGTAGATACGTTCGGCTTGTCAGAAAGATACAGATATACACCTTAGCTTTCGGCTGCAGTGCGCTGCGATCGGTACACGTAGAAACGTTTAGAAACGGAACGCTGAAATGCATGTGTGACTGATGCACTCGGTGCATTCTGCGATCAGGAATAATTGCACATAGATGCGATCGCGGATCGCAATGATGGGGGTTGGGAATATTTCGCTGAGCAGTTGATATTGTTCGGGGTTGTGTGAGTTGTGCACATAACAGATCCACGAAACCTTCGGGCAAAGCTTGCATGCCCTGCGCCTCCCCAATTACTGGCGCTTCCATGCTTTCGCTAGGGGAGCAGCAGCGATCGCCGCACCAATTCTCGCTACAGTGCGTAACCCGTTTACAGCGCAATTTCGAGCGTAAGTGCTGAAACGTTCGGCTGGCTTGGCCATGGTCATGTAGCTTTTTACGATCCCACTTGTCGCGGCATTTCATTAACACGCTGACCTAGGTACTACATTTCGATACGACTATCAACTATGTCAGTATGTTGTACCTACATATGCATATGTACATATGTATGTACACATATGCACATCCAGACGGGCAGGGGAGTGCTCGCAAGCGTGCTATCAACGTATCTTTCTTAATAAAAATATTGTGCACTCCTCCCGCGGCTCCACATATGAACACGAGCATGCATTACACCCATAGTGTGTTTTGTACACAGGGTGATTTGTTCGCGGGATCACGCTTTGCGTCGCGTCGGCGAATTCAAATATTCAAGGCATTGAAATATCTTGAAACATTGAAGCTACTAGCGAGGGCAATTCGGCAATGACGTCGGCTTCTATTTACAAAATGGCAATTTCATTTCAGCTTCGTCTATTCATAGCGTATTCACGCCGCAAACAGAAGCAAACACTCGAGTGGCGTTTAAGGTAAAATTCGAATGCAAACACCCGCCAGCGTGAGAAATAGGCAGCCATCCGTGGATGTATTAGTTGTCAATGAAGGTCGCCGAACAATAAACGCCATCTCGAAAGGTGACCGAGCATTTTTTCGACGGCACACTATTCGAAATGTATCTTTCTTGCAAGCGTTCTGCCAGCGCACGCGGTCAAACAAAGTGCAAAGATACATTGCAAACAGATGTTTCTGACCGTTGCAGTGGGTGTGCTCTTCGTGCTGGTTCTTGATAGAATCCAAAGCTGGCTCACGGAAATGATTCGAGTCATGCCTCGTTGGCTGGAACATCCTTTTCAGCTGAGCTTTTATCTGCAGACTCATAAATTCAAGATGCATAAATCGCCCATCTAGATAGCCATGCATCGACTTCATATTGCCACAGAGAATAGATAAGTCAATAGACCATCTTCATGGCGTGGTGGAGCCTTCCTTATTATTTCAGCATTTTCCTTGCTCAATTTTGAACAAATGAACTCGTTTTACATAGTAAATTCTCAGGCGCCACAAAAATACTGGTAAGGTAAGCATTGGCATTCTTCGAGCTACCGAGGAAACTCTTCAGCCAATCCGAGTCTGACTAGACTTGAACTCTCATTTATCCACGGAACTAATTATGATGACTGTTGTAACATCGGTTTAAACATATGCAACTCTTTCTCTTCTGTGAAATTATACAGAAGAGTGTTCTAATGTTTATGCGTCCTTTTTCGAATGCAAGTCACCTATTTTCCCGTATTTACATGTTTTTAATGATAGCCTAACTCTTTACTTTTCGATATCTTCTTGATTTTTCTAAATCGATTTACAAATAAAGTTTCAGCGAGCACTTCCCCGAAATATGAACCATTGGAGCAATGAAACCTTTTTGTTGGAAAGAATGGCAGCCATGTTGTTGAGTGGATGGCGTAATCCCCCCTCCCCCTACCATTTCTTCCACGGTTTTCGAAAAGAAGAGGGGTTCATTCTTTATAAATGTTAATCCTAAGGGATCATCCATTACGTAACACTTTAAGGTGGTATTTGAAAATGTTACTAAGTGTCATATGGCGAGAAAATTGTTATGTAGCAAAACTCAAAATTAATTAAAGTATTTTTTTTTTACAATACTAAATCTTAAAGACAAATTTTAAATTTATTGGCCGCGCCACGAAGTGTCAGCAGGCGCTAGACGCGATCAACAAAATTTAGATTTATTGTTAATAATTTGTGATTAAAATATTTAAAAGTCCGTGGAAGGGAGGGGGGAAGATTAATTCGTTACGTAATAAAGGCGGGGTCTTCAAAAATGTTACTAAGTGTTACATGGGGGAGGGGGAGTTCAAATACTTTAAAAATTGCGTTACGTAATATATGGATGGCCCCTAAACTCCTGACCACGTAATTGAACTTTTTGAGATGCCAAGAAATAGACCAAGAATAACTATAAAATCGGCGTGGATGAGACAGCAACTGAGCATGACATGTAATGCCATAAATATCGGCAGAATGCAGTTCGTCAAGCGAGTCAGGCATACAAAATCCATCTTCCGAAGCTTAAAGTACGAAGAAGAACAGTTCATATGGGTGGACCCAAACTAAGCACCAAGCCCACATTCACTGAAACAGAACAAAAAGAAATTCGCGCGAGGCTTATGAAACTTTCTAACATATTCTATTGCATTAAACCAAACGAACTTCACCAGAATGTTTTCAAATTTCTCATCGCTTCAAATTGGATATCTTAAGAACACAGGGATTGAAAGGAATTTTGAGAAGTACATCAATTTTAGAAAAAATCGAACGATTCTACACAAGTCATCAACGTGCCACGGAAAAGGTTATTTTTAAACCGAATAATATATATAATTTGGAAGAAACATGTTTCTCTATCGTTAATGATCCTGGCAAAATATTATGCACAAAAGAGAAAAGTTGAGTCGGCTCCGACATGAGTCAGAGAAAACGTGACAACAGTAGGGTAATGGCATCCAAATATTTTTTTTGCTTTAACAAGTGGTGGCTATCCATACGTTCACTAATATATAAAAACGAGTTTAAGTTATGGAAATAAATAACATTTGTCACAAAATGAGACCAATTTCAAATCTCTACGACTATTTGGCGTCGTTCTATGGAACTTCGAACTTAAGGATGTGGGATCCTGGGTTTATCCAGAAATTCAATAAAAATAAAATGAAAATTTTTGCCTGAAATCTATGACGGGTTTCACATGGAAACTAACTAAGACGTCTTCAACTAAAATCTAGAGCGCAAATTTCACCGTTGATTGGCTTTCCTAATTTCATTTGCAAATAGTTTTTAAAACTGAAAACTCACGGTAAAACTCATTCCTTTGAAAACCTCCTATTTAGCGAAATGATTGCTCTTCACATTCTTAAATTGTTTTGCAGCATTTTCATTTGGAATCGAAACAAATTGTTCACTAGCAAAAACAACATTGCTTTGGAATAATAATTTTGAATTGAATAACACAAATATTTAAGTGAAATTTCTGTTAAAAAATGCTTCGTAAAACTTCTACAAAATGTCTGAGAATAAAAAAAAATCCATTTATATTTTCGTCGATTTTTTCCCTCAATTTTCAGGACCAAAAAAGGGAAAATTTCCTTAGAAGTAAATTTAATTTTAACCTTTATATTCTTCAAAATAATTACGTAATAAAATCTCTCCTGAATAATTTTCATGTACACGAAACATCTGGTTGGATTTTTTGTAAAAAAATTCGTCCTCGGACAGCAAAAATCTTTTTAAGGAAAAACACTCTGCTAAAATTTTATGAAATTTATTTGAACTAAAAATTATGATTCTTTATATTTTCGTAAAAAAATAAAAGAAACTGGTCATAGAGCTACCAAGTTTTATCATGACTGTGGAACTTTTTTAGCATGAACTTTCTAATTGTGAAGAAAAGACAAAATTTTCCAGGAAATACATGGTTTTTCCGATGAAATACAGTCTTGTCTTCAATATCCATTCAAAAAAAGTTAACATGAAAAAAATTTCATTGCAAAATTATTTTGTCGAGCTTTGCTGGGAAATTTATTTATAATTTATTTATTTTGAGTTTAAGAATATTTTTCACGAAAGATTTTATAGAATATTTTTTTCGGCTAGAAAAGTTTGTAGCTTTATTTCATTTACTTTATATTGTATTTTTGTAGTCAGTTTTGTAGTAACTATTCTAACTTTTTGCGTATTATTCACTTACATGCTTTAAGAAATTATGATCTAGAAAATTAGAAACAATTTTCTTTTCAGGAAAATTTATAGCAAACTTGTCTGTGCCTTGTTTGTTAACGCAGAAGATAAAAGTTGGGTCTGAATTATAATTGTTTTGTCTGCAAATATTTTTATAACTTAAATTATGTACAAATATTTAATGTTTGAAGCCCCTTGTGGACAACACATCCACTATTTTTATGCTTGGTTCCCAACTTTGCTAACACAATTTCCGCACGAAATGGAGTATTTTGTTTCCAGAACTTTGGAATGATAGCATCATTATAACTGGAGAAATGTGCAACAGGAGATATGATCGGTGTCAATGCGAAGGATGGCAACCTCTTCAGGTGATGCCACTCTACCCTTCACAGGACAGCGCGATCGCTCTTCACTGATAGGCGGAATAAGCTCCTCATAGCCTCAGATATGACAGTCTTATAGTGTCATATTTCGCAAATCGACTAAGTTTTCAAATTAAGGTTATAAGGAGTTAATTTCACCTATGACCAATGGGTGGTCGTGGTGTCCTGTAAAGGGTGGAATGGTGGCACCTGATGAGGTTGCCATTTTTCACACCGATACCGCACTTTTCAAGTCGATTTTCTGCAGAAACTGACCAAGTCTAATAAAAATCAAAAATTGAATTAAACTGCACTTTCTACTCGTATCTTTTATAAATAAATTAACCAGGTTTAGTTTTGACATTTTTATTTGGTTATTTCTAGAGAGCTGCAATGACTTACTCCTATAAAATTAAAACCAACAAAGCAGCTCAAGTTTAAACATCATTTTTCTTCGTTGTTGATTCATAAACTTGATCCGTTTCTGAAGTGAAGTGATACATCTTTAGGTTGAAAAAAATACAGCTTTAATTTTCGTACTTTATACATTTTGATTCCAGCCTTGATATTGAAAAGATCTTGGCTTGATACGTTTATTTAAATGAAGATTTTATTTAGTGATTATGTTTCAATACGAATTACTGCCGCGCATACCATAAAATGGACTACATTGTACCATAAGGAGAAAAGTATCTTTTGCTTTTATATCAGTGGTGTTTTTGCCATCTATGTACTTGTCTTATTTTTTGGAAGGTATTGTCTATCTGAAGTTATCATTTTCAAACCTTGCATCTGTAGAAGTGCTTTTTAAATTAAAAAAGACAGAATAGCTCTCGGTTAGGTTGAATTGAAACCAATTTCCACGCATAGGTGTTGTGAATTGGATGTACTCAATCCCCAAGACTCTTCTCAAAACAATTATGTACGTCATACAGCAAGTAATCAATCTCACGTTACATTACATGCAGTGCCTGGAAAAGTTGCTGGCGCCAGCAAAAACTTTCCTGCAGCTAGTACGACTGGTGCTTTTATTGAAATTAGGTTAGCAAAGCTTGTACCCAATCGAACCAGGTCAACATTGTAATATCACCTGAAAATTCAATCATGACAAAGCACAACAAACGCTCATCGGTTCGCCCCTCGCCTCGTACAAAAACAATAATAATATTGGCACCAGCACCAGCAACACCGCACCGTGTGTAATCAGAATGTATTTTCGATCGTCGCCGATTAAATAACAATATAATTAGCAATGCAATCGACGAATTAGTGAAAAATTAACCACTCAATCGATTTGGTCGCGATCGATTGCCCCGCCCCTCGTTTTTTTAGCACTGGTACAACTCAGCAATGGTTTTCGTCAATTATGTCGACCTCAATTCGAATTCAGTTCTAGTTATTGTCAATTTCGATACATATGTATATAGGTGAACATATGCACAGCGGACATGGATAGGTTTGATTTGATCGGTATTTCTAGTAGTTGATTAATTCAGTTTTAACTGATTTCGAAAAGGCGTTCCTAGCCACATCAGAGATGTGTGAATGAGGGCAGGTTCCAGAGTCAAACAAACATACCTCGAATCGTTTTTAACAAGGTCGATAATCCAAAGCAAACGTACTTGCTTACAATGAAAAAAATCAACTAATAAACTTGATAACTTTTTCCAAAAATGTACGTTGAAGAGAAGTGATTAGGAAATGTGTAATTCCAGAAATCAAACCTGAAGCCTTAAGGCAAAACTGGATCCTCTAGAGGTAAAGGTCACATTATGACACAGCAGCAAAAAAATTACCAAAATTGTTGGTTGTGTAAGATGACAATTTTTCGTACAATAACCAAGAATTTCTTAAGGACCATCAAATTCTGCACATTCACAACATCATCAGTAAATGTCCCTCACCAACTGAGGCATGATGAATAGCGGATGATTATGGACACTTTAATAATATTTATGACGCCAAGCTATTTAAATAATATTTTTCCAAATATATAACGTGTGAACTGAACTTACGGACGACTACTACTATTCAAACGTGCTCTGCAACCAGTTTTTTTTCATTCTTCATTTTAACCAGCTTTTCATTTTCTGAACCGTCATTTTTACGATATCTAACTTCTACGTCACGAAACAAAGTCTACATTGTTTCGATAGCAAAGTGGGAAGTGCTAAGTAGTTGGAAAACGATGAAATACTTTCATTTATAGTAATAAGTGTTGGATGGAAACGGAGTACATTTTTTTTGGGACAAACTTTTTCGCCATTTTATCAAATAAGTAGTAATAAACTTAGTGAAATCTGTTTTAAACTTTAATACAAATTTTTGTGCAATGAGAATATATGTAATAAGAATTGATCTAGTAATAAAATGTTTTGGATCTTGATCAATAATCGTAGAGGCTTCAAACAATTGACATACAACCATACAGTTACTCACACAATTGAGCGTACACTCATATAAAAATTAATAATTGCTAGGTTATTCAACTTGCTGTTTCTTTTTATAGATTTTTTTTATTGGTACAAAAGAGCAACATTCTAGACAATATATTAATTGATTTTCATTATAATGTCTAATGTGTAAAAGCATTTTTTTTAACAAAAATTAAAAACGCAAAACTGAACGTATAGCTCATTAAACTAAAATAGTTCAGTACAAAAATGTAATACCTAATTAAATTAATATTTTGTTGCATATCCTTTGGCTGCTATAACTGCTTCTAAACGTCGAAACATCGATTCCACTATTTTTATTTTTGTAAATCTTGGTGTCTTTTTTCCCCACTCTACCTTGATTTTTATTTGTAGCATTACAGTTTAACAACGGAAACTTGCGCTCATGCCAAAAATTTCTAATTGGGTTGGGGTCAGTAGATTAAGGAGGAATTTTTAGGAGCTCCCAGTTGTACAATAACCACTCTTTAACTACATATGATGCATATTTCGGGTCATCATCGTTCTGAAAGTAACACACTGGGGGTATTTGTAGTTTTTCTGGAGAGGACATCACATTTCTTCGCAGGATATTTAGATATTTTGTTTTATCCATGACTGTGTCGATAAACTCCAGTTTTCCAACATGATTAGTTGCCATAGTTCGAACTTCCGCCATGCTTAACAGTTGGGCATATGTTTTTCTGAATTAGGTCCGTCTTTGGTTTCCTCCAAACGATTTCCTTACCATCAGAACCGAATAAGTTGATTTTTGTTTCGTCCGAAAATATAACATTATTCCTGAAGATGTCTGGAAGATTTACATGGGTTTTTGCGAGTTCCAGTCGTTTCAATCTATTTTGTTTCGAAATAAATGTTTTTTTTTCTAGTAACGCTACCGTTGTACCACATCCCGCAAAATGAAACGAACTGTTTCTGCTGATAACGACTACTTGATTCTTGAGGACAAGTTTGGCACCCTGGTTTTAGGATTTCCCTTGAATTTGCGTATGATAAACCGCTTGTCTCTTAAGGACACCTTTTTTCTACCTCTCCCTGCTTCGTTCCTTAGAATATTTGCACATTTATACTTATTTATAAATTATTTGGACTGTGAAATGCGTTCTGCTCACTATTTTTCCTATATCGAGTAAAGGTTTCTCGTTAGAATGTAATTTAAGGGGGCAGCCTGGGGCTTTTGGACCAAATTTTAATAATTTTTTTTTCAATATAAATATTTACTTGTACATCACAGAGCAACTTTTGAACTTTAATAATTTTTTTTCACTTTTATTTACAAAATGGCGGCTATCACGGACGCACCCAAAAAACTGATTGACATGATATCTCCTCACTGGAGCATCTGACACAAAAAATCCGAATGGCATGTTGAAATATAATTGATTGGCTATAGCCCGTAGCAGAATTAAACAATTTGACCGAAAAAAAAAACAAAATGGCGGAATTTTCAAGTTCTTGAGCCCTATTTTGCAATTAAATTGTTTAGTAAAATCGTTGAAAAAATTTTTTTAAAAAAATTCTGAATTTGGTAGGGGCTGAAACAACACATGTGCTGAATATTCTGTAAAAATTCAGCCCAATCGGTAACATAGATTTTTCGAAATCGTAACAACCAGGTCTAAAGTCGTTGTTTCGAGAAAAACGCGTTTAAAGTTGGAGCATCTGCTGAGTGCGATCACACACACTCTATTGTATCACTATATATATATATATATATATATATATATAAGTATCTATGTATATATATATATAAGTCTCTATGCATATATATATATATATATATATATATATATATATATATATATATATATATATATATATATATATTTCTTAGCTTAACCGACCAAAATAAAAGTTTTAACACTTATTCTGCATATATGTAGTACCTAAAAATCATGTTTATAGCGTTTCGATTTTTTTTGGGGGAAAAAAGACCCAGACTGCCCCTTTAATAACTATTTGCCGTGTAGACCGTTAGATGTGAGAAAAAGAGGAAAAACCATTTTTTTGAAAAAATTTCTAAACTTTTCGATTTCTTTTAATGTTCCCGAGTTTTTTGGGAGGGAGGATAAGTCAATTATTGTTATTCAAGTTATTCCACAACTTTTCCTGCAAAAATCAGGGTGTCCTCCCCCTCCCCCCTACAACAACCAATTGAAAACAGATCCGCCCTGGTCTAGTAATATCATACATTTTATTTAGGGTACGTGCAATTTTGTAAAAGTAAAATTGTGTTATATTTTTCTGTTTTTTTTTTTGCGTTAAAACAATATTTAAATGTAAAATTTTACATTATATTAAGATTAATATCGTAGGTAGTGTTTTTCTTTTGGATATAGAAACCATTTTCTTCTGAAATCTAAGAGCTTTTTGAGTTATTCGAATTGTAGTTATTCATACATGGGTGTGAGCAACTGTATGAAGAATCCATCTACACGACGCATATGGAAAGCAGCTTGATTTGTGTCCACCAGAAGAGAACGACGCTTTTCTTGGTGCTTTCAGGTGAAATAAAGATAATTTTTGGAAATTTTGAAATTCGATCGTTACTTATGAGCCAAGCTGTAGGTGTTATAATACAGATTGACTTTCGTTTTGTCTAATATATTACAATAAGTATTTTCAAAAAGTGTGTGGCATAGAAAACAAGAAAATCGTGTATTAAATTGTATTTTCCCTATTTTAATAATACACAATAACCTCTCGGCGATGTGCGTTAATTTCAGCTATTGTACAAAACATAAAAAAAATTAAAACATCTTACCAAATGCTTTATGCTCTTCATCAACATACTCCTCGGAACGCTTTCCCCCACCCCAAAAACTGCATTGCATCACATCAACAATATTGGCGGGAAAATTTCTCTTTCAATACAACTCGAGTTTGGTTCAATGATTTCAACTCCAATAACGGTCAAAACATTTAACCTTTCCTAAACAGCAAGCCAACAAAACTAGCTTCAAAGCGGCTTCGCCCGAAGATCGCCTCCGAAAAACAACAACATATCAAAATGCACTTTCTCTTCAGCAATCACCAATAAAACTTGGACGCCGCACTGCTCCATGCATAATACACATTATATGCCAATGTATCTATCGCTGCATACCTTCGATAAAATCTATGAGCCATACTTCTTGATACTCCCAAGATATCGAAGATATCTATCTCGTTTTTCTTGCATTTCATTCGTTTCACCGCAGCCCATGATGATGATGATGATATTTAGCAGGTGATTTCAGGTGCAACAAAGCCCCAAATCGATCTTGCAACAAATCGAACGAATCTCAAAAAGATACTCCCCAATCCGCGTACTCTCGGATGCGTGTATCTATGAAGTATACACAAGTGTGTTTATAAACTCCCGCTACGATTAATGATGCCAATCATTTGAAAATCGGTTTTCAGTTTTTCTTTCAATGCCTCAACATATTTTTTTTTATTCAGACAATTTTTTTTCGTTTCGTCTCGTTTTTTATTACTTGTCAATTATTCTTTCTAACGGATAGCGGGAGCTTTTCAGCCGGTCTAGCCATTTCTCTTTCGTTTCGTGTGTTCGTGTGTTGTCTTCAAATGAGATGTGTTTTGTTATAGCTGATTTTATAGAGAAATTTTTTAGGTCAATCTTGAATTAGTCTTACGATTCAAGGTCGGCGATATCATTTCAAATTTGCGCATACATGCATACATACATACATATGTAAAGACGCAAGCAGCCATTGTGATAAATGAAAGTGATGTATATTTCCAAATGATGGTGAGAATGTCAACATTTTTAATAGCTGATATGTTTATTTCAGATAAAAAAAAATGCGATAGGCTCATGTTAAACTTGTTTAAACATTTGATGAAAAAAAAATTGGTAATTAATATGCAAGTCAATAGGCGCCGTTTTTCATTGTTTGCGACATCTTTAAATGAGCAACGTGTGGCGGTTATTGAGAGAAAAAAACCAATACCCTTTTCGTATTTCGGCTGATGTTGCATTTTACCCATTTTTGGAGCAATCAAATCTCTCTAAAGCATTTCTCAATCGGTTGGAACCTTTCCCAAATATTTGAACTTTTTCCCAAAAACATTTCGACCTGGTTTGTACTTTTTCTCAACAGATTTAAGCTTATGGCTTACCTCCAATATGATCGGTTGCGGAAAAGTTTATATGTTAAAAAACTGCACAAACCATTTGGCCAAAGGTTCAAATGTTTTCGGAAAAAGTCTAAATCAATTGGGAAAATGTCCAAACTATTTGGAAAAAGTTCTAAGCCAATTTGGAAATGCTGTAGCTACCTTAAAAACAATCGAAGATCGTTGCAACAGTTGAAACTGCTTTAGAAGATACGTATAACGCTTTTTTCCTTCAAACTCATGCCGCAGAAATTTTTTCAAACTTCATTTAACCAATCCAAATGACAACAGCCAACAATGATAAACACCAAAGCGAGCTATTTCGGTAGAACTTCAATTTATTTCATTGTTAACCTTTCCCCCACCCCCGTTCAAGACAAATAAAATACCGCTGACAAGAAATTTATTGTGTGAGTGTACATCAGGGTCACACATTGTCTTCATTTTTTTAATCGTTTGGCGCGTGGTTTTTATGTAGGCATTTTTATATATTTTTTTTAAATGCCAAATGGAAGCACACATACATAAGTATATACTAAACTAATTTTTCAACTAAGATCATATATAGTAGGTATGATTTAAGGGGGCAGCCTGAGTTTATTGCATGAAATTTCAACAAATTTTTTTTATCGAAATACTTATTAGAATATAATAAAAAAAAAGAAATTCTAACGGCATTTTGAAATATAGGTGTGTGGCTATGGTTGCAGCTAGAACTAAACATTTTGAGTTAAAAAAAAACGGCGAATTTTCCATTTTGTTACCTTTTTTGCAACTAAAATTGTGTAAAAAAAGGATTAAAAATTTATGAAAAACTCTGATTCTAGTTCGGACTAAAACTGTAATAATATTTCAACATTTCAGTCCAATCCGTCATATCGATTTTTCAAAATCATGTCAACCTGGTCAAACAAACGTTGTTTTGAGCATAACTGCAGGGCGCGCTCACACAAAAAAAATACCATACTTCCCCTTAAGCTTACAAAACTGTTCAGATCTGGTCCAAAAAGATACACTGATCGACACAAGAAGAACTGTACGAAAAAAAGGAATAACACTACTTATAAAAGGCTTACTAGCCCGAGCAAAGATGTTCTTAATAAAGGACGAAGCAAAATTTTTTTTATAATCGCTAAGCATTTTTCGTGGCTTTAAGATGAAACGGATTTGAGATAAGGTAGTTCAATTTTTTATCGAATCCTCAGGCATTCAAAATGCTGGATATAGGTGCCGAAATAACTAGAATCGGTACTAACGATCAGATGACAGCAGCATTCAATTTTTTCTTATCATTAGGAGGCTCTACACAAGTCAAACATTAATATCTTTAATTTTATTTACTTTTCCAGGAGTGATTAAAATGTTGTTGTTCTTATGACAAATTTTGTCAAACGTTTTAGTGAACTTATAAATATCATCTAGTGAAATCTAGTACGTACGGCACCAACGATCGCTTACTTGATTTTGCTCATGCTTTTATCAAACCGACTTCGCCGAGGTGTTTTCGAAATGTATTCAAAAACATGTGGTTTTGTGCCCGAAAATGGTTGAAATAATGAACGGTGTCAAAAAGATGCGTTTTTGTGGTAATGTAAGTAGACTAATGAAGGGTGTAGAAATAATGTGATTAGGCATTTAATTTATCGTATCTTCCGCTTAGACCAAGCTAAGGGTGCTTATACACCCAGAATGGTCAAAAAAAGTCTTTTTTCAATTCATGCATTTTCTTGAAGCTTCGGATTACTGGTGGAACATGTGGTGAAAATTTCAAGCAAATATTTCAAGAAATAATGAAGTGATGGCGGAAAGAGTGCATGCCTTTATTGGATGCTATTACAAAGACTGTTTTTTTTGTATCCGACGATTCCTCCTGAAATGGCAATGTGTACCGTTTGCGGTAATTTTTTGCGACGTTCCGAAAAAAATTTTGTATTCAAAAAAATTTTAAAATACTCTCGAAAATACATACTTTTTCCTGAAATGACAGTCAGCCTCTAATGCTTAAACACAAAATAACCTTTTTTCGCACGATCATAGGTGTATGTGCCGTCTTAAACGGTTAGGTCCTGAGTAGTAAATTTTGAATGGAAGAACGAATTCACAGGTCCTGAGAACCATGATTGAAATACATCCAAGTTCTTCTCATTTCATTTTTGACAACTTAACTATTGAAAATTTAATCGCGTGAAGTCAGATATAATTCAGTTTTTTGGACGTGAGAAGGACATTTGCTGATTCTGAAATAATTACGGCCATCGTGAATGTTATCAGTTATAGATTCGTCAAAGGTAAAGATATGCTCGCATGATAGTGACCGAAAAGAAATTTTGATTTTCTTTAAACTGAAGCAAATATTTGATTTTTAACAGTGCACAAGATATAAATAGTACATAAAAAAATTTAAAAAAATTCAAGTCGGTAAAAATCAATATCAAATGTTTATAAATTTCTTCAACATTTCTTGCGGACACATTTAAAACAGCATTTGATTTAAAACACCGCCAATAAATTCGTAAATGAAAATATTCCTTTAAGGAACCTATCAACGACTCAATGATTATACCACGCCATAATTAACAATTATGCAGTTACATATGAAACGATTGCGTGCAATTATCACTTGCATATTTCTGGAATTGTTTCGTTAAACACAGCAACTTGGAGGCATATTAATTAATCGGGCTAGACAACTTACGCAATTGCACGTGTCAAAACGATTAGTCCAATAGAAGTTACCTGAATCCCAATACAATCACATTATCTAGTTATCGAACTGATAGACTGCATTCAAGGTATCTCCCTAAAGCATGTGAATTTCACACAGTGTACTTCTATTTAATCCTTAATTTTATACTCATTTCAAATTTAGTGTGTTGTTGGAGCATGTTTGTAGAGAAGTAAAAGCTATTTATTATTTATTTTAAAATTGTTCACATGTTCAGATACGAAGAATGAGTCGACAAACAGATTACAGCACTAAGCAACAAGTAAACAATATTATATTACAGGTTTATCCTACTAACGACAATGTCGTCACTTTTTCAAGTATTCTTACTGCAATTAATCCGCAACTAAGAAACAAATGTTTGTATTATTAGTGGTCTTTATCGAAACATATTGACATTGCACGATATTTTAATAGTACTCACGACATCGATATAAGTTTATGATTGATGCTGTTTTTAAGTGGACGAAGACGTAATGTAAAAATTATACAACTATGATTCATAGATGTACTGTGAATTAATCAAGGATAATGTTTCGTTTATGCGAATATGTGTTTGAAAATTGTTTACTTAGTCCGAATGGAAAATTGTTGACTTATTTTTTCAAACGAAACGTTTCTTAGAATAGAAGATTCATGCAACATTCAAGAATTTGTCAATCATACAATATAAGAAAACAAAGACAGCAATCGCCAAAATATTTGAAAAACCTTTTGTATAATTTGGGAAAATAGATTCTACTTAGTAAGTCTTCTTTCAGAATTTAGTTCCGTTCAAATACGATGAGGACCGTCAAATGGTATAATTACTTAATTTAAAATTAATGAAATACAACTCAAATGAAATTTTGGAATATTTCGCCAAAAACGTAAAAAGTCCTTCAGCGCTAATAATGCTTAAATTTTAGCAAATAATCAAAAAAAGATAGTATAGAAAATATTATAGAAAATTTAAATCAATTTCAATGCAAATGGATTTACACTTGCGGCCACTTGAATAAGGACAGCCGCTTCAAAAATTGTTTAACTCAAAATCTCTTCTCTTTTAGGACAGAAAGTAAAACTTAGTATCGCAATTGTTTTGTTGTTGTTCTTGGTTTTCGAGAAAAAATGTGAAGCATATATTAATAACGGTAAAATTGCTCTTAGATTTTGTAGATAAACTAATGAATCCCAATCGAAATTGGGCCACTTGAACAGGGACAATTGCAATTCAATCGTTGTTTTGAAAAGTGTTTCAAGAAACAAATAAGAAGTTTTTCTGATGAAATTTTTTTTCGCCTAGATGATCCGGTCAGGTTTTGTTTTTATTTCCATTATTTGCGAAAAGATGAGCGATTCCATGTGAGGCATCATCACCGGCCCCAGTACTCCCCGAACTTAAAGAGCCTTTTAGGTTACAATTTTTCAAAAAATCCCAAAAAAAAATTTTACTGATTTCGTTAGTCAATTTCATCAAGAATACGATCTAAAGGGATTTATAATTATATTTTAATGTTTAAAGTATTTTCAAGCGTGTATAGCGAGATGCCGTGAGACAGCATTTTTGACGCTCCGCTATGTTTCGGTATTCTCGACTCCCCTCTCTTGAAGTACGAGAATATAAGCATGGTTCACCTCTTGATCAAGAAGCTCCAGAAATTTTGGAGCCAATATACGGGGATTTAACTTTGAATGGTTTATTAGAAAGGTGCTTCGTAATTCGTAAAAAAAAGTTAACGCGATTTTCTCGACTTCATGTTTTTTAAGCTGTCGGACATGATTTTAGAAAAACTACTCAACCGATCACTCTGATTTTTTAATATGTTGTTGTACACATATATGGCTTTAGCAGGTAGCGGAATCATTATGATCGGTATCAAATTTTCCGATTTTCCACCCTCAAAAATAGGCTTTTTAAAAAAATGGCCGCCATTTTGTTATTTTCTGGTACCTGTCATAGGCACTTAAATAAGGATTAATGTTGAATTTTTTTTGATTCCAGATGATCCAGTCACCTGAAATCACGTCCGCCATTATTTTTTGATATTTTTTTTTAAAAAATGTTATGGGTTAAAAATGCAATAAAAAAATCTAAAAAAATGTTTTGTACACCCAAAACACCAATTAACGTATGTAAAAAATGATATCTCTTTCCTTTTTATTGAAAAATAGTTAATATATTTTGTTTTTTTGAAAATCGTAACCTAAAAGACCCCCTTAAGCATTATGGAAAATGTTTGGGGATGGCTCACGCGAAAAGTCCACGAAGATGACAGACAGTTCCAAACCAAAACGAAATTTTTTTTAACTATCATAAATCTTTGTATGACTCGATGTCCAATAGACCTCTACAGATTGTAGAGTATATTTTTTTTTATTTACTGGACATTACATTAACTACGTCATGAATTAACTCTGAAGAAAGAAGCGCCTGGTACCCGAAACACATACATGCAAATATATGTATGTGCATATCTCAATAAAATGAACATAAACGATGTTTTTCAGATTTTTTCCTTTCTAATGACAAATTCAAGCGGATATGTTTCTTAAGAACAGTTCAATTTTTTTCAATCAAAGGCGTCATACGTATTCGGTGTTTTACGTTTACCAAATTTATTTTTAGAACACTCCCAATTAAAATTAAAGAAGTTAATATTAGTTCTAGCGTTCATCACATTTCTTTAGACAGAAACCAACTTCCAATGCTCGCGAATCAAAACAATTTTGTTCAGACCATCGGTGATTAGATCTTGGCTCAAGGCTTGAATTGAGATTAGTGATTTAATCTAATAATAATAAATATGTCCAAAAATGAAGTTCAGAATAAATCTAAAGAAGTTATGATTGCGAAGCTTGTCGTTTAGAATCATTCATTCATGTCTTCACGCGGTGCACGATTTTAAGTTTAAAATATTTGCAATTATTTTGTTGCAGTTTAATAACATAGTGACCTAATTTTGTTTGATTTAAGGGGTCTTTTAGGTTAGAATTTTTCTCAAAATCAGAACAGCTCGCAGGGATGCACAATTAGCTAGTCAGAAGCTGTATGCAAAAGAGGAAGGAATTTTGTGTGGTCCAGCCATAGCTGAGTAGAGGGATATAGCGGTTTTTTTTTAAAAAATGTAAAAAATATAAACGTGATTTTCTCGAATTTATCTTTTTTAAGCTGGCGGATACGATTCAAAAAAATCCTTAACCAATCACTCTGATTTTTTAATATGTTGTTGCACACATATATGGCTTTAGCCGGTAGCGGAATCATTTTGATCGGTATCAAATTTTCCGATTTTCACTCAATTTTGCGGCCTTAAAAATAGTTTTATTTAAAAAATGGACATTTTGTTATTTTTTAATGAAAAAAAATTCATTCCGGTACCTGACGTACGCACGTACACAAGGATTAATATGTCGTTTTTTTTCACCAGATGATCCAGTCACCAGAAATCGCGTCCACCAGAATTTTTTGTTTTTAAAAAAAAATGTGATGGGTAAAAAAACGATAAAAAAATCTAAAAAATTATTTTTGTGCATCCAAAATACGTATTAACAAATGTACAAATTTTCAAAATGAAATCTCTTTTCTTTTTCTTTTGAAATGAAGGTCCTAAGTGCATTCTAAGTGGTAAAACAAATGAAATAAAAAAAATTCTCCGTTTTTTTACATTTATTGCTATTTTAAGGCAAGGGTAAAATATTTTAAAAAAATTGTCAATCATATCTTATAGAAAATTTATTTACGCAATTTTTATTTTTTCACAACTTTGTTCTAAAATGCACCGTTTTGAAATAGAAGTGAAAAAGTATGAAAAAATTGATTTATTATTGAATTTTTAAACATTTCGATTTGTTTATTAATCAATCAATTATTGTTATACCAGCTAGTCTACAACTTTTTCTGCAAAAATCAGTGTGCCTCCTCCCCCCTGAACATCCAACTGAAAACAGATCCGCCCTGGCCTAATGAAGAATCTATCTAAATCGTTTTTTGCTAATCTGTTGGTCTTAGATTATTGGCAACATCTTGATTCTGTGGTGCTAGTAGTTATCAATGTTCTGATCGTTGATCATTGTAACCAAGCAACCTGGACGAGGATCGTCATCGATTGACTCTCATCCTTGTGGAAACAACTGGATTCAGGCTTTCACTATTCTCTTCAATCAGGATTTTTTTTTCTCGGTTAAATGAAAAACAAACATAATTTCTGAAGCCGTCATTGAGAAAATCCTTCTACTTCTAAGAATTTAGACTGCTTCCAGATCTCGCTCTAGGATAAAATTGATTTAAACCAGAAAATAGTCTTTCTACCAAACAATTTCCACGAAAAACGATTTAAAAGAACTTGGTGCTAGACTCATTCACGAATCACAAATGAAGTGAGTGAGGACACGAGCTTATACGATAGAAAATCCACTATAAACATCATTGCCATTTGAAGCACTAATCTACAACTTACAAGGACTTTTTCCCCACATCGAAAATGACGTAGGCGGCACTGAAGGCTTTTCGTATGATATAGTTTACGACTTTTTCCAGAGCATTTATGTGTTTATTTTTCTCTCAACGTTTTCTAATCTAACGTATCTGTTTAAGGTCTAACGCAACCATGAACAACATCACGGTAGCTTCATTCGATATTTTAACCTGATTTTTGCCGACGTTCGAACCCCAACAACAACAAAAGTTACATGTAAAATGGACTTTTTCTGCTTACCTGTCGATTAGATATCCAAAAAATATTGAAAATAATCCAAAATAGTCAAACTAATCCACAATTGCTGGTAGTAACAATTGGAAGGTACAACCGACGAGCAATGTTCTACGACAGGCGAAACACTTCTAGCACCGAATATCCCACGCACGCGGCACTAGTCAATATCAATATTGTTAACTATTGGTAGGTATCTATTTTTTTTTGTAAATTCATTCAAATTGCAGAATACATTTTTTTTCAACAAAAACACACAAAGTTGATGACCTTGCTGAGAATTTTTTTTTACCATTACCATCACCATCAAGGCAAGCAACACGTTTTTCTACTCTGGCAGCACTGAAGCGTCGTGGAACACCTCCTTCCACTATTGCATCGCGAAACATTAATTATCTGTGTTAGGCGCGACAAAGGAGCTCACAATTATTCATAGATGAAACGAATCAAATCGCCCGCGAAAACTTTGGACCATCAATTTCTTCACTAGGTCAATTTTTTTTGTAATGCAGGAATCGTTATCTGATCGTAGCTCGGAATTATTCATTCACCGTTTTTTGTTTGCGTTTGATCTTCTTGTTGCCGCACTTTTAGGGTTTATCGACCATTTTCATCACAAACATGAATTACACCGAAATTTTAGCAAATCAATGAAAGGACAACGGGTTGAAATTTTTTTGATTTCAATGCCAAATCCACTTTATTCGGTGAGTTTCTGCGAACAAAGTTAAAATTCTGTTGCGAAAGGAAAATCATTCAGAAAATAGCCACGAACGAATCAAGTACAGTACAAACGAATGCAGGGAAGATTCTTTAAAATATTGGGAAATATTTCGCGCCACCAAACATGGAAATAATTGAAGAGGGCACAGAACCGCTTTGGAAGTCAGCATCCATGATAATTGTACGAAAGAATTGCTGCAATATTTCACTTATTTGCGCGCACACTCTTATCGAACCGTTCCGGAAGTATCTTGTACACTATTATCCTTCAAGTTCACAACAGCTAGCCTTTAAAATAGTCCCGCGGGGGATGCTGCCCTTTGCGTTGCAGTCGGCGGCGTTTAACCCAACTGTCACACTGCCAAAAAAGGTTCCTCGCCGGTTCGACGGAAACGGTGCCACTACCGCGCGCGCGATTTAAAATT
This sequence comes from Oxycera nigricornis, assembly GCA_963942545.1. NCBI lineage: Eukaryota > Metazoa > Arthropoda > Insecta > Diptera > Stratiomyidae > Oxycera > Oxycera nigricornis. The sequence goes on along the minus strand of OZ012663.1, from coordinate 5,355,121 downwards.
CAAAATTCAAACCAACCAAAAAAGGTGCAAAAGCATTGTCAACTGGAAGCAAGCAGGAAAATTAGATAATTCGCTGCGAAGCACACGTGCAACTGTCGTACGCGACCGAAATTAAATGCGCGCTGCTTCGAGCGCCAACAACTGTGCGAAAAACTTCGTGCCAAAGTCACTGACTGACTGAACGAGCGCGGATTTTCACGACGTACACGCCGCAGTGGAGCAAGTGATTTCGCTTTTTGCTTTTCGCTTTTCGCGGCCGCGCCACCAGCTCCCAGCAACGCTGCTCCACTTACTCTCAACAAAGCGCGTTGTTGGGGCCACGGATGGGGGAAAACGGCGTGACTCAGACGATTTGCAACTTCGCAGCGCGTTTTCTTGACAGCGAGAATCCCGCCAAGACGCTAGCGAAGAGACTGCAATTGTCCTAGCCACATGTTGGCGAAGTAGGGAGCGTGGAGCATTAATGTTGCCGGCCGCACGATGCGTGCTCGCTCTCTCTCTCTCTCTGGACGCGCTCGTTGTGTTGTTGAAGAGGATTCGCCGCGACGTTGGGGCGGGGGTATGTTTACAGCCATATTTCATGTTTCGCGACACCTGTTTGAGGCAGAGCTTCTGCAGTTCAACGGCTCTTATCGGTGGTTTGTTGTGATAAAATTCTAAAGCGCACGTGCTCTTGTGGTTCTGTCGGTGCTGCCAATACTATAAATAATACATGCATACATATGCATATTGGTTTGCTTTGAGTCTGTTGCATATGCATTTAATTTTCATGTTCTACGCGAACCGAATACTTTAATGTCGAAAAATTGGCTTTTAAAAATAATTTAATTTTTATTCTAGCATAAAATTTTTAACTTCCTTGTTCCCAGTGGGAAGTTTTTGTAATGGGGTTGATTTTGCGAATCCCAAATTTTGACATATCTCCATGTTTTAAGGTCTCTAGAATCCAAATCAATCGTTTCTGGAGAGATGTCTGTGCGTGCGTATTCACGTACATATATGCGTCCACAATTATTTTTCGTCTCGATTATCTCAAGAACCAAAGATCATATCGACGCGTGATTACGTAACTTAAAACGGAATGAGTTTTCAGCAAAATCAGTTTAGCCGTTTTTTTTATTGAGGTTGAAAAAACTGAAAAAAGACAACAACAAAATTGCTTAATTTTGAAACTGTTGAAACGCACTATTAATTCGTGCAGATCCCAAATACCTTCATAGTATTATTATTATTATTGTGTATTTTAGCAAAATTTTGATCAATGTTGTAATAAATGTTATTTAAAAATAAATCAAAATAAGTTTATAGAATTTCAAACATACATATATTATCAGGTTTGGGAGAATGGGAGTAGTGACGCTAATGCAGTGATTAATTGGATATTGTTATGAATAATTTAATACTGTTAATAACAATCAAATACATATTATTATTTGATATTGTAAATATAAAGCCAATTATAACTATTCAGTAACCATAAAATATTCTTAATAGCGAATGATTATTACTTATAATAATTAAATACCCTCAATAATGGTTGTGGATTCCGGGGCCGAAATGGAGGACGAGGAGTAGGACGAAATAGAGGACGAATTGGAGGACGAGGAGGAGGACAAGGTGGATGACGAGGAGGAAGAGGTCGAGAATGTCGAGGTTTTGTTAGAGAACGACCAGGTGATGCAGGCGTCCTCCTCTACCAAAGCTTTTATGACTAAATAAAAAAAAGTAATTAGAATAGTTTAGAATGATAATTATTAATAATATTTGTTACTAATAATAGGAATTAATAACAAACAAATTAAAGCTTTTTTATTCACCTCACTGGGAAGTTAATCGTGTGGACCTCAAGGGTCGCACTTATACCACATTTTCAGATTTATTTGTATTTAATGGAAGAAGGCATTTTTTGAATCAAAATTCAAAAACTGATTTCGAACTGTTTGTTGGTATTGTTTTTGGAGTGCATGGTATTTCGACATTGACAACAGTGACGTGCTAAACTTATCGATAAAAAATGTAACAAATGGATCGTTTAATTCTTGAACAACGCTGGTAAATATTGAAAAATTATTTGCGAAAAGAGGCATAGGTTACATTAGCGATGCGAAAATTGAAAACAATTTGAACGGTGAATGGAAATGCCTGGATGAAGTTGTTACTCCAACATTGCACAAACAATTGACACATCCAAGAAAAGTATCTATCGAGAAATTCGTGAATAAGGATCTTGTTTATGATCCTAATTCACCAAAAATTCGAAAATGTGCTGAAAAATTGAGATATGGATATATTACGCTGTTACTGATGTGCTCCTCACCTTGTTACAATTTTATCTTTTCATGGCCTGTAAATCTTGCGTAAGGAGCACAGCAGGATATCGAGATCAGTGTAATATCAAATGAGTATCAGACTTTTCTGATGAGGGCCCGATCAGAAGCAGAGTAGCATGTCCAGACCATTTAAATATCGCAATATATCATGTATTCCTGATCAGGACCATGTCAGGACCAAAACAGAATTTCCATGTCATAAAAAGATGTAATTTTCTCAGTGTTTTCTGCTAAGGAATAGTTCAGGACCAGAGTAGATATCCAGAAAATTAAATTTTGATGGGATTTGCTACAGTCAGCGACATTTACCGCGCTGCAAAATTTGAACTTACAATCGTACGGGAAGACATCCAAAAAGTCAACAATGAAGGACCTGAATTTTTTCCTGGTTGGGTCAACAGTTTCCGAGATAATAGATTCCCAAGATGGAAACTAAAGCAGACCTCTTACAACAATCATTGTGATTGTCAATCCACCTTTTGTCTATCAACTGTCTCCAGAGGCTAATAGATTACATCCAATATTTTCCGATTTCAGCATGAGCAGCTGAGTCTGAGGTTCGATCCCCGGTATGACAATTGAGGGTGTGCAAAGCATAAAACGCAATTAGTATAAATAACAATCGAAAAAATTATGGTTGCTAGCCATTCTTCTACACTTTGTGGGTTATTTACTTGAAACCCTGCAACTCCTAAGCATTGCGATGCAAAGCATACGTATTTGAAAAATATGTCTTCCATATTATTATGTTCAACGATCCTCACTACACAAGAGTATGCATAGCTCAAACACTTCACGTAACGATTACATCCTTTCCATTTTCCTAATCTCATCACCATCTTCACAATTACTCCTGGCAGTAAACGCTGAGAGTATCTCTATCGCTAAGGTCAATACCTTCATCTGGTAATTTACTATCAGTCGCAGAATCTTTTGTAAGGAGAAAGTGGATTCTCATCTCGCATGACGGGAAAAATGAAAATTGGTCACTCAGCCAATCCGTATTTCGAGTTTCGTTTGAAAACCGAACATTTTCCCGATTCTTTTTGCTCGCGTCAACCAAGCCAATAATTTACTTGGAAGCCTCGAATACTTCCAATCGCATCAACATACATAGTTGTTGCGAAAGGCTCTCAATCAATATGCAGGCAAGTCTGATTGGGATCCAAACGGCCAACCACCGCGTCACCAGTTTAACCACCGACCACGCTTCATCGCCACTTTCTTCGTTAGCCAACCGGTAAGAGTTTTACTTTTCAATATAACGATTTTCATATTTTCATTCGGCAACGTTGGACGGCTTCGTCGTAGGTAAGGCATTCAACTTTGCCTTGGTTACAGCCATGCATCGATGTAGCATGCATACTATGCAAAGATCCGATACTATATACTATATAGTAGGATTTCCCGTCGCGCATAGATTTCCCCGAAATAGTCTTCAGTGGTATCTGAAAGTTGTATATAGAGAAGGTCCTGTTTTTCTTGCCATCAAGGTGCCACCGGACGAGTTTTGAGAGGTGGCTCAGCGATGATGGATTGGAAGCACTCCTTGTCTGATAACAGATATGAGTTGTTGTTATTGGAAATCATGATGCTCCGTCGCGCTAGGACATCCCGCAACATTGTTTCTTCTTAGCACAGCTACCATTCCTCAGATTCCCAATGGTTGCAACGAGTAAGGCCCACATTCCAAAGGTGAATAGAATGTTTCGAGCATTCAGGCTCGCCCATTATTCCGGTACTTGTGTGAGCCTGCAAAATGTGGAGCATATCTGAAACAAGGGAGCTTCTTTGGGACTATGCACGTACTAATATGCTAGAATACTCGTTCGAAAAGGCTTCATCGCAGCCAGCTTCCCAGCCAAGTGCACAAACGCTTTCGCTCCTGCTGCCGCTGTTATTCATACCTAAATCCACGACAATTTCATAGGCGAAGGTAAAAGGCCTCTAAACGAGTCTTGGCACTCTTGGCAGTGGAAAGATGCTGGCACGCCACTCGAGCGCAATAGAAAATGCATAGAAAAGTGCACAGAAAAGCGCATAAAAGATTGTCTACCTCGAGAGCCAGCCACTCGAGCTAAGCCGCTGACCTGCACCAATACCAGCCCACCTGGCGTTCCGAGTGCATTAGATGCATCCACAGTGCATCGCGCCGCATTGCATCCGATCTTTTACTTTCATTTTGCATGGTAGTACAGGCTGCACAGTTCCTTGGCATTAGACTTGGAAAATTCTTCTCGTTGTCGCCGTCGTTCACTGTTGCGGTTGCCCCGCACTCATCCACTTCTCACTGCCAGGGAAAACTATCGAAAGAAAATTAGAAAAGGTAGTGGGCTGGAAAAGCGACGCGCGGGGAGCTCAACTCAAATCGAGCTCCCCGCAACGAGCGGGGGTCGGACGAAGCGAGTCGTGATGCAGATGTTATATGTGAATGCACCAGAGAGAATTATGCAAAAATACCTTTTGCAAATGCAATTAACTTACTTGAGTTACCTCAGGTTAATGTGCAGCGTACTCTCTAGTGCCTGTTGCCTTTGACTATGTCTCTGTTCCTGCGCCCGTACCTACCACACGATGCCTGGCTCAGGCCAAACTGGCACTCCGCGAAGGCTTCGCGAACGCTGAAATGCAGGCTTTATTTTCGCTTCTCAAATGTTTTATTGCATTTCGTTTGCCCGGGGTTATCGAAAGTTCCATCGTTTATCGTTAGATGCACACAACTATCGAATACTCGCATTTGTGCAAGCAATTGCGATGTGAAGACGATGCCATCTCCTTTCCGACCAGAACCATGCAAAAGTCTTCTTCGTTCCCTGCGTCTACTGCATTGGGACTATCTAATTCATCTATGAAATACTAAAACTGGATCATAGTGGTAGTTACATCTACTGTACTCAGAAGTTTGTTTGTTTTTGAGACTATTTATGGCTTTGACCATATTTGAGCATACAAAACCATGCGTTTTACAAACAATTCAAAAACACCTTGAGAAAGTAATTTTGACAAAAACACGAGCAAAAAATGGCGATCGATTTTGGGACATTCGATGGATGTTTCTATATAATTTTGCGAATTTTTCACACTGTTTAACATTTAACACTATATGCAACAAGACATAAGTATAGTTTAAACATTCCTGGATGAATAAATCGAAATCGAATGCGCTTAAATTTCAAGACCAAGTTTAAATTCATCTCCATCCATATATCATTTTGTTTTTAAGGAGAATAATGAGTTTACTACATTTATCTGTATTTCCCCGCACGGTTTTCAAATTCTAATTGCTATTGTGTTTATATGTTTATCGAACGCGCTTTTTTAAAATTTGTCCCTCATTTCGAAGCAATCGCAACTATGGTTAATTGTAACACAACATATGTATTTAATGGACATATTTTAAATAATCGCAGAGCCATAATTATTGTATTATTGACCATTGCAACTGTTCAACATGTGTGCTTTTGAAACAAAACCATCATCATGATTTATAAACGCTTCGAGATCTTTTCAGATGTGTGTTTTTGCGGCTATGATAAGTTCTTATTCCAAATAAAGTATTTCCATATTAAGGTACCAGTCCACTTTGGATGGCGAAAAAAAGACCATTTTTCAAGAATTTGTTTTTCAGATACTTCATTATATATTGACATGAATCTTTTTTTAAAGTATTATTATTTCATATTTGAGTAATACAAAAAACATATAATTGTTATTTTTTTATTATTCTCATTTATAGACGGCGCTCTGAAAAATCGTTACTCCACAGCAGAGAGATAATTTATGGATTGGTAGATCTGAAACAAAATTTTTTAACGGTACTTTAAAAAGCAAGGTCTCTTACACCGTAATCCAACACTGTTTTCAAAACAAAACAAAAAACAGTTTAAAAAAAATGACGTACTTTTGAACAAAAATGATAAAAATTGACCCTTTTTTCGTAGTTTTTCAACGCCAAAATTTTTCTTCTTCAATTTTTTGCTCATATTCAGGTGAATTACGGTGTAATCTTCTCTAACAAATAAAACGCATCGAAGTTTTCGAAAATCGGTTTGGTAGATCTGGAGACTATCTCTATGCCATGTTAAAAAACGTTGTTTTGCGAAAAACGCGTTTAAAGTTTTTGTTCCATTTTGCTGATATTTTTTTTTTTGAAAAATAAAAAATTAAACATTTTTCAAAAACACGCAATTGATATGTAGAAGTCTAAATAAGCACTAAGCACATGTAAAAAAAGCCACAAATATAATGTATAAAGGAGAAACCAGTATTTCAGAGAAGGGGAATGAAAGAGACGCTACGCGGCCAACAGCTGATCGAACATCTGCAAAGAGCTGAAAACGCGCACACACTCAAAGTCGCTATTTATATATTAAGCTTTCGAATTTCGAAAAGATATTTCTGGAGGTCATTTTTGAAGTTTTAAGGAGTTGAAAAATGCAAAAAAAAATTTCATTTTTGGAAATTTATAAAGTGGACTTGTACCTTTTATATAAAGTAATTGTAAAGAACTATTGACGAGTACCCGAGTAAACAAAAAATTAAAACAAATATATTAACTGTAATATTGAATTTAAAAAGAGAATACTGGCCTCATAACCTTGCCTAACCGATATTTTGAATACCAGCCACGTTTTGAATTTCGGAGGAAAATCATCTCTCTCTTTAAATGCATTTTTCTCAAAACCACTTTTTTCATGTCGTGCCAATGATTTCTTCGAAACTTCAAAACCGATCCTTCTGAAATTTTTATCATTTATTGAACACATGTATAGTTATTGTGTGAATCACGGGCGTTTCAAAATATTTATTTTTTCAATTTTTTTCAACCCAAAAGAAACTCGAATTTCGAAAAATTATTTTTAACTATCCACCATTTTATTATTATTGTATATAACTTGATAATTTTGGTTGAAACGATAGCCACTGGCTAATAAAACTTTTTTTGAGTTTTTTGTTTCAGATCAGGATCATTGTCACTGTTTAATATGAATTTATATGGCTAGGAGAATGCCGCCATTTTGTGTAAAATAATAGTAATAATTCAATTTCGCTTCGACAGTGTATTAATTGAACTCAAAAAGAATTACATTGATATCTCATCCAGGAGCCTTGTGATAAATTCTTAAAAATAGATCAGTTTTTTGGGTGTATAATGCCTTTAACCCCCTTAAGTTATATGTACATTTATTGTTTGGATTAAATGTAAATAACGAAAAAAATGTATAAAAATGTTTGATATTTATGAAATTGAAAGGAAAATTATGAGATTTTGAAGACTTTCAAATTAAATATGATAAACATTTAGCAATGTGGCAAAAGGAAACGAAGAATCTTTAACGAAATTTTACTATATCCGAACATATTAAACAAATCTCCGCAGACGCAAAAGTCAATTTGATATTTTTTTTATATTTTTAGGAGATATAAAATATTTTTTTCGTAATGGTTTCCTTCGCAAACTTATGTTTATGCTGAAGTCAATCAGAAATTTAATCAATTATATTGTAGGTACCAAATCACACAACTTGTCCAATATTCGCTTAATTTTTAAATAACGACGTTCTGTACGAAGAAAAAACAACAGAATGATCATTTTTTGACTGTAAAGCTCAAAAAAAAATACTTTTCGCAAAACAAAATCATCATCCAACCAAAATTCTGTTGCTGTAACTAGCTCTCCTTCAAACCAAACATTGATTCAAGCTCAACAATCAATATCAATAGCGAAAATTCAGCCAAATCGTCTCAACCGAAAAATTGCTATTTGTAAATTAAACTGCATATAATATCAAATTCGGAAAAAATCCGCAAATACCAACCACTAACAATTCACTGGCAAACGTGGTACATACCAAATGGAAATGCACCTTGACATTCGTTGCCATATACCGAAAAAACATGCTAATAAAATTTACAGCCGTTTCCACCTTCAAAACCTCAATCACCTTAAGAAACGTTTCCGATTAACAATTACAAAGGCAACAATTCGGCAAGCAAAAAAGCTCTTCTTCGCAATGCCAAGTATCTATCTTCCATGTGCCACGGCGAGACGAGTGTATCTTTAGCTACACCGAAATCCGGAAGATAACCACCACATAGCCACCACCTCCCATGATTATGTGAGCATCATGCAGAATGTGTTGTTCGGCTGAATGCATGAGTTAATAAATACAAAGTGGTTTAGCCGTTGCACGCTTTTAAAAAGATGCAAGATATTTTTGAAAAATCAATATCGGCAGAATTGATTCAGAAAAGCTTACTGGAACACATATCGTTAAATACTTTCACAACTTGAAAATCTGTGAGAACCGATCAAAAGGGACATAGATTACACAACTCTGACTCAGGGTAAAGCATCAGTTCTTGCTAAACAACTAACCACTGCTAAACAGATATTGATTTCCATTCGAAAAATTTCGACTTTCGAGTTTCCCAAATAAAAAAAATCACAAAAAAAATTAATAAAATAATTCACCAAAAAAAATCTACCCACGGAAACAAAAAAAAAGAATTTCCCTGCAAAGCACCTACCAGAAAAAATCCATTCAAAATAAACATTTTTAGAAACATGATAAACTATTTGGACGTTCAATTAAAAATTCACAACCCTAGTGTTTTCACAATTAATTTCCACCGAAAATAGAAATTTAGGAAAAACTTTGGCAAAACGATTTTCACATAAATATTCGTGATATTTCTGAAGAATTCAAAAAAACAAGCTTTAACAAGAAATTTACATTCTTAGAGCGTTGAAGCAGTCAATCTATAATAGAGAATATTTCAAGCAAAAAAAATTCTTCTTCACTTGATTTTTTGACTCACAATTGCGTCAAAAAATGGATTAAAAAATCAAGTGGTTAATTTTATTAAGATTTGATTACATTATGGCTCATCATGAGTACACCCAACTTTCTTTAACTGATAAATGAATGCATATAATAAAAATTTTATGAAAATAAAATCACAATTTAATTTCTACCCAAGAAATATAAATCAATGAAGTTTTTATGTAAAAATTTAACGTAAAAATATAATAATTTTGGAAACATGATCAAGTATCTCAACGTTTAAAGCATGCTTAAATATTTCTTTAGAAAAAAAAACTACGAAAAATTTTGCACACCGTTACGAAATAATTGCTGACAAAAATTTCTTTAAAATATAGCTGAAAATATGGCAAAATTAATAAACTAGTAAAGCATTTGATTAAATTTGCCATTGAAAATCTGCAGAAAATGTTGTTATTAGAAAAATAATTAATTCTAGAAAAATATTTACAGATGCGAAGTGCATGAAAAACTATACGAAAATTACATTAGTAAGGATTTGAACCTCCTAGTCTAGTCGACAACTTTTGCCTACTAGTGTGCTTTTTTTGGTTAGAAACTTACTAACACTATGCTTGCACATTGATGGAGGTTCATTTACTTCCAGATTAAAGGCTGGTTCCATAATTTAATTAAGTGGGGAAGTGTGGTTTCGGGGTGACGGACGGCATCCTCTTCAGGTGCTGTCATTTACCATCCGCCACCAGACAGCACGACCACGATTAGGCTTATTGATGGATTAAGCTCATCATACTTCAACTAATTTTTATAATTATTTGTATTCAGTGGCGAGGGGTGAAAAATTACTGTGGGTAAGCCAATGATTTTCTAGCATCAATTTTCACAGCTGATTCGCAAGCCGGGAACGCTACCGGCTTTTTGATTTGTTTCCATATCCTATTGAGGAAAACCGAGCTGCCATTCCAACAAACGGGAGTTGAATGCCCACGGCACCTTAAATTATTGATGAATTCGAGACTCGGAAAGCTTTGCTGCAACTCTTACAGATGTTGATCGCTTTGCTGGCTATTATGGAACTATGAGGATGTGTAGAATGAAGAGAATGGAGTATGATGGAATAAACACTGAGATCAAGTGGAACGATTGTGCATGTTTACAGTGATGCATGCAAGTAAATAAACACTTTATTCCCTTATAAAACTGAAGTGACATTTTTGGAACATATTTGGAAAGGGAAGTCGATGGGAATCGGCTTATATGAACGCCTCGCCACTGATATATATGGCTATAGCCGGTAGAGGAATCATTATGATCAATATCAAATTTTTCGGTTTTTCACTCAATTTTCCACCCTCAAAAATGATTGTTTTTTTTTAAAAGTGATCGCCGTTTTGTTATATTTTATTGAAAAATACGACACCGTTTTTCCCCAGATGATCAAGTCACCTGAAATCACGTCCGCCGTCATTTTTTGATGTTTTTAAAAAAAATGTTATGGGTAAAAAACACCATAAAAATTTAAAAAAAATATTTTGTACACCTAAAGTGCCAATTAACATATGTATGTACAGAATTTCAAAATGATATCTCTTTTCTTTCTATTGACAAAAAAGGGGAAATTTGTTTTTTGAAAATCATAACCTAAAAGAAGCTTTTTTTAAATTAATTTTTTCTACCACCTAGAATGCATTTGGGACTTGAAAAATCTTTTTAGTGTAATTAAATAGCACACCAATTTTCATCAAAATCGATCCAGTAGATTGCGCATATTAATTGTGCAATCTAAATTTATTTTGAAAAATTCAAAAAAAATTGAAAGCTTGCAAGCCAAAAACTTAAGCATACAGAAGTTTGAAATTTTTTTCATCACCGGGACCCCCTTTCTTAACAGCCAAATGTAGTCGTTTTTTACAGATCCGCCCTGATATTAGAAGTCCGCCCCCTTATCTCATTTTCGTGCAGTCTCGAACCTGGTTCTCGGTGCATAGGCAGATAGGTGCTCTTAGCACTAATCCACCCTGACTACTTTGTTTATTAATATAAATGTATGACTGTTGTTCCGATGATAAACACAAATCTACAATATAAAAATATATGTGATTTTTTTTGGTTTTGAATCACTACAAATGGAGATGTGTGTGACATCACCCATCCATCTTTTTTCGATCCGAAAAACGCAATCACAATTTACTTAAATTTACAGAACACAATTGCAAATACAATACTGAAAATATTCTATTTTATTTTGTATGGAAAAAATATCATGGAGTAAGCTTAAAAATATAGCCATCACACCGCAATACTGCAGTACAGGTTCAATATTTTGTTGATTGGTAAATTTTTTCATGGATGTTTTTGGAAAATCAAGTGATTTTGTGTTGTTTGTTTTTGGCTTAGGATACATTTGATTACATAATTCATTGTTTACAATGTACTGTGCATCTCCATGTGTAATTGTTTGTATTATACATATTCAATTCGAGTCCCCTAGAAAATTTTCTATGCAGGGTTTGATCAAGGTTTATTTACAGCATAAGCAAAGCAACTTATTGGGTCTAAACACCGTAAGTACCTCCTCAAGCTCTTGTAGTGTTGTGTATCTATTTGAAAGCCTCTCTACGAGGCCCTTTGTGCGCTTGAGAAAAGCACGCAACGGAGTATTTATTTAAGAAATAATTAAGTTTTTGTTAGAAGCGGCGCTTTATTACGGAAATCAAGGTGAAACAGTACAAAAACTCACTTCTCCGATTGTGCGCATTCGGAGCTCTAACTCGATCGTGGATCGTGGTTTGACTTCTTCAGTGCACTCGCAGCACAGACAGGTAGCCTAGGAAAACTGAACTGTCTTCTGAGCGGAAAGTGAAAGTCACCAGCGCGAAACAGATGTGCCGCACGAATACAAAAGAGATCTTCGGGCTGAGCACAAGCAGCTACTTCAGCTGCTTGCCACGGATCAAAGGTGGTCTCCGGCCAAAGTAGCTGGATTCGGTTTTCCGTTCAACTCGTCAGAGACATAATAAAAATACGTCGACATTGAACGTGGGACATGCCAGGTACAATGAGAATGGCCTTCAGTGGCCCCAATGGGTATTCATTTTTCGGGCAATGGCGCTAACATCAAGCCACCACCACCAGCAGCAGCAGCAAAAAAGACGCTGCAGAAGTTAATGCTTGGGTCCAACACGCCACGCCGAACGCGTACGTAGATCCATCAAAAACGCTAGGTCATTCGGAACGATTAATTGATTTGGCAATCACTAGAATCACAAATGCTTTTCAAGTATGTACTGTGGATAATAAAATCAATGTCAAACGATGCAACAACTGATGACGAGGCCACCTGGCCATGGAGACTTCTCAGCCGTTTTGGATTGAAGAATCATCATCATCATCAACATCATAATCGCCATCAGGAAGCGCTAATGGACTTTTACGTTATTATTTCGGTAAAGAGCTTCACCTTTCGTGCTTCGTGCTAGCGAGCACTTCCACGTCGAGTGGACTAGCCGGAAATCAATGAACAATTGGTCTTTGATTAATTGTGGTATGTCCGGTCCGAAACTATTTTCTTCAGTCGATTTCATGTAAAATAACTAAATAAGTCAATTGTCTTATCAAACTGAAGAAATTATCAGAAAATTCATTTTTTTTTTAATTTTCAGACACCCATGCTTATATTGCGTTATTATTCAAGAGAGTTCATCTTCCACTCAATTTGCAGTAACGCCATTATCATGTTCATTTTGAAAGAAGTAACCATCAATGATCACGTTCAAACTTACACTAAACCGTCACTTTTTCCCAGTTCCCACTGGGAAGTTATTGTAATGGGGTCGATTTTGTGAATCCCAAATTTTGACATATCTGCACGTTTTAAGGTCTCTAGAATCCAATTCAATCGTTTTTAGAGAGCTGTGTGTGTTTTTATGTAGTATGTGCGTTCCCAATTATTTTTCGTCTGGATTATCTCAAGAACCAAAGATCATATTCACGTGCGACGCGTTATTACGTAACTTAAATCTGAATGAGTTTTCAGCAAAATCGGTTCAGCCGTTTTTTATTGAGCACGAAAAAACTGAAAAAAGACAAAAAATTGCTTAATTTTGAAACTGTTGAAACGCACTATTAATTCGTGCAGATCCCAAATACCTTCATAGTTATATTATTATTATTGTGTGTTTTAGCAAAAAATTTGATCAAAGTTGTCAAAAATGTTATTTGAAAAGAAATCAAGATTAATTCATAGAATGCCAAACTTATATTATCAGATTTGGGAGAATAGGAGTAGTGACGCTAATGCAGTTTGTAATTGGATATTGCTATAAATAATTTAATATTGTTAATAACAATCAGATATTATGAGTTGTAATTTGATATTGTAAATATAAAGTCAATTATAATTAATCAGTAACGATCAAACATTCTTAATAATGAATGATTATTATTAATAATAATTAAATACCCTTAATATTGATTTTGGATTCCGGGGCTGAGATGGAGGACGAGGAGGAGGTGGACGAGTAGGAGGACGATGATGTCGAGGCTTTGGTAGAGGACGACCAGGTGGTGAAGGCGTCTTAATCTACCAAAGCTTTTATGGCTAGATAAAATAATAATAAAAATAATAAAAGTAATTATAATAATTTAGAATAATAATTATTAATAATAGTAATTATAGTAATTAATAATACAAACAAATTATAACTTTTTTATGCACCCCATTGGGAAGTTAATCGTGTGGGCCTCATGGGTCGCACTTAGACCACATTTTTAGGATGCCATTGCCTTCTCTGCGGCTACATGTGGATTCTAAGAGTACTAAATCCACCAGTTCTGTTTATTGACATAATCACTGCAAAATTAAAATGACAGCTTTGTTCGAAAAGATGATTTTCCGAAAAAAACAATGTTAAATTCTTCCAATATTTTCTAGTTTTGTTCAAGTTTTTTCTGCCTGAAAAAGAATAATCAAGTGTGGCACATATGGTACCTACTATTGACATATCTGTGTTGATAGACAAAATCAAGTAATTAAAACCTTCCACATACTTCACAAATATTTCTTGTGAAAATTTCTCCAGAACACCTACCATTGGATTCCAAATGTGAATGTTGCTGCACTTGCCTGGATAAAAACAACAACAACTGGTTGGATTAATCCATATAAATAAATTAAAGTCGTATCAAATTTAACATACCCAATTTGTTGCTCTGCCACTGCCACCCACGCAGTTTCGACTGTTCGTCCAACTTAAAATGTCTCCGAAAACAGCTAGACCAAGTGACCTTGTCCAAGACCTTGCTCAACTTTCCCACACACGCCATTCATATGCATATCGTGTCTTGCACGATTTGGTGACAACAGCAACAACAAAAAAACACCCATCAAAAATTATTGCTCGCTGATGAGTCCGCCATGTCGCGACCGGCATTGTGAGTTGGGTGGCAACATATCCTGCATCGTAATCCAGCCGGCAACAAAAATCCTTTGGGATTATCGCGTCAGTGAACATAAGTCGTCACACAAGCACGCTGCTTGCGCGTACGGGCAAAAGCAGTGGCGGCAATGACGTCTTCGTCGCGACGTCAACGACCACATAACCGCAGAATATAGGACAACAAACTTGCCTGCGCGAGGGCAGCGATCCCCAAACCTCAAGCACCCTAAGATTCGCGGCCCCCCGCTTGCCGACAGGCACGTCAAGCGGGTTTCATTTTTGCAGCCACGGCCGCGAGCATCTGCAGAAATGTTGCTGAACTAGATAGACGACATATGGGAGGATTGCCGCCGAGCTACCCCGAAACAGGCGTTCGTAGTCGTCGTCGTCTTCGCCACGTCTCCCCTGTGGCTGGGAAAGCGAAATTCAATAGCAAATTAAACTATTCTGGGATTCGAGTTGCCATCGGCGATAGGGAGAGTATTTACAGATTAAATTGTTAGTTTATTGATTATTTATTGTCAATCAATTATTTCAGGTAGATGGACTCGAGTGACTCTCTAAATCCTTTTCCAATGAAAACGTCATTCAACATTTCATGTTTTTTTAGTTTTTCCAGAGCACAAGTGGAAAATCTACGAATAGTAAAGAATCCTTGTACCGATCGACCTAACAATTCAGCAACTACAAATAAGGAATACCCAACTTCAAAGATCCTTAGCTGCAACGATCAGATTAGTTCGCGAATGGATTTGCAACTTTCAGCTGCCTTTCAGCTCCAAAGTTTTGGCTAAATTCAAAATGTCCCAAAATTTATAAAATGTCCTTGAATTTCCACAGGGAATGTAGCGTTGCGTCCTTATAAGCGCGTATGTAGTGATCATATCCTGAAAACATATCCGTTGAAACTCGAAAAGAAGGAGTCTTGCTGCTCTGTCCTTGATGCAAAGATAGCGGACCCGTTTTGAGCATGGCATTTCACACTTATGCTGCGCACATATGAGATACATGCAGGACTTGGCTGATCTTGACGGGTGATCCTTGCAGCTAGGTTTGGCGCGTCACTATCAGTGCGTAGTTCAAAGGGTGAGGTTTGTGAAGTGAGAAGACTAAGCAAGTGTGGAAGAACGAAATTGAAGGGTGTGACGCCTTTTTGGGAATATAGCGAAACGTTAAGTAATTGTGTTTTGGTCGGTGTTTTTGTTTGGTGTTATCATTGATTTTCTACAAATCCACACTGAACCGGGAACTAACGACATATGACTGAATGAAATTTACTTATTTAAAAAGGATATAGCAAATGTTTTTACAATAAGAAAACTTAGCTTCTGATTTTCCTCTAATAAACTATCGCCGATCCCTATAAATTGCACAATCCCTCAAAATGAATCAGAGCTGTTAAGACTGTCATTAGGTCTAATCTCTCTACAACACAATTATTTATCTCAGCTTAACATTGTAGAAAATCATGAGAAACGATAAAAAAAAACTTGACAATGCAAGTCCCATGTTTGGTTCGTGAGATATGACCTTCAAAGGGTCAAAACAACAAATCCCCCCGACCGAAGTGCGAAGTATCCCAAAAACTAATCAGCTCTTAAGATAGCAAAGACGCTTTGATTGACACCTCAACGAAGTCGATACGACTTTTTTTTTACGTGAGTTATGCTCGTAGAAAAAACGAACGTACCTACGTACGCACATACACACATTAACATACATAATTCTTTCTAAAAATACTTTAAATATACTCTAAAGACCTCAAAACGTAAAGATATGTTGAAAATTTCAATTTCGATTTTCGAGGCGATTACAAGAACTTCTCATATACTGGAAAGTTAAAAAACTTCAAAAAACGCTAAGAAAATATTTAGTAGGAAAACTAAATTTGAAAAATTAAAGTTAACGAAAAACTAAAAAAAAAATTATAGCCAAATGGATGGATATTTTTGAAGAAATATTTGAAGTATGCATTAACCTCCATTGGATGGCTAAAACTAATAAAATGTTAGTACTATTCCTTGAAACGAAATTCACCGTCTGGGAAGTACTGGACAAGCAAATAAATATTGATTGAATATATTGGCCAAGGGTGGTACAAAGATTCCTGGAGATAGAGGTTTGGAGGAGGTGGACGTAGTGTAGGTCAGTAAAATCTGTCATGTCAAGTAACAGGGACTAATCGACATCTTCTGACGAATGTCACATCACAGCGTTTAAAAGAATACATTTCTCTCTACGGCTTTGGCAAATATCAAAAATCAGATTGATGTAACGTTTCTAGCAATTCAAATTAAGCTTTTGCTATTAAGTGTTTGGTATCCTTTATTCAAAAATCTAAGAAAAATTCTTCATATGTATTATGGTCCAAATTCCCATGACGCTTTCGAAGTTTTCTAAGATTTCCAGGCTTGCGGGTTAAACCTATTGGGGATCATCTAAGTTATGTTTTTGAAAGCCTCGAGGGTCAAACCAATTATGATCAGTCATTCTTGGTTAATTTTTTTCTACTTACGAGCTCATATGGATAGTACATTTACAAGTTAATGAGGGGCAGACAAACATATTATATAATCATTTTTCCATTCTTCAGTCCAGCCAAGAGTTGAAATTTCGATTCTTATGAAATGGCAGCACATATCCTTCTAATCATTCCAAACCATCAGTGGTCTCGATTTTCTAACTTAGGAGAACTTTTCCCTATTGCGAACTCGCAGAAGTTTCGCGAAGCCACGCACGTTGCTGCAGTCGTTACCATCACCATCATCCTCACCACTATCATCATCGTTGCGGATACATCGGAAACAAAACAAGACCAATGCACCACAAAAGGGCAATCACGTTGCGATTGCATCATTTGCATCGTCACACTGGCACATGGGGTGGTTCATGCATTTTCCCAACAGAAGTGTGGAAAGCGAAATGCATTCGCTGTGCAAATAGCTTCGAGTTCATCGCGCCCAAGTCGGCAAACATGTGACGACGACCCAGTAGATGACGGTTTAGTTTTTTTTTTCTTGTCGCAAACACCTAAGAAGTACATACTCGTACATATGTACAGTTCAAACTTGACTGCGGACGATATTCGGCGAGACTAAGAAAGTCCATGTTGCCGGACGAAATGCTCCTTCTACGCCCGCCCCATTCAACGGGATCAGTACCACGAAATGTAAATTTCAGCTGTAAACGATTCATTGAAAATTGTTCTGGTGACCGAATTATGAAGACTTGCAACGCAGATAAAAGATACATGGGTTGAAATGTTGCAGCAGTGATAGATTGATTTGCTATCCGATAGCATAAATGGCTTCAGATATCTCTGAACCTACTTCGAACTCCATTTTTCCTTTTTTTGGGACTATAATGATACTCGAAAAAAATATAGTTTCAAATCAAAGTATAGACGGTGAACAACAAGACCTTTTCATTCGAATTTTCGCTTTCAATAGGTCCTCAACTGTAAAAGCTTATCATCGTTAAAGTAAAACCATCATAAACATGTCTATAACGTTTTTATTTCAATTTGGGTGTTTTTCAAATCAAATCGACTTTTTTCGAATCAAATTAGTGATTTTCCTAGTCAAATTGATACTTTTTTAAATCAAATTAGCACTTTTTAAAATATGTTGTAAAAGATTTGATTTGGAAGAACACAAATTTGATTCGGAAAATCACCGATTGAATTTAGAAAATATCCAAATTGTTTCGAAAAACACCTAAATTGAAAAAGAAATGGTAAACTATTTTCAAAAAAACATCAGATCTTACGTTGAAAACTATTTAGAATAGTGTTAATGCAATTCAATGCCGAAATTTTTTTTAATTGTCTACATAAAAGTATTTACACTAGATTTTTTTTTGATATCTGTGACATAAATGCTGTTTGCCCAGTTATTTGAGAATTGAATTTTTTGTTACTTTGCAGTGTTTTTTTTTAAAAAAAACAATAGTTTTTAGTTACAAACCGTGGTTTCAAATGATTCTTTTCCTCACATTTTATAAGGTTAATATACAAGAATAAATTCGAACGGTCATCTTTGAAAACCACTTTGGACGCAACACTTTCTTTCCACAAACCTGCTTTGATGCCTTATATACAAGTTCAAATAGAGCAAATTTTAGATAGTTGTATAATATTTATCTTGGAAAATTTTTCATCTTCGGCTTTCTATATGCTGTTTGAAAATATTTTTGAAAAAAGCTAGAATAAAACTAGAATTGGCTTCTAATGATTGCTCATAAACAATTTTAGATGAGATTTGTTATATTTTTGTACTATTTATTAGTTTCAATTTTTTAGCGAATCATTTTCATTCAAATTCCAGATATTCGTAACAAATGTTCTCTTCAAATGTTCAAACATAATAAATTTTCAGATTTCATCTAGATATACGCTAATTGCTAACATATTTCGCTTGGCTAATCCAATCAATCTCACGATCAGGCTTTGTCTATCTATCGATCTGTCTTTGCACGCATCTTTGGCTCATGCAATCAGAACATCACCAATGAACTTTCTTCAGATCGTCGCCTAGCCTTACATATACTCCGTATATCTTTGCTATCATTGCACGTATGTACATATGTACTACATTACATATGTATTTTCCGCCAAATTCCTTCTTGACCATTATCAAATGCTTAGAACACATCTGAAACCTTTACCAATGGAAATAGGATCGCCATCAACATCACGACCATGATCGCGATCGACAATCAAGATCGCATTCAATACAGACAAGAAGAAGAATTTCTATCTGCTAATGATAAATAGATACTCCACCGCAACGATAGATACATGGCACACAATGAAAGATACTGCACTCTACGCTAGATAGATACGCTTTGTTTTATGTTAGATGCTGTTAGGGTGGTAATCACTGCAAAAATGTACAGCTTACGATCGATTCGAGGTCCTGAAAGTCATTTCAAGACATCGAATCAAGAGAAATGAGAAGGGAAGAGGATATGTAAATGTTTGATTGGAATGAGAATTACAAATAAAATGCAATAACAGTTCTGTTTTCTACAGAATTATATATCTATCTGAAATTATCACGTCTGACATCAGAAATGGGTTCACGATGGAAGTAAAGAAATCATTACTTCTCTTGTCAATTTTGAAATTTATTTCATTCTCTATTTTTCATTTTCTAGAAAAAAATATGGACCATTTTGCACTTTAATCTATTAAGGCAATTTTGAAGAAAAAATAATACAAAAGCATATTCTTCTTCGTTATGTCGTTTTTTTTGGAGAACGTTGAAGTAACGTTAGCGCTACTTCAAACGCGTTCAGAATTGAATCGTTTATTTTCAAAAGATATGTCCATATCTCTCCCAAATTTACCCCTCCTCTTTCTAGTTTGCATAATAAGAGTACTTTTAGATGTTTGTTTTAATGCAAATTGTGAAAAGGCCGTAATTTTAAAGTAAATCTAATATGACAACACAATTTTGAGCTTTTTTAACATGCACATTTATCATAAATAATAATTTTGCAAGTGTGAAATTTATGAAGAAGAATTCAATTAGAAAACTCCCGCTCTCTCTTTCTTTCTGCTTGCGCAACGTCCGTAGAAAGGAAACATATTCTTTTTTCGTGCTGATGTTTGTTGGTTGGGCAGCAGTGAGTAACGATAACACTACTTCCAACTTTTTTCTGTATGATTTTTAAATTTATTAACACCTGAACCTGAATCATGATCTATGTGAAACGTCTGTATAAGATACCTAGGAAGTAATTTCATATTTGATCTAAACTAACAACATTACTAATATAGGTCAGGTGGGGAAGCAAATTTTTTAGGGATTACGTTATCTTACCTTCACGATCACGTGAGTACAACATTGATCACAAAAATTGTTAAGTATGCAGTTATTTGTAGCTAGCAAAGGAAATTTCGGTATTAAAACCTAATTCACTTCCCCGCGAGGAATTCGGTAAGAGCCACCATTGCTGTTCATAATTTTTAGGTTCAGCTATTTAAATATATTTGGGCTTAACATATTTTACTTGGAATTGTATCTTTTTACGAAGCTGCTAACTTTAACAAAACGAAAAAAATATACTGAAAGACAATACCTTACTACTTTTACAATAGAAGAAATTTTCGTTAGCTTAACTTACAAATCGGAAATTTTTCTTCAAAAAACACGCTAAGTGTTTTTGAACGCTTAGCTTGTAAAATAAATCGAATGTTTGTCTATAGATATTTAAAAAAAATGCATTGAAATTAATTGCAATCCAATTCGCCCATTTTGACGGTATTTACTTCGTGTTGCCTGTTTTTAGGTGGCGTTTTAAAATAATGTGTAAAAAATTAAATATTGATTCAATTCTGAGAGAATTCGTTAGGACCTTTTTCATATGTTGTTCAGAAATCTTTTTTTAACTTCTCTGCAAAAAAGGCCTGATCTAGATTATTATCCTTTAGACTGCTAAGTTTTGGCTGTTTAAAATTTTTATTTATTTTTTCTCTTTTTGAGTTCATCGTAAGTAAGTAATATATTTCAGATAGGACACATAGTTGACACCTGTCTACATTCATAGGGTAGCTGTTATCCTTTTTCCCATAACGATATTCAACTTCATGGTGATACCCCTGCTACTTTCATAGCTGCATCGTCCGATTCATCGTTCCTTATCGTGCAGGCACAACGTGCCGCACGAGTCAAGGAACTGGGCAAGAAAGTAAAACAACGAAAAAAAGGAGCCATAAAGAAAATCTTTGTGCAAAAGAAAAATTGGAAAATGAAGGCTGCATCACTGTAGATATGTACAATTGCCCAAAGAAATTGTGTGAGGCCCACACGACACGGCAAGCAATGCGGCCTCGTAAAAGATGTCTTACGTTATTCCTGCGTCGTTTTCTTATTGTTGCCGGTTGCTGCTCTTACTGTTGCTGTTGTTGTCGTGGATCGTCGGCCAATGGCCAGTTGTAAGGTGAACGAACGCCATATTCTACACACACCGCCGTACGATTTTGTTGCATGCCTTCACATATGCCCTGATGCATTCATTACGCTACCCCGAAGTGCCGAGAGTTCCCAGCACCACTCGCCGAACGCCCTGAGTAGCGCCCGGAGTGACGATCCTCTAGCCCCGAGGGAGTCCCTTTCTAGAATCTAGCGCATTGTCCGCGTTCCCAAAGATGCATCTTTTCTTCTGACCGGCATATGTGTGCACATCTGTGATGTAATCAAAATCTGCACGGTTGCATACTCGTGCTTGAGCTGGGCAAAATAAAACAACATTGTGGTGAGCCGAGAATTCCATGGTGAGCTAAGAAATTGTGCGGTACACCATAATGATGAAGCACAGGCACACTAGGAAATTGTGTGGGGAAAGCTAAATGAAAAACGAAAGCCACCCAAAATCCAGGTTTCAAACATATATTTTTGTGGAAGTGATAAGATAAGCTTTCGTTGCCAAGATATAGCGGTCGGAAACTGAAGCACGTAGCCGAAAATAAAAAAAGATACGTCGGAAGACATTACAAAATACCAGCAAGTTCTCTTGGTGAAAGCAAAATATACGCATCTATTTGATGCAATTTTCATCCCAAAAATCAAGCATGTGTTCTAAATTTCAACATTATCAACACTAAATTTTCAATGAGAGCTAATGAAAAACTGAAAAACCATTGACCAAAATTTATTTATGCACTGAAAATTTCATTCTTCTTATTTCTTGATGAGCATCTTAATATTCTTCCTACTCTCGTTATTGTAATAATTAGAAATTAGAATCTACCAAAAAAAGTTCCTGGCACAATGTTACATGCTCCTGATATGCATCAGTAATACTAGACTATAAAACTCGTCAATTCCAATGGGAAGTCGTTCGCGGTACCCTCAATTTCAGCCCAAGCTGGAATCACATGAATCTTTGCAGGCTTTATCATAACTTAAACTTGTTCATACATATACGAGGTTTGTTTTTTTCAAAAATTATTTATTTATTTATCAATATCTATTTTGTGGCCTTCAAACTAATCCCCGTCAGATATTATATACTGAAGTCAACGTTTTTTCCCATCCGCGAAGCATTTTAAAAAATCATTTTTTGTGATCTTGTTCAGCTCCTCTTTCGATGCTGTCTTTATCTCCTCAATCGTGGCGCAGCCTCATCCTTTCATGGGCCTCTTCAGTTTCAGAAACAAGAAAAAGTCAAAGTCAAAAATTTATGACCCTCTGAAGCAAATTTCGGTCGTCATGGACAGAGTCCACCAGCTCCTTAGCAATGTTAACGCGATGCTGTTTTTGGTCGAAATTAAGCAATTTTGGTACGAATTTTGCGGAGACCCGTCTCAAGACCAATTCATTGGTAAAAATCGAATGGCACGAACCAATCGATATGTTTAGGTCCCCAGCATCTTTTCTAACGGTGATTCGACGATTGGCCAATACTATTTTCTTCACTTTATCAATGTTTTCGTCTGTTGTTGACGTGCTCGGACGTCCGGCACGCTGTTCGTCATTTACATGTTTTCGGCCCGCTGAAAACATTTTCTGCCATCGATAAACGTTGCTTTGGTCCAAGGTAGCTTCACCATATGACCACCACCAGTCAACATTCGGAATGCGTCTGCGCACGTAAAGTTGTTTTTCACACAAAATTTGATACAGATTCTTTGATCCATTTTTTTGGGGAATAGACACAAATCGAAGACAAGCCAAAACACGTTCAAGCAAAATAGCTGTCAAAAAAAACTGAAGATTCAAAATGGTCGAACTTGTCACCATAAGTGAGGGACATAAGTACCAATATAACGTCACAAAAATATCGAAAATCGAATACACGTAGCCCGCGGAAATTCAAAAGTCGCGATACTTTTTGAACAGATCTCCTAGTATCCAAATAGCATATGCATGCATGTTTTTAACTTTTATATATTCTATTTTTTATCGCATTTATTTTTGATTATTTTCATGGTATTTAAATTTGATTTTTTAACCACAGATCCATATTTCATTTTCTGATGCAAACCAAATTAGCACAGGATGCAAAGAATGACGCACCACCGCTATCGCATTCAAACGTCAAAGCTGTCGTATTTGACTATGAAGTGACGATTGGCGCATGAGATAAATTTCTATTCTTTACAATTGATTTCCTTTCAAATATAAAAAAAATCAACGACATGAAATTACTGCATTTATATTCATCTCAATTAGCGATAAGAAAGCAAACGTTTGAAGGCATTAAGCAAATTGTAAATAACTAATATCAATGAAATGCGAAAATCAGCGTGTGTCGTGTGTGTGTGTATTAACCTCAGGCATACAAGGATTTTAATTCTTTGTTTTGTATGCCCTGCTCTGTCATTTTTCAATATCGGAAGGCAAAAAAATCACTACAAAATCAAATTGCAGTTAGTGTAGCTCATCTTAGAGAATTTCTTCCAGCCCAGATAATTAATATTGTCAAATGCTGCAAATTTTAACAAATGAGATTCCGTTCAGTCGCTCACCAATAATCTTCCCGCACATATAAACTTGCTACACAAACCACGCTAGCAAAAATACCATTCTGTACAATGCAATTCATACAACTAGATTCCTTGCCACGTTCTCCTTATCTAATGGCAATGACATCTTAAAGAGGTCCTTCATGAGCTACTACAAAGCCTTCTGCGTGTGTCGGAATGCCTCTAGTCGAAAGCTGCATTAAATGGAAGCACTCCTATGAGCATGGACAAGTTCCTTTTCGCCTCCACGTTTGCATTGCAAGTGTGTGAAACTGTAAAATACTTTCGCTTCATTCTCGAGGGCTGTCGTCCTTCCACACGAGCAAGTCCTTCAACAATAGTTAGCGGCTTGGAAGTTGGTGCAGCTCGCTAACGTGGCTGATAGCTACATACACAGGCACAACTTCCCATCACAAGCCTGGCACTTGTGACGATCCTCATTGTTCAACTTGAAACAATTCGTGACTGTGCCCGAAAACACAACAGAAAATACCACTGTGCAAATGTTCAGCCTCATTCTTTGCGAGTACTTGGAAATCCAAGCAAAGGATTTCCAACTAAAGTAGATGAAACAACCTGCACTCATCCTGCGCGGTTGATTCCAAGATTAAACCACGCCAAGAGCGTAATGACTGTTCGACAAACGCTCCCCATATTCAACTTTCATTCATGAAATCGTGATGAAGCTGTTGTAAATGAAAGATACAAACAAGATTGTAGTATCTTCTTTGGCATCAGTCACAGATACGCGTTCTCTTTGTGATAACGATACCATGCCCTTTGTTGACAAATTATGAATGAAATGGTCCATTCATTCATGAAATCATGACTGAGTTGTTGCACTGAAAATTGGGGGAGGGTAGACAACATCAACTAGTAGATACGTGAAGTAGTAGGATGGCAAGTACTTCGCCTATCCCAAAGTGCGAAAAAAATTTTTAATCACGTTCCCACAAAGGACGATAATCACATGATGCATCGTTAAAAATTGTGTGCAGGAAAATCAGCTCCTGGTGATTAGGTGCTACATCTTTTTACAATAAGAGCGCAATTTTTGTAATGGATACTTTTATGGTACTGTTTTCGTATTTCTTATCAAAATTTATATAAATAAATCATTCAATTTCCGGCACAATATTTCAACCAGTTAAAATATATAAGTGCCGATTTTATAAAGTTATACAAGAAAAATGTTCCTACAACCTTAAATAATGTTTTGCAAGGAATGTAAAATTCATCCTTAGTTTTAAACAACAAATTATTTATTTATTACATTGAACCGAGAGTAAACTCTAGAGTTTGTGATTTTTTTATAATAGCGACATTTGAATTGTTTGAAATCATTTAAAAATTGTCTGCATTGCTAATTATCATTATTTCTCTATGTCATAAACATTAAGTGCTATAAAAGAATATAACAATTGTAAACACTGGTTATATATTTACGTTTAGTTTGAATGCTCAAACAATTTTTTGATTGGCAATTGATAGTCTCATTAAACAAAAAGCTAAAAAAAACATTTGACTTTTTCAACATTTTCTAATTTTTCAGTTTGTTTTCCACAAAAAAAAAATGCTAGTAGGCAATTAACCCAAAACCACCAAATTTTGTGAAAATTGTAGATGTTTCTGTGGAAATACTTTTGAAATAAAATCGATTTCAAAATATTTGTATTTTTGAATTTAATCTTTAATATTTGAACATTCCGAATTATTTTATCGGTTTTTCATAATTTAAATTTGTATTTTTTGCAGAGTTTATCGTTATAGTTTTGAATAGTTAATTTCCTCCCTCAAAAATCATTCAAACAAATGCATTTTGAATGACATCAATGATGAATTAATGCAAACAGTTCCATAAGAGTTATTATTATAGTAAAGTATGCATTTTTATCAGACAAATTTCTGTGGAACTCCACACCAAATACACACACACTTTACTAAAAGTGTTTAAAAAAATTCTCGTAGAATTTTCTGAACGAAAAGTTGTTAAGGGTTAAATCTAACATTTTTTATTTTGATTTAATTATATATTTTATTTCAAACTTCAAAAATTTTCTACGATGAATATTGTTTTGCATTTAAAAAAAATTTCGTCATTTTCCGAGGAGGTTGAATTTACCAACAAACATAGTGATTGACTATTTTCAAGAATTTCAAGCCAAAATATTATTTTCTGTGATTTTTCGGGTAAATTTTTGCGTCAAATTGATTCCGATGTTTGTTTATGTAAAAATATTTCAATAGAATTTTGTTTTTTTCGTTTAATATTTTTTTGGAAAATGTCCTAATGTATTTTATTAGTTTGTTTTAAAAATTAACACATTGATTGCTGCAAACATTTATTTGAAATTATGTCGTAAATTTTCATACAATTTTTCGTGGTAATTTTGGAAGAGTTTTAGTATTTTCAGACGAACACAATTGATACTATAGTGGCGGTTTTTTTTGGTGTGAAAGCATCATTAAATTTGGAACGAATTCTTGGTGTTATTCCATTATTTTCAAAGTTGATGATCGTTACATAGCTTTGAACATACCAGAATTGTTCGTAGTACTTGATTTTACATAAAACAATAAATTGTTTTAAACCACGATACAAATAATGATATGCGTTTTTCAAGGCGACTCAACGTACACTCACTCGTCGTTTCCATATCTTACTAAGTGCCCTTTTTCTTGTATCTTAAGGGAGGCTGAGGATATTGAAGCTGAGGATATTTCAGCTGGATTACTAATACATAATAAACTTCTTCTGTTGAACGCTTCCTTTTTCGTTGTTATTCAACCAGTAGTCTTTGAGTATTAGTCGTTTCAAATTCGACTGCTTTTATGAAATGGCTTCCAGTATAGGTACCGAACTTAAAGTTATTTTCACATCAAAAATCAAATTAAATAACCCGGCATAATTTTTTTTGTGAAGGCTTAGAAGGTACGAAGACTAGCATTTGAAAATCTCAAAAAAAAGTTTTTAAAACGAACTAAAATTTTCATTGCAAAAAGGTTGCTTATAGGATAAATATAATAAAAGTCGATGGTTGAATGTCGAAATTAATTTGGAGCTCCTACTTAAAGATGCAGAAAACGTTATGTTTGTTGAATCAATCAACATTATCAATTTTACTTATTTATAGTTAGTTCAAAGCGTAATGATATGGCATGTGTGGCCTTACCGTAGCTGAATATGTTGCATATATACAAAGGTGTATCTTTGAGTCTTTAAAAGATTTGGTATTTTACGATATTTCCTTCGTTATTGCCTTCGAAATATTTCCTTTGTACTAGTTGGGATCAACATTGTAGACAGATTAAAAATCAGGATCAGGTGGATCTTACGAGATCTATAAAAATTGGACCTAGTGGACGGTGCAATCGATTCCTCCTCCGCAGTAATTAACGCAGAAAAATCCGCCTTGAATCAAACGGTCCACACCACTATCACATAAAGAAAAAATGCTGGGCAATTCATGGGCTTGTGAACTCCATTGTCGTTCCCGTACAAACACTCAGGTGGGCACAGGTATCTGCGAGCACAAGAACAAATCACGCTGCAACATTGAATTCGCCATAGTCGTTTGCGTGGACCTTCAGTTCGGAAGGTGAAGTTCGCAACGAATTTCCCAGATGAATATGATCTTAGCGAATCCACCTTGAATTTTGCACCTCGGTGCACCACATGATCGTACTCCCAGAAATTTTGAACATGTGGTGCACTGAGGGTGCACCACATGTGCAAAAATTCGTACAATGAGTACATGTGGTGCATTTCTGTCGAACATGAGGTGCATTTCGTGCATGCGGTGCGTTTTGAGTGCATCGCGTTGAAATTTTCAAAAAATTGGCCGCGTGTTATTTCGTATTATCAACGTGATCACTTATGGAAACGTACTTATTTACAGTTTGTCTTCTAGTCGCTGGAACGCCGAATGAATGAATCTTAATAGAATTGCTAATTACTCGCGTTATGTAAAGGATTTTTTTCGTGGTCGGCTTGAGGTCGTTGTGGATTTTAATTACACGCGACGGAGTCGACAAAAGTGCGCCACGGCCTTCGCAACATTTGATAATTGGTTGCAGTTCACACTCTAGCAAACGGAAGAACATTCAAGAATAACAGACCATGGTAGCCAAGGTCCTTTTCCGTGAAGTATCAATTTAAACGCTAGAACGACAAAAACAAGAGACCGCGTCTTTTCAATATGTATTGACCTTTGCCAGAAAATTCTAATCACTCAAAACGAAATAAGCTGCAGGGTGCAAGTGGCTGCTACGACTTCTCGAGGCTATTAATCGCTTTAATGAAATACACAACGGTAAGATAGCTTCCGCGTCGAACAAATCGGAACTGTTGTTTGGAAATTATCCAAGCATTTTCATTTCATATCTCTCTAAATTTAAATAAAACACGTGAACTGATTTGTGTAGCCGAACGCTTCGACAAAATTATTATTAACTAGAGCATTTTCATTGAAAGCTAAATTCAAAATCGCCTTACACTTTGTCCCGTTCAAACTGGTTTCTTCTTTCTTTTCAGTTTGCTCGGCTTGAAATCAAACATGTTCTTCGTTTTATTGATAGGAAAGCGCATTTTGTTCTTAAGCCAATTGGTGAACGCGCGCTCGTTGTCATCCACCTTTTTATTTTCTGTTTCGGTCACCTTCGCCGATTTCTCCACAAACCGTCTTCGATTTTTCTCCCATCGCTTCTCCCTGCGATCCCATTGCTCCTTGGTCAGACCGTATTGCGAGAAGAAGCCACTGTACCGCGGAAGATTTTCAATGCTGTTCTTATATTCACAGCAAGTTTTGTAGTTCAAACGCAGCTTCAGAACATCACTGCCATATTCAGGCGGTTGAAGTTTCCGATGCTTCTCGCGAGGACTCTTCAAGCGAGCGTCCTCTTTTGCTGATGCCTCGCACGACTTTGAATGTTCGTCATTCCTATCTTTGTTTCTAGTGCGCGGTTCAAGTTCACTTGCAAACACTTCAATCACGGATGGTGGTTCCTCGGTTGATCGTGACGATGAAGTAAGAGCAAAGGATTCGAAATCGCATGTGGATGCTGAAGCCGTATGCGCAATATCCGCATGTTCGTCTTCTCGTTGCTCATTGTCGTTCGACAGGCTTTTTTCACAATCACTTATGGGATCCTGCACTTCCAAACTGTCCACCTCCTCGCAAATTTCCTCAATTTCGTCATCATTGGATGTGTCGGATACATCGTCCGTTTCATGCTCATCGGAAACAACATCAACGGCGGCTTCAGCTCCGAAAGGCATTTCAGAATCGACTTCTTTAACTTCTTCGGAAAGCGATTCCATGGAATTCTTCTTGTCGGCTACAACCTTCGACTCGTTCGACTCATAGTCTTCCAGAACCTCTCGAAATGTGACTTTGCGATTCAGCAGAGAAGGTGACGGCGGTTGCGGTGTGGCAAACAGCTCCTCATTGGCATCTTTGATACGATCGACTATATTGTACTCATTCACTGGTTTCAGAACTGTAAATACAAAAAGAACCCACAAAATAATTGTTCCGATCCAACTAAATTTCAATTCACTCACAGTATCCTTCAAAGTCGTCCTCCGAGTCCGGCTCGTTCTCGCACATTGTTCAGGCTAAGACTCAGTACCAGCAAATATTCAGTTAGAAACTATTTTTAGATCAACTAATTTTTTCACGTCTTCGATTTTTTTCCTATCCTTTCGGGTCGTATTCAAATAATATGCAAATGTGATTTTAATATCAGAATCTTGTTTCCGAAACGATTCGCAAGGTTCAATGCTTCACGATAAATCGTCAAGGACCTTACAATGCAGTGTGTTGTACGGGAAATTGTTGTTTAATCAATTCTATTCGACTTCTTTCCATGGAAACAATATTCATCTACGTTGCAATGAGAAAGGGGGTGCGTTGAAGTTATTCAACTTTTTACTTACATCCGAATAATTATGCAGTGGACAAAATATACTACGCCTGTTACATTTAAAGGCATGCAAAATTTCCGCGGACAATAAGTCAATTAGGAGCAATCATATTTTCGCCTTTTTAAAAAAATGTATTTCCGAATAACATTACATATTCACTTAAACATACATTATTTATCCGATACTGATTTTCAAAACACATTATGAAGTTCCCTCGACTCGTTCTCATTTATAATTACTGTATATGCTCGAAACAACGTAGCCATAAAAATATTTAACACTAATTGAATGTTCCACGCTCGTCGCTCGCTTCCAATTCGGCAACAGCGCGATTTCTGGTGCGAACAAAATTATGATTACAACAAAAATATTTCAATTTTTTGCAGAGGAATAATAAATATTTCGGTCAATTTGAATGGCGCAAATAGGAGGCTCGTAGGCAGGAATCGTGTCCAACCCGTTCGACTGCACATTGCCCACTCCACTGGACGTTTCGAACAATAATAATCGTTTTGGCGTCGTTTGGGTCGCGACACATTGTGCCCATTTGCAAAATGACATTTTTCTAACATTGGATTCCTTATCAAACGATACAACATTAAACTGCATTAAAGTGCTAGGCTTGGCATTCGGTTTGTATTTCTATTTCCTATTCTTTTCTTATTTTTGTTCTGCCTTAGCATAAAAATCTCTCTTAACTTTTGCTCATCTTTAAAATTACATTTGTTTGGTATTCCTAATGCCTAGATTTTTTACTTTTATGATGACTGTTGTCTCGACTCTCATCCCGGGAACGTTTCTTATCATTTTTATCACTATGGCGACGATCTTTATCCTTATCCTTGCTCTTGTGATGGTGGTCACGATCGCGTTTGTCGTGCTTGTCTCGGCCGCCTTTCGTCGGGCTAGAAATTTACAAACAAGACTATGTGAAACCGCCAACAATTATTGGGCTTGCATATTTAAGGTTTTGTTATTAACAGTCAACATAGCGAATAGCATACAATGTAATTATTGGAACGCCAAAACTTTACAAGTAAAAAAATGCAGAAGCAATTATGTACATTAAATTTTGTGATGATATGCTTGAAATTTTCATTTCGCTTCGTGTGGCTGTTAACGAGGCTATTTTAATAGAATCCTTGTGAATGTTTCTACGCACTGACGTAGCTGCCACCATTAAAATGATATTTCAAGAAAATGCTCGCAGCGAGGTTATTGTAAAGTCAAAACAAAATGTTCCGACCACATTTTATAAGATTCTAAAATTGGAAACTCAAAAACTTAGCAATACTGACCAACTCTTTCCGACAGCTCATTGAGAAAGTCTAAGAGCTGTCCAGCTTTCTTTCCAGGCAAGTCAGAAAGCCTCGAAATGGGAGTGTCCTCAGTGAAAAAAGTGTTTCAAATTGTCGGCTGAGTTCTGATTTGCGTTGGTATGAAATCAACTGAATTTTATATTTCAAATAGACTATTTGAAATATAAAATTCAGTTGACACATTGTAGAAATTGGAAGCCTCTTCCAATTCTACTAATTTAATTTGCAAACTAATCATCCTTTCTGTATTTTCCAAACAAATAGTCCATTAAAAGCCCAAAAAGCAACATTTTTGTTTCAAGCAGCATTTCCAAAACCTATATTTCTCACGTAAAATGAAGTACGAACCTATTTGGGTACTTCTTCTTTTTCTTTGGATGCATTTCCCTTCTGTATGCGTGCCGCGTACAAAGAAATACATAATTTTTATATAAGAACCATGTCAGATGTGTTTTGATTAAAGTAATATATGAGCAACATTGTTTAGTTGCATGCAGAACTTACCTATGTTTACTGTGCTTCCCATGCTTATCACGGGTAATCTCTTTCGTGGTTTTGGGCGGTTCATCTTCACGGTACTGATGATTTCGATCTTCCTCGGCGGCCTCACGTTCCAGATCTGACCAATCCTTGCCGGACTCCTCATCGGTGCCAAGCTCTGTATATTGAGACGTCACATTATTCGATTTGGAACATATATATTCGCAACTTGCCTTCTTCACTGTCTCCAGAATCTTCAGAGGCTTCTGAATATTCCGAGTCCTCATCCGATTCTTCGTCGTCTTCAACGTCAGTGGGTTCATAATTGTCATCCTCCTCCGTTTCCTCGCTGTCTCCCGCCTCATCTTCGCTGCCCGACTCAGGATCCAAAAATGTCCAGCCGCCATTCTCGAAGAAGCCCTCGGGATCATCCGTAATTGTTTTCATGATTTTCGTCCAGTTGAGAGATTGAACGCCCTCCGAGTACCTGATGTCGCACGAGCTGCAAACGGAAGCGTCTCACGTTAGAAACAATTCACCTGAATCAATGCCGCATACAACATACTTCAGCCACTCCTTCACATGGTCCAACATGTTCATCGGAATCGCATTCACCATCGCCACCTTCTTCTGATAGTCCTTGAACACGAATATCATGTCGAAATTCCTTAGATGGAACTGTACGCGCTCGAAGTGCACCAGCTCGACGTCCTCCAACGTGATCACGAACGGCGGCCACTCGGTCAAATTCACTAAGCTCCCAGAGGTCGGCTGTAGCAGCACTGTGCTTCGGAACGGTGCGCCGGGGAATCCCAGCTCCCTGAACGGGGTGTCGAACTCCACCAGTTGCTTGGTCATAGCTTCCACCTTCTCGCAGAAGCTCTTGAACGCCGTCTTCAGCTTGTGTCGCAGCTCCCGTTCCGCCTGTTCGGCCGCCAAATCATCGCGGTCGTGCATGTGCTGATGCTTCCCCAGATCTGTAGTGATCTCGCCCACTTCTGTGTAGAACTGCACGTCAATGTGTTTCTTTTTGCCAAACATGATTGCGTGCTTCAAATGGAAGTGCAGCAAAATTATCATTTCGCCGTCGCACGGTTGGAAGAAGGCGCTTTTTATGTTATTGTACAGGATGTCCACTTTGTCGCCGCGGACCGACACATACCGGAAGCCATTCATGTGCGCTTCCAAGCTGCCCGTCATGCGCTTCGTCACGATATTCGGGCGGATGTACAGGTCTTTGAGCTTGGGGTTTCCCTTGTTCTGCGACAAAATCAGCGTGTCCTGCTTCACCAGATCCTCTTTTTCGCGTTCCTCTGCTTCGCGGGTCTTGAAACGTTTCTGAACCTCTTTGATCAGCCGGAATGCGTTGTTTAGATTCGCTGAAGGGGGTGTCACTTCTCCATGCTCCTTCGTGTTTGTACTACGGTAAGTTCTGCAAGGATTCAAGTCAAGCGTGTTTAGTTACGATTGGACGCTATTCTCTAATCGGCATCTACTTACACTTCCTTAACAAATGTCGCTTCAGGTTGCGGATACATTCCGCCCTCGTTGCGGCCCACTGTGGCGCCCGGGTGGAAGAAGTTGATACGCAAATACGTGTAATCGCCTTCCACCGATTGCGAAATGTTCTTGATCATCGAGATGTGATACGGCACGGGAATACCGAATATCGGCATGATGATCGTCTCGTACTTTCGATCTAGGACAAACGAGTTTCGAATGATAACCTTGATCCCAATATATTATTATGCCATCGAAAAACTCACCCACATAGAGCTTTAATTCCTTCACATCTGGCTCGCGGGGCATCTGGCTTGCGCTCTTGTAAGAAACGGTCGATTTGCGCACCTTCTCGATTTCCTTCGCGCCGCCCTGCTTCGCCAAACGCTCCTTGGCCTTCTCGTTCAGTATCTGCGCCAGTTCCTTTTGATGTTGCTTGCGTTTCTCCTCCGTATTGTGCTCGCTACGCAGCTTCGTATCCAACACGGCATTTCTTTTGCTGCGGCCCAACAGTTCCGGCCCCTTTTCCGACTCCTCGTCCTCTTCGTCGTCGTCCTCCTCGTTTTCATCTTTCAAGAAGATGCCAATGTGCTTCATTTTCTTCTTCGACGGCGTGAACACTGCCGCCGGCGGCTCCTCGCTCACGATCGCCGTGTCGCCAACAAACAAGGCATAAGTCTTGCCCTCCTTGTCGGAGGAATCCTTGTTGGTCAGATGCGACAGACCGACATTCACATTGAACACCATGCCTTTCTTGATGACCGCATTGCATTTCGGGCCGATGATGATCGAGCTCTCGCGAAACTCGATGCCCATCGCGAATCCAAATGTTTTCGTCAGACTGTCCACCAGTTTCGGCTTCTCCTTCTTCGCATATTCCAGCGCGCGCTCGTACACGTGCGCCAGTTTCTCGCCCGGCTTCAACAGTTTGAACAGCTCCTCTTCGAGATTCACAAGGAAGTTGTAATTGTCCTGCTGCTCCTCGGTCGGGTTGACCAGCAGCGTACGCGTGATGTTCGAGCAGTAGGACTTGTAGCGGGCGCCCAACGAGCACACAATCGACCCGAAGTGCAGATGGTTCTTGTCGCTCAGCGCGCTGAATTTCAAACTGTAATTGCCCCCGGATTGGATGATGGGCGGATAGCACATGTCCAGCTGCGATGTGTCCACTCCGGTGACGAATTTCTTGTTGGTCAACGAGCTTTCCACGCCCTCTGCCAGTTTCGAGTGTTTCACTTTCTGCAATGAAATTATGTTCGATGTTTTGTGAGTCAGAGCAATCACAGGAACGATGAAAATTGTAAGGACAGAGAAAAGGCCATGCGAAGAAGCAAAAGGAATCGTTTTCCGTTTTTCACGACATTAACACGCCGGCGCCGCATGTCAAGCGATGTTTTCAAGTATGTATTACGATCGGCGTAAGCGCATTGAAGGCTGGAACGAAGACCTTGCAAGCGAACGATAAGGAAATCCTAGCAAATGTCAGCCGGCGGTCTAGCGGAATGATTTGAAATCACCGTCGGCGGCATGAGTGCCTGCCATTGTAGTTCGGCAGTTAACGTGTAAAAAGATCAATTGTTACTCTTTTGATTCCTGCTCCCAGTGCGCTGACGGGTGGCGTTTTGACGCCCAGACCATGCAAATAGGCTACCATATGGGTTGAAGACTAACCCCGGAAACATCACGCCAACTTACCTTGTCCGAATCAATGACATCCATGATCTGATCCTTTAAATACTTCGTGAACAGGTCCACCGACACCACGGACGCCTTTTTGATGCAGGTGATTTCAGCTTCCTCTTTCGGGCACATTATATACGCAATCGCCACGCCAATGTCTATGTTGTCGAAGCTTTGCGCCTTCAGTGATGCCTTCCACGCCTCACAGAATTCGCCGGGAAACCCGTCCTTGGAAAACACCCCGACCGCCTTGCCGTTCTTCGACGACTTCATGGCGCTTATCAGTTTGTCGAAGTTGGCCTTGTCTTTGTCGTTCTGCAAACAGAAGAAGATTTAAGGTTTGTCGATGGACGAGCGCCTCGACCCTCACCCTGTCTCTGACCAGCAGCTTCACGGCAGGAACGCCGTCGTCCTTGCTGTTCTCGATCTGCTTCAGGAACTCGATCTTCTTCTTGCTCGCCAGGAAGTAGATGCCCTCGCTGGTGAACAGGCTGATGGTGTCGGTCAGCTCGTACCCCAGGAGCCAGGTCTGAAATGCCAGAGACAAACGCTTAAACCCAACCGCGACCAGCCACCTCAACGTTTTCTAACCTGTAGCGCCGTCGACTTGCTGTACACGGTCTCCTCGTCGACGCCGACCGCTGACAAGATGCAATCCACCTTGGACAGGGCATCGTCGTGCTGGAATGTCGGCTCCTGAAAAACACGTGAAGCGTCCGGTTAGTACCACTGTGCGAAGCGCATCCTGCGAGTGGGCCCGTGGCCACTTTGAGGTTAGGAAAAAAGCGCGGGGGGACGAGGCCACAAGCCGCACTTTCGGCGCACTGGGCTGGCTGGCTCCTTTGCAGCCTGCCGTCACGACACCTCGAGCGCCTACCTTCCATTCCGAAAACAATTTCCTCATGCGTCGAAAAAACGTCTCTTTGTCCAGCGTTATGTTCGACATCTCGACGCCGGGGTCTTGCACAATTACACGCAATCCACTCGGGAAAACAAGCCGCGAAAGCCGGTCCCAAAATCAAACTCACAGAATTATCAGCGCTGCTTTTCACCACACAACGCGTTATTCGGCAACTACTTCGCTTGTTTCGGCCGCTTCGTGCCGTCAGAATTCGGTCGCGCTCGTGCGGGTAAATAACAACAGAAACATGGCGGCATACGTCGCATTGTGCTAAAATCAACGTCCAAGTACTAAAATTCGAATATGTATTTTCAACAAAGCACTTCCGTTCAAATATTCAAGACAAATCAATGTCCCTATTAAATAGAAAAATATGTTAACATTTTTAATTCCACTTGACAGTATATACATGTGACATAAACACATTAATTGAAAAGCAGGCAAGTGAAGCCTACTATTATTTCAAGATATGCAGGAGAAATGATAATATAATTATTATCTTAAGTTAACTAATTTAGTTTTGATAACAAAAGTATATTTTGTATCTATATAAATTCCTGAAACCAGATCAACATTTACATAGACTTTTTTTTGAGGAAGAACTGGCCGAAAAAAGCCGTTCTGTTAGTTACAGTTTGAAAAAGAAAGCTGAACTTTAAAATTTGCATGCGGTTTAAAAGAACAGCTGCAATAAAATGGAATAGTAATAGTTTTTAAAGGTTTATATTTAAGAGATAATTAAGACTTTGATTCTTCAGATTACACGGCTTGCTTCTTACCCTACTTGTTTCCAATTGTTTCTAGTTGTGACTGGAGTGGTGACATATGCGCAAAAGATAATTGAACAATTATTTAATATAATATTACAACAGCAACAGGATGCTTTATTGTTTCGATTTCATTAAAAGTTTTGTGAATATTTTTTCAATGATGGGATGTGGAATTCTTCAAAAAATACCGAATTTATACTCGATGAAGTTGAGTCTTCAAAAATACATGGAAAAATTGTATGCAAACATTTGAAAAACCCAATGATTTCAATATTTGATGAAGAATTTAGGGTTGAATTACATTAGGCTGTTCAAAGCCAAATTAGATACAATATTGTAGGTCATTTTTATCTAGATAGTAAAAATTCTTGTCTTTTAACATCTCTTATCTCTGTTTTGGTATTATCAGAATAAGGCTGAGGCTCCACATACGATTCCAAACCGATTATTATTTGGAATGCGTAAACAATAAGAACGACGGGCGTCAAGGCTCCACGTACGATTCCAAATCTGAAATAAGAACGTGCGAGGCTCTTGAATCAGATTGTTTGTTTAGTGTTCATTCTCGTGTCGGTGCTCATCGTGATAACATCTGTCTTGCGTTGTTGATGGTGTCAGTGCTAAAATCCTAAAATGGATGAATTCTGGCACTAGGGCACACTTCTCGGCAAACATTCTCCCTCGCCGCATCATTCGATTCCCTGTTTTGGTAGTCTTTATCCGCAATACTCCATATTACCGGATTATTTCCTACTGCCGTTATCACCTGCTCCATGACCTTCTCCGTTCACTGCCTTTTAACGAATGACCACAACGCATGCGCATACAGACAATCGGTTTCTGAAAACCGGCCGTGGAGCCGGGTGTCATCCGATCTTATGGCGAAAGCGTGTAAATGAGCGAGAAGGAAGCGCCTTCGTTATGATTATGAATCTGAACGTCGACCCGGGTCGTTATGAACCAGACGGGTCGTAAAACCGGCGTTATTGATCGAATCGGACGTGGACGCAGGGTCGCCCGGTTCTCATATAGATAACATGCAAAATAAGAAAAGGTCGCGCCGCTATGACGTTCATTCTTAAAACAAACAAACCGAAACCGATTTGGAATCGTATGTGGAGCCTCAGCCTAATAGCTAAATTCTGTATTGGCACAATTTATTATAGCAATTTAAATTCAATCGTTCCCAACCATAATTCATGCGAGGCACATGTCAACAAAGCTAATGTCAGTTTTGTCAGTGATGACGGTTGGTCGTCCTTCCGTTCTGTTTAAGATCTGTAATTCCAATCGCATCATGGGAACATTCATACAAACCCTCAATCCCATTACTGGTCGATGCGAATGGGAAGCGCGATCCGATGACTACGACTACCATCAGGAAGTAGCGCGCTCAGCCTTCGCAGACATGCTGCATGACTCGGAACGCAACCAAAAGTACTATGCAGCCATACGAAAATCAATCCAGCAGCTCCACAGGAAAGGTGTCAAGGCGAACGTCCTGGACATCGGCACTGGTACGGGCCTGCTGTCGATGATGGCTGTTAAATCAGGAGCCGATTGCGTCACCTCCTGCGAAGCATTTCTGCCAATGGCAAACTGCGCGGAGCAGGTGATCCGCGCGAACGGAATGAGCGAGGACATTAAACTGATCAAGAGAAGATCCACGGAACTAGCAGTTGGGCCTGGCGGCGACTTGGAAGAGAGGGCGAATGTCCTGGTCACAGAGGTGTTCGATACCGAGCTCGTTGGGGAAGGCGCCATCGATATTTTCAACCACGCTCATCGCGAGCTGCTGACCAGCGATTGTGTTGTGATTCCAAGCAGAGCAACTCTCTACGCGCAAGTCGTCGAGAGTCCTTTGGTCAGCTCGTGGAACAAACCGAAAACGGTGGTGAATTTGGACGCGGAAGTGCTCCTCACGGTTCCATCGGCGATTCAAAAGTGCGAAGGCGAATGCGCCGTTCAGGACCTGCAACTCAGCCAGATCCCAGAAGCCCAATTCAGTGCCCTCTCAAATCCACTGGCCATTTTCCAATTCGACTTCCTAGACCCAGTCGGGATTCCTAAAAACCGCCGCACACTCACCTCGTTCAAGCCAAACAAGACCGGAGCGGCACACGGGGTGTTCTTCTGGTGGGACATTAAAATGGACGCGGAGGGTGAGATCGTGCTAAGTTGTGCGCCGTTCTGGGCGCATCCAGACTATGAGCGACTGTCCAGCTTGCGCCCCAAAGACGTTCCGCCACAAAACGCGATTCCCTGGCGAGATCATTGGACACAAGCCGTCTACCACCTGCCTGCGCAGCCATCACTTTGCGGAGGCACGGAATATTCCCTCATTGCCTACCACGATGATTACTCCTTCTGGTTTGATGTGCGAGGCTCGAAGGAACAGGACAGTGTCATTGCACGGCTCCGATGTACGTGCGGGTTCCACTTGGCCTACTCGCGCACGCGAATCGGACAAATCAACCACACACAGCGGACCAAAAAGTATATGAGCTACCTGGAGGACACCATCACTCCAAACTCGGTTGTGCTGTCCGTAAGTGACGGATCGTTGTTAGGATTATCGACCGCAACTTTGGGTGCCAAAAATGTGTTTTGCCTGGAGCCAAACCGACTGTCGCGAGACGTTATCGCAAGCTTCATTGAGGAGAACAAACTGGGGAATGTGACGGTGCTGCAATGTTTAGATGAAATCGAGAATGCAGGAGAAATTACGCACGTCATCGGCGAACCGTATTTCATAACGTCCGTTCTGCCTTGGGATAACTTCCATTTCGGCACACTTCTGAGGAAAGTGCGGGAAAAACTACCAGAAAATGTGCATATTATTCCGGGAAAGGCGACAGTTTATGCTGCGGCTGTGGAATTCTTGGATTTGTATAAGATCCGAGCGCCATTGGGCGATTGCGAAGGCTTCGATCATTCCGTGTTTGATAAGTTCATTGAGGTAATTATTCAGTCGGTAGTGGCAACGAATCGTTAGCAATATCTGGAGCGCTACAAACATTAAATTTCTACCATTTCCATGATTAGCACTCATCACGTTTGGCTGATGCTGCCGTGGAGGCTCAGCCATTGTGGGAGTATCCTTGCAAAGCACTATCAACTCGACAAGCGCTCATGTGTGTTGATTTCACTTCCTTCGATGCTACCGTGAAAAACTCCGGAGCTTTCAAAATTCAAAGGTAGAACATTTGGCGTCAGATTATCCTTCGATTTTTCATATTATTTTGTGTTTAGTGCTGGCATCGTGAATGGGATTGCACTTTGGGTTGACTGGAGCCTGGATGGCAGCGACAAAGACAGACGAAACGTAACCACAGGACCACTTATCCCCATTGTAGTGGGCAATTACATAACTTGGGACATGTACACTAGGCAAGGTGTACACTTGCTGCATTTACCACAAACAGTGAAGAGCGACGACGAGATCAATTGGAGTATACAATTCGATCCGGACGCTGGTGATATAAGTTTTAAGTTGTTGTGATTGTATGTTATATGACGAGAACAAAATGTTTAAACTAGAGATAGCGACATGTTCATGTTGAAGAAAAAATAGAAACGTTCAAAACTATATTTGTCTGCAATGGTCTAAACAAAGTACAACAGCTGTAATGTATTATCTTCCTTATACCCTTTCATTTGAAATTAAAGTAATTCCCTTTGCAGCTAGGTAACACTCAACATGTTATCACCACTAGTAACCGTTGCCACCGTTTACAATCGAGCCCAACAATTCGACCCAACAAGCTGCCCTGCCAGGCACGCAGCACGGTACTGTCCTTCCATTCAGTATAAAGCAAGCTGTGCTTGGGAAGTCATTAATAAATCTGATGACTTTCGGCCAGCAAGATATAAACTACAGATTGTTTGATAGTATATGATCTTCTATTTTGTTGGGAAACCTAATTTTGGACTGCTCGACACTTTCAACGGCCAAATTCATTGATATTTCTAATATATTGTAATTCACAAACATTTGCAGTCGGAATGGCAAATCATTCGGTTGTCGTGATGGAGAAGCCGCTTCCTCATCTGGGGGGGGGCTTGGCTGACTGGCATTCGCGGTTGACTCAATTGCGCAACGTGGCCGATTCGCTGCGCAACGATGCATTTGATCTGCGTCATACCGCGCGCAGTTTGCGCAACGAGACCCGAATACAATCCGAATGGGATGCTCATAACAATAATGGCGCGCTCGTCGACAGGTATCCTGCCCCTATGTGTGAAGCATCAGGCTGATACCCATTCCTGATTTTAGGGTGTCCGAGCTCGAGCGCTGGCGATACACCGTACAAGCTTGCCTGGATCGTATCGAGCGCGAGATGAAGCTGCTTCGGGACGAGAAAGCTTCGACGGAGATAGAACTGGAGAATCTGATGACGTCCTTGCTAGTAGTTTCCGAGTGTCTTACGATGCGCGACTGTCGACTGGGCGCTGAGCTCACTTACGACGACGGCGACACGGAACTGAAGAAG
This sequence comes from Oxycera nigricornis, assembly GCA_963942545.1. Taxonomy (NCBI): domain Eukaryota; kingdom Metazoa; phylum Arthropoda; class Insecta; order Diptera; family Stratiomyidae; genus Oxycera; species Oxycera nigricornis. Next base: position 5,314,024 of record OZ012663.1, on the reverse strand, counting down.
GAATTGTGCGTGGTCGAGAATAGTCAACGCTTATTGCGAGATCAATGCCAGGCAGCGTGGGAGAAGCTCAATCGCTTGGAGGATGTGAAATTCAAGTTGGGACTAGAGATTGCAAATAAGGAAGAAGCAGCGAATATAGACACGAGCCAAGTTAAACTGACCCGCGATAGTGATGGGATATCTTTCAAGCCAGATGCGACCAGAATTCCAAAAGAGTAATACAGTCCTTTTTTCATTCCTCTCACTCCATCACTCATTGTTTGCACTGTCCGTGTGCAATGTATTTCCTGAATGCTTGTTCATTTACTTAGCACTTCCCAGACGATGTACATCGGTATAAGGGATAGTACCAGTATCTCAACAATTCTTATTCAGAGTTCAACATATCCAATTTTGTTTCACATTTTTAGAACAAATTTGGCGTTCAAAATTATTGAATTGAGTTTCCAGTATATTTAATCGAATATCCTTTAGAAAACCGAAACTAATTTCAGCTCATGCACATATGCAGCGTGGCTCGAGCACACGAGAAATATTAAGCAGATGGCCGACAACGAGCACCAGGACACTTACGCAATTCGCGAATCGCTGTTTGTGTGCCGCGAAAAGGCTCGAAATGTTGTGAAAGCCCAACAGGATCGCACGGAGCATATCATCCGGAAGCGAATTTTCGAAACGCAACGTGCTAAAAATGAGCTTGAGTGGCAACTGAAGAAGGTAATCAACCTTATTAACGCAATGTTGTATAAACCAGTTTTTTGTCTCTTCCTCGCGAAAGATGCGCGAAGAAATGGATAAATGCCTGGCAGAAATAGGAACATTAACGGCTGCCCTTGCCGACAAAACGAATCTACTTAAGCTTGCGGAAACTCGACTTGAAAATCGCACTCAACGCGCTGGAATGGAATTGTGTTTGGACGAGGTCTACCATGGACTTTGCAACGAGGTGCATCAGCTTCGAAATGCGCAGAGAGCGTTAAGAGATCAGATAAATTGTGCGAAAACCACTTACAATCGTCTCGAGGAGCACGAGAAGAGAATTGAGACCGATTTGCACAACAAGGAGCATTCGCTTATGGTGGACGTGCATGGATTGGACTTGCGTGCACGCCTCAAATCGGGCGAATTGAATCCAACGCAAACTGATCGAAACATTGAACTGACCAAAATGGAGAAGGGGGTGCCTCCAACGTAGAAATTATTTTGCATTCATTGTAGTTGAAAACATGTTGTCTCTTGTGAGGTGTTGTCTTTCAGTTATATACTCTTTAGAAAATCAATAAAACAGCGTAGTATATTCGGCATTTCAATTGGAAACTGTGGTTGCCTTCGCAGCAGCGGCTCGCGAATTCGAAGAGCACATCTTGCCCGTTTTGGAAGGTTTCGACCATTTGGGAACGCTGCAGGGCTCAAGAGATTATTTGGCAAGCCATTGAAATCATACTTACAATTCCCTGAAAACAAAAATTGGATTACTATCCGACAAAATTTTGCTCACACAGACCCACCCAACAAATATTAATTGAAATGCCGTCGCTTATATTTCGACTCTCTTCCTTACAAAGAGATAAAAGCAGATTTTTTATTAGTTTGTTTTGTTTTAATATTACATACGGTGTTTAGCTTACATCTTTAATAATAACATTACATTTTATATAACGAAGCCTAAGACATTGTTTACTTTTTGAATTGGTTTTATTTTCAAATTTTTTATTTTTTCGTTAAAAAAACAGCAAAAAATCTTTTAGGATTTCGTTTATCATCCATAAGTTCCCGCCTACATGCCATTCGTTTTTCCTCGTCAAATGTATTTTCATGTTGCTTTTGTTGCTGTTGGTTTGTTAACATAGTGTTACTTTGCGTCACGAACAGGCGAAGTAGCAAATTTTAAACATTTTTCGCTTCCTGTTTACATCGTGTTCCTGATTCCCTGTCGACGCCTTCATTTTTGAGTAATCACAAGACGAGGAAAATGTATAGATTGCAGAGTAATTAGCTAGTCGTCCTGTTTTCTTCAAAATTTCGCGACGAAATGCTTGCCTAAGGTTGCCCAACAGTCTCTTCTTTAGTATGAATTCGTCGTCGTACAATAATTTATCGAAAAGAAAAGAATAGAAAGCACTACTCCATCACAAATGCGAGCGCACACTAAATATTCCAAGTCCCCCAAACCCCCGCCTCATTCCGATTGCGCTAATCAGCTCCTGCGTAGAATTCGGATCAAACTAAATAGGGCAAAAACCATCTTCTCCACATAATTGTTCTTTAATTACATAAATATTTTGAATCGCCGCTAACCTTATTTCGTGTCAATAACAAAATATTTGTTTGAATCAGCTGAAAATATGTTTCTGTTTTGTTTGAATTATTATTATTATTATTTTCAATCTGTATTTTCTGACGCGATATCAATTTCACTTATTTTTTTCGTGTATAGTTTTATTTGTTTGTTTCTTTGAATATTTTTATCAATTGCTGTTCGGTCTATTTTTTACTTTTTGCTTTTTATTAAATGTGTTTTTTGCTTTATTTAAAATGAATCCCTCACTAGAAACAACTACCCTCTGGTGGTTGCGCCAATTTCAAATTCTCTTTAAAAGTCATAATCCTACGTATTTCCTGAAGTATCGATTTTATAGTATATTCTCGATTCCATCTGGCTAGCATGGGCACCGATCTGTGATCGATCTGCAAATAAATATTTTGTGCAATAGTACTACGAAATTGTTTCGGTTGTGATTTAACACAATCATTCTCAAGCTGTTTTTTTTCATGAAATACTTACAACTCCGTTACTTTGATTAATACAATTAATATTAATTTTTGATAGAAATCTAAGCACTGGCGGTTCGTCTGGATATTTATCACCGCACTCGATTTTTAATGAATACATTCGATTTTCATATGGAGTCTGCGAAGAGAAATGTGAATGTCAAGTGAAATTAAGCGATTTGAAGCGACTTACTCGGGGTGGGCCGATTATCATTCCAGTCCAATGAGTTAATGTCATATCATCATCGTTTTCGAGACCCCATGATATTGTTCCGTCGCCTACACCTTTTTGTCCTTGCTCTAACTCTTCAAGCAATCGGAAATTTCTTGGAACCACTAAAAAAATTGAATTTGTACAGTATTTTATTACAAACATTGGATTATGGTATGGCAGTCGACGATTTAGTCAATTTTCAGGCGAAAGTCGAGGAATTGTGTATCACAAGGGTGTTATTTGATTACATTTCACGTCAATGAAGTGTTGTTTAGACATTCAAGCAGAAACCAAGGATGTGATGTTTTAAAAAACCCGACTCAGAGATGCAAGTAGACATCGATCAGACGGAATTTGTCAATATGGAATTCTTACTTTAAAATGTGCTTGCTGCCAGAGATTGGCATATATTTCGCGAACGAAATTAATAGCCCGAACGCTAGCAGGTAGTTTAGATGACGCTCTTGATCATCAGTATAAATGACGCGACAGCCTGAATCGGGCTTTGGCCTCGTGTCTGTATTAGATGCCTGCAATTATCTCGATTCAGCAACCGCGTCTATCAGGTCCCTCTTCCTTACAGCGCTCTTTTGTTCGCATCATTACTGTGCCTTGTGTCTTGCCTGATTATGGAATCTTGGTCTGCCAACTGGTTGTTGGGGAGTTTGCAAAATATTTTATTATTTTTATATTTTTATTACCATATGAGGTTCTTGAGGAAAGCTGCATGTAAAATATATGAAACATGTATTTTTAAGTCTGTGGCTTAGGCACTGTTTTGTTTCAAACTTAATTTCCCATCTTTTTTGATTGAATGTTTTTTTATATAAACACACACAAATACACACACATATATACAGTAGCGAGAAATGAAATGTTTCCAGATTAAAAAAATCGTTTTTAAATGATCCTTCCCAAGAAATTTAGCGAAAATTGCTAAGCACGTTGAAGCTATCGGTCGAAAATAATTAAATAAAGTGAAATGGTAGGAAAAGGAAAAATGAACGAATTGATGAAATGTCAAGCAATGACATTCTCCGAGCAAAATTAAAGCGCACAGGTGCTTAGCAGCAAAGGTTGGGTTTAGTCACACCGCTGTAGGTAGATTTTTGAAAAGTTTCAGGAAAACTGGTTCTTTGGAGCGTAAGAAAGGTAGTGGAGGGGAAAAAATTACGACTGCCGCAGAAGATCGGGCCATAAAGCGCGCCAGCCTTCGAAATCGCTTCAAAACTGCAGTGAACATTCGAGCAGATATAGTGGAAGCAATCGAGATACGAAAAGTACCTAAAGATCGGAGGCTGAATGAAGATGCAGGTAACAACAACTCGAAGTTATTGGATGTAATATTAAGAATGTAGTGACATCATTTAAGTAACTATTGTACATATAGGTTAAGTAAAATATTAAAGAGTAGCGTGTACTGATGAAGACCGGGTGTGCCGGTCGAAATGCGCATTTACATTAATTAAAATAAAATCATAGTCGCATAAAAGGAATTTTTTTCGAATTATCTATTGAATCATATTAAGACGTTTTACGAATTCCTGGTCCATTGGTTTTAGCGTCAAAGTTGACCTGACATAGTTGGACAGTTATCAGTTCTTTGTCGTTTTTCTTTCCAAAGCATCTGTCAATTTTAAAAGACCATCCGAAAAATAAACCTGTTTCGCTCATATTGAAAACGTTTTCACGTTAATATTCCTTCCAGTGTTCTCAGATTTCTGGGTTTCCATGTGTTGCAGTGCTTCTCCCTCACGTTTTCCTGGAATAACTTTTTCTGTAGCACCTTTAAAACTTGTCGAATCAACCAGAGCTTGCCCGAAAAGCATCGTGTCCTAACATTTTAGCATATTCCAATGAAAAAAACACTGACTTTTTAGAAGTGTGCTACTCCGGTGTCCATAGCAAATCAACTAATAATGAACAGAAATTGACACAACAAGCAGAAATTTACAGGTAACGGCTCATATAACTACTATTTGACTGCAGCAAAACTGAGCCATAATAAAAAAATGGAATGAAAGAATTAAACATGAGAATCAGAATTGATTATCATTATTCATTTAGTTTGTGCTATTTTTTTGTCCGTGGCTGTACTGGGAAGCAATCAAATATTGAACAAACTATTGCACTCGATCACAATGCAAGCAAAGAACACTGCAGAGACAAGGGGAAGATATGGAAGCGGTGGTGATTTTAGACGGTAAAAATTCGCCATGCCGAGAAGCAGGAGGCCAGTCATTATCTTTTGGAGAAATTCCACTTCCCAATGTTGAAAACAACAACGTGAAACCCATCGATGGAAACGAGAGAGGTCCAATTGGCTTCCCAATGAAGGAACATCTAGAAATCAGCACATGTGGCTTCCTTAAAAGAACACAACCTTCGTTGGTTTGCCGTTCTTTTAATTAAATGCCACCAACGTTCTCTACGTTCGCAAAATGGGAAAATTTCGAGGATCAGAGTCGAGTTGACATCTGAATTTTATTCAAAACCAGATTCTTGAATTCTATGCCCGGCGTTTCGATATTTTCTTTTGTGCTCCGGGCAGGGATGCTATTAGATTGGCTACCGACGAGACAGCAGGCCAAGTGTTCTGCGATTCGATTGAAAGCTCTAAATCTCTGGCATGAGGGGAATATTAGCCACTCCACCATATTACGGAGGGATGGACCGACCCCAGGGAAAGTATATCTCACTTCTTCGATTCCCTGCTTCCACCACGGTTTCAAGTCAGTCATCCCTAGCAGCGATGACTGGATCATGGAAAGAAGTAAGATACAGGAATCGGTCGACATCTGCACTGATAGATCAAAAATGGATGGAAAAGTTGGCTATGGCATCTTCTCCGAACAGTTAGGCCTGAAGCTATCCTTCCGGGCACCAGTTCACTGCAGTGTTTTTCAGGCAGAGGTCATCGCAATACATAAGGCAGTGGACTGGTTGAGAAATCAGAAAATTTCCATAAGAGATCTCAACATTTTCTCTGACAGTCAAGCTGCTTTCCAAACACTATCCACCTCATCCAAAATTGTAATTGAATGTCGCACACAACTGAACGCGATGTCGCTTCTCTGTGAAGGGATTCTTTGCTGGGTACCGGGGCATAGTGATATACCGGGAAACTGCGAATCAGATGCCCTAGCGAGAGATGGCACTAAGCTACAAGAGTATTTACTAACACCCCAAGTCAGTCATCCACTGGCCTCTGTTAAGCTAAGTTTCAAGCAGTATTACGTGGAGGCTGCGAATAGGGCCTGGATGCTCGAAGAAACCTGGAATACAACCAGGCAAACTTGGCACGCACTGTGCTCCAAACGCACCGAGCAGCTCCTCAACACAAGCCGTGAAACCCTGAGTTCCATCATGATCGGCAGACACGCAGAAAGATTAGGTGTCCCTTTCAATGATGTCTGCTGAAGTTGTAGATCAGAGGATGAGGATGAAACAATCCAACACTTTTTGTGCGAATGCCCAGCACTGTCCTGGACAACCTCACGGAGGTAGCTAATTTAGACATTGGCTGCATAGCCGGCTTCATACGAAAATCTGGATGATTCTCGTCATCCCGCAGGTTCTAGTGCCGCCCCCAATCTTCTGTGGTACCACAATGGGCCTATCGTGGCCTAAATGAGCCAGCTTTGGATAAAGGGGGCTGCCACTACTATCAACCAATTCAAGGATCATTGATTTTACATCTTTTATTCGTCTACGAACAATACTTTTAGAGATGTTTCGTTATTCTGAAGCCTTTGCAACGGATCTGAGCACAAGTAATTTGATCTCCGAATTTGAATTATTCCTTATTGCTTCTTATATATTTGTTCTTTGCTTAGTTGTTTTCCTATTACTATGAACCTGATCTCTTCGGGTGGCTGTGCAATCTTTGCATCGCGACAACACTTTTACTGACAAACTCTTGCATGTTAATCTTCTTTCGTTCAAATCAACTGTTTTCAACTTATTTAAAGATATCTTTTGTTAATCGCGTGACAATTTAACTGAAATCTCTTTTCATCGCGGAATATCTGCGTAACATTTATTTTTGTGAGATCGAACTTTATCAACTCGAATAATCGCCAAGCCTCATCATTCTTGCCTATCCGCTGACCAATAATTGTGCAGACTTGCATAAGAACTGTGTCCATTTGAATGGCTTCTAGCTTCAGATTTGTCCCGACTTCAGGACCCTTGCAGCCTTACTTGAGCAACGACCCGAATCGCTCCGGCATGGAAAAACACTGCAACTGTGGTTAGTGGCGCCCAAAACTGGAGGGGTTTGGCGACATAATTGCTGTGTCATGGACCGAGCCCCATCGTGGAGACGTCCGGCGGGCGGCTCGAGCCAAACAAGGGAATAGCTGCCGTCCAAACAGTGTTCACGTCGCCACAACTTCTAGATGTTTTATCGCCTGACCAAGAGCTGGCCGCCCCGAGTCGCAGACCTTTGGCGCTCTTCAGCTTTCTTCGAGTCGTCGTTATCGGCACAGCTACAGCGTCGTCTTTTCAGCAATTAGAACGGCCCACTTCCGACCGCGCTCGCTGGCGGCTAATTCAATTAGCTCTGCGAATTGCAGATATCCCATCAGAATTTAGTGGAGAAAGTGATCAAAATCAATAGGCACGACGTCTGCAACAACATCCCCGACACCCGGGCGGAAAGATGCGGAAGATCGTCTGCAGCAGCACCCCTTGAAATGCCCTCGGCGAGATCGTCACGCATCGCAGCCCCTTCGAAATCCGTTCACATCAGATCGGACTGAAATTAGCAGTTTTTACTGCCCACCGGAATTTTGACACATCGCAGCAATGTGCGACCGCGCGGCTACCATTTCTGATCAGACGAATTTCGGTCGGGGATTTCGCGTCGAAGCCGCATCCGATGACTTCAGCCCGGGACAATTCGGCGCGGGTCCTGACGCCGGGCCGCCAGCGTCCGCAGCGCACCCCCTAAGCCAATTAAATCTACAGAAAGTTCCTGCTTACCGACACCGGTGTTCGTTTGGTTCGCCATTTCTCTGATTTTTCCTCGCCGATGCCAGTCGCTGTGGTGGTGGCTGCGTTACGTATACGTATTCAATTTTGTTCGAATGCTGGAATTTTCACGAAAACTGAAGTCGTTGAATTCGCCAATGCAATCCCCGGAAATACTGTTTCACCCGGATCCGGGAGTATTCGAAAGTTCAGGCTGGCGAAAATAAGCAAATTCACTGTTCTGGTCCTTCAAGAGTGGCACCACTGTAAAATCAAAATCTTCAACCGAAAGCCCAACTGCGTGCGAGTCTCCGGCCAACGAGTACCCAGCTCAGGGCGATTCTATTGCTCGAGCCGATTATCGGCTTGTAACACTCAATTCCGCTTCTAAATACGCGAATTTCCCTGAGGAAGACAGGAAAAACACATCGCGAACTCGGCAGCGGACTGTGCTTCCGTAGTTGCTCGAGAATTCAACTGTTCACTCCGAGCGGTTGGTATGCTTGGCACTTTGCCGATGACTACCGTGAGCTTGGTCGCAAACCACATCATTCAAATTTCGCGCTTAAACATCCTGGTAGCATGCTGATACAGCAGATAGCAGTTCGTTGAAACGGTTACACTGTAAACGAACGAAAAATACTGTCATGAAGTCTTTCAAATCCCATCCAGGCAAATATATAATTTATATAATTCACGTCCTTTTATGATTTATATCACTAAAATCATGCCAATATTTAATTTTTTCACTTTATATGTTTTTTAGTCTTTTCGTCCGCACAGCTTGGTCGCTTGCCACGCAAAAATTTCAAAGAATTGTCGTATAAGAATAAGTATATAAGCGCACAATCACAACCTTTGTAAAGCCGCCACTGTCAATATTCTTCTACTATTTATAATGATTTCGAACGAAAAAGAAATTTCCTAAAATTTTTGACATGGCTCGCCATAAAAACAAGCTCCGTTTTAATTTCCGAGATGAACTTCATATCTATCGCATTTGCCAGAACTGAACGACTAAAATCAGACCCCTTAAACAAAGCAGCTACCTTGTTCGATACGTTACCGGACAAAATAAAAAAAAATAACCAGCCCAAATTCTTTTAAAACGATCCTTCTGCAAGAACTACATTCTAAATAATTTAGAGTTAGCTTCACAAACATGAAACATGAAATAAAATTATAAATACATATTTTGAATTATAAATCGATTTTGCTAAGTTATTAACATCAATATTACTTCAAAAGTGACGCACTTTGACTAGCATTCACATAGGCCAATAACGAAATAAACGTATTGATGAAATGTTGCCTGGTACCCCTTAGTTTCTAAACATCAAATATACGAGGGTCATTCAATAAGTAACGAGACAAATTGATGTAGTTCAAAACTTGTTTTATAATTCAATACGAAACTTACGATTTCAAGTTGGCATCCTTGTTATTACTTCTGATCAGCTGTTTGGTAAGATTTTGTAGACATAACGTATAATTCAGTTAGTTCAAGATGTTAAATCCAATTGAGAATTGCACCGCGGAAGAACAACGTGCTGTGATTAGATTTTTAGTAGCAGAAGGTGTTAAAGGAAGTGGAACGAGTCTATACGTGTTGGATTATGTTGAAATGTTGCCAAAATTTTGTACTGATTGAATAGACAGTTTTTAAACTACAACAATTTGTCTCGTTACTTATTGAATGACCCACGTATTTAAAAAAGCAATCAAAACCACGAAGGATCGCAAAAACAAATAAACGTGAACCTTACAAACGAGCCGAGAGCATTTCATGTGTGATTGCAGTACGCCAGGACTCAGTCTACAAGGAGCAAATGTATATCGTATAACCAACGATGACGAAAAATATGGTGCTAAAAATTCCGCATCAGCATAGCATCATCCGATGCGAACGCGTTGAATGGCTTTGGCCCATTGTAATACCACAAAACAAGGTTTAATGGTGACACCAAAAATCCTCTGCCTATGATGCTTTGAACTATTTCCATTCCTCTATACGATAATCTGACGATTGTTTCCAAGCCTGTTTTTTTATGTCAAATCATAATCACAACCTAAACATTTGTTTAGAGAATTAGCGAAACAATTGAGGCACTTTCCACCACTTTCATACTAAATAATACACATCAAGTATTATTAGTAATCTGCATTGCGCCAGGGAGATAAACTGCGAAGCAACACTTGAAACATCCTCTTCGTTCGATATTGTGGAGCGCAATTTATTTAAATTTAATTGTTTTATTTGAATACCCGATCGGTGTACACATATTAAATTGTTTATAATATTTTAAAAGCCTAATTGGTAATCTTCTTTCTATGCCGTTATTTTTAATTTTTGGTAACTAATGCCATCAACAGTAGTCCTGGTGCAATCCTATCACCATTAGGCAACAATCGTGAATGTCGGACAATACGAACGGGGACGAATACACTCACGATAAGACTATCTAAATTAATTGAGAATGAAGCTGCGGTGAAGGCCCAATTCGCTAATTAACTACAACACTTTCTTGTTTCAGTTTTCAATTTTTAATCGATTTTTAGGTTTAATTAAGAGTTGCCACTCTTATCAACAATAATTGCTTCTTCGTGGACAGCGTTAAGAGTCCAATAATAAATATTGGGGGGAAATAGCACGATTTTTTGTTGAAATATTTTTCTGTTACACTGTTTACGGCTGATATTACAAATTACGTTTACTTTTCTCCGCTCTTTGGATAAAATACTATCTTCCTGGACTTGATGGCCGACCACTTGTGCCTCTTGATGTAATATGACAACACGCCTAAGAATGTGAAGATGCCAATCGCCTTAATTATCATTCGCTTTCGGTCGTCATGCTCTGGTTCGGACGTCCATTTCAGGAACGTTGCAACGTCCTTGGCCAACTGACTGGCTGTTGCTGGGGTTCCATCGTCGTATTCAATTGTCTAAAAAAAACATTCAGCACACGTTTCAAATAAATCGCAGCATTTTTCCATCTTACCTCATTGTATAAAGCTTGAGCCATTGAAATAGCACCACCCGGGAAGTACGGGTTGAAATATTGGCCGTCGCGCAACACTACTCCAGCAGGCGCATCGTAGTATCCCGTGAGCAGTGCAAAGATGTAGTCTTCGCCGCCATGGCGTGCAGCCACGATGTAACTTAAATCTGGTGGATAAGCACCGTTGTTCGCTGCTCGAGCTGCCTCTTCATTCGCATATGGGCTTGGGAAATAGTCCGACAGCTTTCCCGGCCGCTGGAAGAAGTTGCCTTGCTCGTCAGGCCCGTCGGTTACCTGTTCAAAGGGCGTTTTGTTATGTGGTGTATTGCACGATCTCGTCTTCCTTACCATGCTTTCCTCGGCCTCTGCTTTGGCTTCGGCTTCAGTGTGGCTTACGCCGACCAAATTACGATAAGCAATAAACGACATCGAATGGCACGCGGCGCATACTTGTTTATACACTTGATAGCCTCGTCGAATGCTGTAAATATTATCATTGACTCAAAGGGGAGCATACCAGAACCACTGTGTCTATTTAGACGTTGGTGCAAAGGCCATTACAGACGAGTTTCCCGACGGAAAGCAAGGATCTTTCTTGTCAGGAAAATTCTTTGCCCGCTACACCTTCGCAACCACACATACCTGGCATGGTCCAAAGACTCAATCAACCCCTTGTGGTTCCAGGGCATCGCCTGCGGATGAACTTCCGTACCGGATGCCTTCACAGATTGATCTAAGGCGAGGAGCAGTGCTCCAGCACCTCCGGCCACGGCGCCTAGAGTCGTCACCAGCTGTGGGACCAAAAGAAACAAATTACCTGCAAAGGTCACAGTCTGACAGATCAGCCGATTGAGGTTAGGAAGCGCACTATCCTATTTTCCCCGAAAACTGATCTGCAATCGCGCTCCCGACACTACATACCCTTTTCTGCCCTTTGGTCCATGCCCTCGTAGTCGACAAGTTGTTTATCTGCAAGAAATAAATAGATTCGGTGTGAGGTAACAGCGCACAGTCCAGACCAGAGTGTTACATAACAATTTTGCAGTGAATTTTTCAGTGATTGCACTTTTCAATGCATTTCATTCATCTATATTGAGAATAAGCATTTATATTTGGGGGGCACCGTGCCGCAGCGAGCGCGATAATTGCCCATTAACGAGTTTTGCACAGACGGTCTGCCCGTTCGGAGCTGGGCCCGATTGTTGCAGCACTTCAACGACACTTTTTATCTATAAAACATGCCCCCATTCCGGCCACTTTATCGCCGCACAGGCTTCGAGCGTAGGCATAACAATTTTCCACTTAAATACCTGCTGGATCGCCACGTTATTCGCTGGTTTGAGGAGACCAGCCCCGCAAAATCTTCTCATCGTCGCCGCCATGGTGGTCAGAAGGAACACGAACACGACCTGCAACTCCTTTGGCAGAAGTGTGAACTTCACGTAACCGATCACGTCCGATGACAGCTGCGCGGAGACCCACCGACGGCGAGTTTTTCGAGATTTTTGATGATTTTTTCCGTGATGTTGGGCCGATTTGCAGGATATATGCAATAGCGATGGGATTAGTTGAAATTGATGTCCTAAATGGTGTGCTACGAGCCGATTAGGTCCGGTTCCGACACAATTGGTCAAATGACACGAACTGACATTCTGAGGCGGGAGCCGTTCAAATAATTTAACACCTGGATTGTGGATCTAGTAGTAGGCAGGCAGATGATGCGAAGTAAAATTGAAGATAGTTAATAATTTTTCATACTGAGCGATACGAATTGCTTCGTGTTGTTATACCACTACAAAATGTGCTTATTACGCTTGAACGCCGCTTGAAGTGATACGTGTTCCAAATATTCCTGTCCGTTTTTTTTGCAACGTTGGAAGATGGCAATCTCAATAGATACGTTTTTTTTTCAATGTTGGAACTTGGAAATCTTGAAAAGATACAGATCAGCTTCTGCCTCTCGGCCTGCTGGATTTATACCGATTGAAACCATCTCCGTCTCCTTGAATCACTCTCTTCGTCAAATTTTCAGTAATTCTTTATATTTATATTTCATTTCATAGTATTTCCCAGACGATAAGAATCGATATAAGGGATAGTAACAAATTTGTGAGTTTTAGTATCCTTTTAGTTAGATTAATAATTCAAAATATATGTTTATAAATTATTTCATGTTGATTACATGTTTAGCTTTGATTTTAGTGGAGCTGATTGCAATTGTAACTTACTCCGAAGGTTGGTCCTGCAGAACGAATTTTTTTAGTGTCGTTTTAAAGGAAGTTGTGTTCGCTATTTTTTTAATTTTTCCCGGTAGTGTATTGAAAAAGTTAGCTGCTTGGTTGAAGGGGTTTTCTTTTAGTCGATCAGTTCTGCCAATTGCGATAGCGATACATCATTCATGTTTCTCATTCTGTAACTGTTTTTTCCCGCAATTCTATCTAATTTCATCACGGTGTAAATTCTTAGGCATGAATTTAACTCATTCCATGAAAATCATGCCTTGCAAATTGAATTCTTGGGCTGTTTTGTAAACTTCGCTCGTTGGAGTTTGCATAGGGAGATTGTAAATGGTTATACTGATTGAAACCACCTCCGCCTACTTACTAAGTATTGTCCAGACGATGTACTGATATTCCTAGCTTCGTTGCAAATGTACCCCTGACCTCATGGAAATATGTCATAATTTAAAAAAGGATAAATGTCTGCCGAGTAGTTTTATATCGGCTTGCCCAGCAGCCAGTTCATCATGTGCATCATTCAAAGTGCGCGCCTAACTGCGAATGCAACGCCATTTTCGATGCGGCCATTTCGAAAATGACTGCAGAAAAACTTTCCCATGACGGAAGGCTGTCAGCTGTTTTGTGTACGCCATCATTTTAATATCGAAGTCGGAGCAGTTCGTACGCCATTTGCGAAGAACGAGCGACTCGGTGGATTTCAATGGTGGTGCGCATTGTTGTATTATAACGTTTCCAGCAAGAAAGACTTGATCGCCGTTTCGGAGATAGTGTGTAAAGAGTGTTTTGGAAGCAAGTGTGGCCAAGCGAAAATGAGTGGAGGAATGCCTGAGCTGGGCTCGAAGATCAGCCTGATTTCGAAGGCGGACATTAGGTATGAGGGCCGCCTGTTCACCGTGGACCCGCAAGAATGTACGATCGCGTTGGCAAACGGTAAGTTTACGGTTCATCAGAAATTCCGTATGGGGCCGTGTAGGTACAGGATTCGGACTCGCACGCGGCCGCGCCAACGAATACGGGCAGGATTTTCCGGGACGCCGCCGTGCCGCGAACGGCAAATGTGCAATTTGTTTTTGTGCTTTTGCGACTTGGCACGGTGCACGGCGAACTCGCCGTCGGCGATGCCCCTTGCAGAATGGCTTGCGACCGCCGAACGGCCTGCGATTTGGACGGCCGCAAATTGGCTTTGCGATGGATTTGGAAGGTTTTCGATGGATAATGTCGCGTCGAGTGCGAGCACCTTCCGATGGCGAAATTGTCTTTGTCATCAGGTCTGCAGGGGCCGCTGGAAGGAAGTCCCGTTAGCGAAGATTTTGTTTTCATTGTTCTCCATGTGACGTTTGCTCGAGTTTCGTCGATTTGTAGGCGTTTTCAGTAGCGGCCCCACGCAAAATTGATAAATTCGTCGTACAGAAGGACGCGCACAACAGGAAGCCTTTGCCCGAAAGAGGTTACTGTTATTCCGCTTCCTCGACACACAGCTCTCCAAATTTATAGGTTATATCCAATGTGTGTGGGAGTTGCTCGAATAATTGGCTTCAGGATGCATGATTGAAGCAATTTTCTTGGTTTCAGGATGCATAAAGATTGCGTGTACGATTCCACAGATGTTCATGGTGCTAGCTGGACACAACCGTTCTTTGTAACGGTTAAAACAGGGCCTGGGTAGCAACAGGTTTCATGAGCAACGATCTACGGCTACTTGTCTTGCTCCCTGGCAAATGCTCTGTCGGGGTGCATTTTGTTCGCCTCTTCTCGCCTGTAAAACAGCATCGCACACTTCGTTCCTAAGTTCGGTACATCGAATCACCCGTCCCCTTCGTGCGCATTGGATTCAACCTTAGAATGTGAGCACTAGACTATGATCGTCTCAAAATCTCTGGTACGATTAGTTTCAAGTCCTAGGGCATGACCTGCTCGGAAAGCTATTTGCATATTGCAGAGCGTTTTGTTGGCGGAAATTGTCGAATTTGCATTATCTTTTCGTTGCGATTTGATAAAATTTAGGACCTTATCCTAAATCCTACTACACTTTTACTATTCAATCTCAAAAACGGTTTAATGATTCACTTTCGATTATTTGGTGACTCTTGGTTGAGTAGATCGTCCTTTATTGTTTCTATTTTGACCAACAAACATTGAAAATGAACGTTAAAAAAACAATGAAACATAATAAAACATATGCTGCTCAAATTTCAACCGAAATCATTTTTATTTCATTTCAGTTCGTTCATTTGGAACCGAGGATCGCGAAACGCAGTATCCGATCGCGCCACAAAGTCAAATTTATGACTACATTTTGTTCCGTGGCTCCGACATTAAAGACATTCGCGTGGTGAACAATGGCATGCCGCATCCAAATGATCCGGCCATCATGCAAATTCAACTGCCGAACGGACAACCGCTCATCTCGCATTTTCCAGCGATCCCGACAATGGGCAGCTACGGTAATCCTCCGTTCGGAGCTATGGGTAGTCTGGGTGGTATTGGTACTACGGCTGGATTGGCGCCGGGAGCGTTTGGGCTTAACAAAGCAAAGCAACCAAGTGAGTTAAACGACGCCATTCCAGAAGCCTCTACTATGTCTGCCCCAACCGCGGCTGAACACAAAGACCAAGGTGCGACGGTAAATTCGAATCGCGTTTGCTGGATTTGCAAAGGATTTTGTTCCTTATAATTTGATTGACGCCAAATTGAATTTTTTTTGAGTTGTAGATGCCGATTGATTCGCCGCAATTATTGAGTTTATGATTTGCTTATTAGTAATGATAGAACACCCGATTTTCAGTTGAATTAATGCTTATGCTAATACTTAGACTAGATCAGTTTTATTCTGCACGATTTTTGCCTCGCACTGTTCAAAAATCTGCGCTAACAATTGTACCAGGAATGTGCTGGATATAAGAATGTCTCTCTAACACAAGACGATTTAAACGCTTCATTTGCATGTTCTCACCATGGAACTATTTTGGGTTCAATGGTTTCAATGTTGGACACACAAGACGACTTGGTCCTTGGTCTCCGTGTTTTAACACAACATCTCAGTTCCTACCAGAGTAAATTGATTACAATGTGCAGTGTTTAATTCTAATTGTTTTTCGTGTGATTGCGTAAAAGTATTTGATCCTGGAAATGGCTACAATTGTTTTGAATTGCCGGTCGTCAAATTTTTGTACTTTTTAAACTCATAAAGGGCTTTTCACTTGTGTTTAATTTGATTTGCATCGCGGGACTCTGCCAGTCTGAAGTCTACTGATGGTAAAATGCTTTTATCCAATCTTATGTGTTGTTTGTGCGTGCATGTAGCTTGATTTTCGTTTGTACATAAAAAATGATGTGCTTTTTCAAGTGCAAGTTTGTTTTTTATTGTTTGATGTATTTTATTTGCGCAAATATAATTAGAGAAATATTTTCTCTCCACGAAATGTCTAAATAGTATCTGTCATAGACTTGCTAACTGGCGCGTCGAGATCCACCACGCCCGTTAGCTTGATATCGAGGAAAAGTCCGTCGGCTGATATGGGTGTGCAAGTGAATCAGAATGCAGTGAATCGCGATCAAGGCGGCCATAATAGGCGACAGAATCAACATCAACAACGTTCTGGCAACGTTGGCGGCGGAGGTGGCAATGGACAGCGTGACCGGCGCGACTCCGGCAAAGTCCTGGATCAACAACACAATCAACATCAGGATCATAAGAATCAAAACCGTAACCACATGCAGAATAACAATCAAAATCGGGGTTGGATGAATCGCGGGAATAACAATAACAATATGCGTGGTAATCGTGGACGCGGACGCATGCATAATCAGGGAAATTTCCAACGCGACCAAAATGTATGTGTGTCGCTTTGTAGGAACGGAACGATATTGAGATTGATGGGTTTTAATTGTTTCAGGTTAATTTCCGACAAGGCGCGAATAACAATAAAGCGCGGGCAAAGAACCCGCTGAAATTTGATCAGGACTATGACTTCGAGCAGGCCAATAATCAGTTTGAAGAACTGCGCTCGCAACTTGATAAACTTAAGGTCAGCGACGAGCCCAAAACGGAGCAGGTACCTAAAGTAAGTGGAATTGTTTCTATCCAACTTTAGCAGCTAATTTCTTACTCAAATGCAAGACACGCTTCGCAAAGATTTTTTCGAGAGAACATTTTTTTTTACCAAACTTAATAGATTTGTCAGAATGAATGAAAAGGTGCAGGAAACAATTGATGAAATTTAAATTGTATTTTCTGCATAAGTAACGTAGATGTATGTCCCATTGTCCTGACTGTTCCCTATACCATAGTTTACTTTTAAATTTCAATTATCACTGGCTCAAAGCTTATCGTGCAGTTCTGTGAATCTTGCGACCTGTTTGTGCCTAGGCTAAAATAAGGAAGACGCATTTGGTGGCAAAAATACTGTCACGCTCACATTTTACATTTTATACGTTTAACGCTGACCAGAAATTGTAGAATCTCCCGGGCCGGGCGCAACACATGTTTTTTGTTAGTCCTGCATTTTATCATGTTTCTAATAAAGACAGAAAGTAAAATAGAAAAACTGTACTATTTCAAAGATAATAGATTACTCGTTTACTCAGTTTCATTGAAAAATGCAGACAGGAAATTATCTATAGAAAACCGCGAAACTCTAGAACCAGGTAAAAGTGGACCGTCGTTCCAGAACCACATACGCACAGAACTTGTCTTTAAGTCCAGTAAAATGGTCACGAAAATGAGGTCAACCGTGCAATTCGGGTAGTCAGGTCAATTTTTTTGCGATGTTTAAGGAGTCATATATATTTTTCGTTCGCTAATACACAATTAATTCTACGGAATTCTCCATTCAAAAGCTATCTCATCGACATAATAAATTTGTTTGTCCGTTAATGCTAGTTGGCTAATTGTCGCATGCAGTTTCTTTTCAACACTTGAACGACCGAGCAATGGCATTATACCTAATACTACCGAAGCCGTCAATTTGATGGCAAAGGTGTTGTATTAAATAAAAATTGCGCTACTTAATACAGGGGGAAGTCAAACCTGCATGTTTGAAATAACAGTAAAACCAATAAACGGATGTATATTTTAAAATTTTATTGTTACCATCGCAATCTACATTAGAAAGCATTTAAGAAACACGCTCAGTGTTTAAAAATAACGCTAGCAAGATGGTGTGCTTCTCGATTGATGCATTCTTGCAGACGATTTTTGAAACTGCCCATCGCAGCACGGAGCATGCGCGTTGGAATTCTTTCGATTTCCAACCGGATTCTCCGCTTGAGATCGTTTTTCGAGGACTTCACTCTTCAAATATCCCCACAGGGAAAAATCGCACTCTGTGAGATCGGACGATCGGGAAGGCCAAGGAATTGGGATATCACCCGATTCGGAAAAACGTCGGTAAGAAAATTCATGCTCACGCGGGCTGTGCGGCTTGTGGCACCATCTTGCTGGAATAAGGTTTCATCTTTCATTCCACGTTGAAGAAGCTGAGCAATGAAGAACGACCGCAACATTTCCGAATAGCATCCTGCATTCACAGTAACAGCTTCCCTCTGTCATTAAAAGAAAATGGGCTTATTATTCTCGATGATGACATTGCGCACGAAACTGTTACCTTTTGTTGAGTGGAGTGGTTTTTGATGGAGTTGTTGATGGTTTTGATCATTCTAATATCAGAAGTTTTGCTTATTAACATATACGGAGAAAAGGAAATGTATCTCGTCGCTCATTCACAAATTCTAAACAAAATCCTCGTTTTCATCACACATTTCCAACAACGTTTCACAAAAACGCCGACGGGCTGCAGAATCGTTTTCATCCATAACCTGAACAATCTGAATTTTGTATGCGTGATGGTGTAGATCTAACCTCAAGATTCTTCGGACGCTCCTGGTTGAAATGCCAAGCACAGCACGATCTCCGAGGGCTTCTTCCCAAAGCAACTCTCACGCGTTCAATATTCGCGGGAGTTTGCACTGATCTCGCACTGCCACCTCTTCTGCTTGTCGTTTCACCAATGTTTTCAAAGTTTTCCACCCACAATTTGATTGAGTTAACAGACGGCACTGGCCTATTCCGATTAATTCGAAAATACGTCCGGAAACGACGCTGAGCGGCTGCATTGCTACCAGTTTGGTAATACGCTTTCACAGCGAACGAACGTTGCTGTTTAGACCACTGTTCCATGGCGACTGAAATGCTTTGTGCCGGGGGACACCAAGGATACCTTGGCCACTCGCTCCGCCCACTTCCACAGCACCTTCACCCTTTTCAAAAATGCAGGTTTGACTGCCCCACCCTGTATATGGATGGCCCCTAAATACTATACCGTCACCAATCTTGATCAAAACAATTTAATTTTTCCCACGTTTTCCTTGATAAACCGTGAGAGTGGTTTCGTTGCTAAAGTTTGGATGAACGATTCAAAACGTGGTCTGCGAATTGTTATATCAGCACTTCGCTTCATTGTTTTGACAATTCTGGTGTTTTCAATTCTCAGTGCGTCTGCTAATTTGAGATAAAGGAAAAAATATCTGCCGCTATATTTGACCCTTTTCTCAGCTTTGGCCGCAACAATTTCATAAACACATTTTCAGGGTATCCATAAGCCAGAAATATGATCACTTGTGTATTGACACGTTTCGGTGGTATTAGGTGATGGCAACTCCATTTCTTCATCTGATGTCAAATTATCAGATTAAGGATTTTATGATACTGGCACAATAAATATCAAATAAATTGAATTTTCCAAAAAAAAATCTTCTGAAATTATGGTCTGTTTCGGTAGAGATTTGTAGAATTAAAAATACGTGCTCCAGTTACTGGGTAGTTCCAAGTTCCAAGTGTTCACTATATTATATTCGCAAAAGATGTGCCTGTGTGGGAGGTAATCCAGCAAATTAGTAGGTTAGGTTAGGTTGAAGGGTGCTAAGCCGCACGGCTTCCGCTTCACTTAGGCCCCGTTGGCCCATTGTGCCCTGAAGACATGGAAAAACTACCATATTATTCCATGAACCACCCCGATTCCTTGAGGAAATCCAGGAACTGATCCATTCTCATAACACTAAGCTCACTTAGCTTCACGAAAAAGAAAGCACCTAAGTAGCAAATTAGTAAGGGCAGTTGGTTTGAGAAATGGCTGCAGTTCATTCCGAACTTAATTTACTTCCAAATTATTGATATTCGTATTATAAATTGAATTTTCAGGTGAATGGTGAAATTGATAAAAAAGATGATTCTGGAAATGAAACTGGTGCTGGTGAGCATGAGCCTGAGGAGGATGGGGTTGTTGGCGTAGGCTATGACAAAAGCAAGTCATTTTTCGACAATATTTCGTGCGAAGCGGCCACCGACCGAACAAAGGGGAAAAATCGTACGGACTGGCGCCAGGAGCGCAAACTAAATAGTGAAACATTTGGCATTTCGTCGACAAGGCGTGGCAAGTAAGTATAAAATAATTAGATTGAAAAGGATGAAGAGAAAAAAACGATAATCATAATGTCTTTGAAATGAAGCTACCGTTCCCGCGGCGGATATTATAATCGCAACATGAACATGCATGGCGGTGGTGGAGGATATAGAGGTTATCGAGGTGGCAACAACTATCGGGGCCGCAACAACAATAACAATCGGGGTGCTCAACAAAGCACTGGTCTTCCGAAGAGTAAGAATCCGAATCAATCGCAGCAACCGAATAATCAGCCACAAGCTTCGATACAATCGCAACAAACTGTGCAACAACCGCAACCACAGCCAGTTGCGGCAGCAGCAGGTAAGAAATAAGATTAAGAATCCTCCGTAAGATCTGTAGAGTTCTATGAGAATAATTATCTGTTGGAGACGTACAATACCATATTCGGAATTTTTTGTTACGTTAGGTTGGTTAGATATCAACGAATAATGGAAGGCGCGGTTTAGCAAAGCCAACATTTCAAGGAATCTAGTATAAATTTTACCAGTGAGCTGCTTGGAAGTTACATTACTTGCCGCTCATATATTAATTGCGGCTGGTTAGTTTTTATCGTAAATTAAATGTAACATCCAAACGTTCATTCCAAAAAATTTCAGACTGCTTTGCAATTAACATCGCCAAAACAATTACAATGACAAACATCCCTTAGTGTCTGAAAATTTTATGTTAAAATTTTTACTTTAATTTAACAAAAACAATTCATTTTTAAAATTTAATTTCATTGATCAAAAACAATCGCCTAACAAGCTCCTATTCATTTATCTTCCAGGCAATTAGTCCCGCAGGAGAGCAAAACGAAATGTAATTTTAAAACGCTGACGTCCTTTTCCCTACCTTAACTAAAGCTAAGATTAAACATAAAACAAACTGAAATGCTAATGAATTTTGAAAGAAAAAACAAAAAAATTAGGAAAGGAATCACGAAAAGTATGAAAATTGAAAATATGTCGACGCATGCTAATTGAAAATTATAAGAGTCTCTAGAAAAGGAAATGCGTGGAGCAGACTCTGTCGAATGAACGAAACCTGAAATAATGGAAAAGGTCAGCTTTTAATTAATTTGGAAATAGAAATAAAAAAAATAGAAAACGAAGGAATCACATTTATAAACACACGGAAACATATGGAATCTGATTTGAATGAAAAACAAAAAGGAGTGATGATAATGCGATTTGGGCGAAAAGGGAGATGAGATAAATGACAATGGTTTTAGTGAAAGAAGAATAAAAAAATAAGCGAAAGATTCACAACAGAACTGGAAGCTGAATGGATTTACAAAAAGTGGCTCTAGGAGATGTATTTGGCAGCATGGAAGGCTATGTCCCAACACCGTTGGTGCGCGGCTTGTTGATGATGGAAACTTTTGGATGAGCGAAGCATGAATTGCAGTCCAGCGCGTTGAGCAGCAGTAAATTCTTGTGATTAGTTTTATCGATCATTCAAATGTGAAGCGAGTTCCTTGCGCCATTTAACTTGGACTAGATGAAGTTTTTATAAGTAGCTCCTGATCCACTTACATTCTTTCCATTAGTTTATTTCCCAGTTTATATTGAAAAAAATTTAAACGAAATTTCAATAAGCTCTTGAAGAAATAGAAATTCAAATCACGAAACTATAACTGCAATTGTACGATAAGATTCTTTTATAAATTATTAGTTTTTTTTGTAAAAAGGTGGAAATTTGATGAATTAAACATTTAGAACAAATAAATCCTAAATAGGAAACATTAAAAATAATTGATTACGTACAACTGATGTGAAATTGTGAGTTGAGGAGGGCAAGGCATATGGAAAGATCAGACATTCTTGATGATGATAATAAAAGTCATAAATGAACCATGTGTATATTTCGATGTAAAATGAGTTAACAAAGGTTCGCATTGAATATAAGTAATCAAGCGATCAATGAACAAGGAATATAATCGTGACATGATGAATTGTTTACATGTAAGAAGATTTGAGAAATTAATCGGGGGTTGCGTGTCGAAAAATGAGTAAGGATCGATGTTAACAGACATTTTAGGCATAAGTAATGTCAAATGCAAACTTGTACTGGCACATAACTTCTGTAGTTGTGTAAGACGACATTTTGGCGTCGCCATGATATATGGTAAATGCCGAAAGATGAATCGCGGAATCAGTTGGGTTTTACTGACTGCATTCAATAGTTTATCCATCGCAAGCACTGTTGGTCACATGAAAATTACATTGTCATTAATGTTTTGTTTTATAAGCGGCTTGAGCATGAAAGCGAAGTGTAGTTGAAACATGAGAATGTGCCGTAAGTTGTATAAGCCGCGTATGTACTCTTGGCCTTAAGTAAAACCTTTGTTCCACAGGGCTGCGGCCAAAATAAAACACCTCAATTCGATGTTTGCGTTTATTTTGTGTTTTTTTTAATAGGTTTTTCATAATTTGCATCAAATATTTCAGAAGATAAGGCGAAATGTAAACATGCATATAGTATTCGAATCCTTTACTGATTTTCGCAAGTGTGTTGTGTTCGAGAACCACGGTAATTTGCAGCACGAAGAAGCTTGCTGAGGTTGAATCGAATGACGAATTTAATTCTGGTTTTGCTCTCTCGCCCGCGAACGTGGTTGTGACATATTTCACGGGTTCTAGTGCTGTTCTCGCCAGCCTTGTGTTTCCGAGTAGTGTGGGTGCCTGACAAAATTTTTTGTGTCCTGGAGAAAATGTCACAGAAAAAGTTCTTAGGAGTCTACTTAGGAAACGTGACATGCGTGGAGAATTCTCGAGCTTCTGACCAACGTTCAATGTTTTTCCTAGTCAATACAATAATTTTCAGTTCCACAAGTCGGTTTTCTATATAAATATGCCGATAAAACTTCGTTTCAGCGAGAGACTGTTATGAACATACATTTGCGACGGGAAGCGTCTAATTATTGCGATAAAGTTTTTGTAAGTAAAGTCGCAATTAACAAAATACTGATCAGTGAGGTCGTAATGTTCGGAAGATATTTTAGATGAAATGAGAAAATATTCATGATCCTTTTTGCATATTTCTTATTAATTTTAGAGATTCAATGCCGTAAAATTGCCTCTGTTATAGTAGGAAATACCTAGGACTCGCTTAAATGCGATTGATTTGATGACTCGCCATGAATCATTTTAATTCAGTCGAAATGGACCATTGAATTATTTAATTCTAATAATATTCAAAACAAAACACTTCCAAGGATTTATTGTCGATGATGTATTGAGATTCATATGCACATAATTTACAGGTTCATATTTCTTTAAGCGTATGTTGTTTTTGACTGATAGAAAATTTTATCTCCTGCAAAGCTAAGTCTCAATTTTTAAACCACATAAACAATTCTCGAGTCCGTTGTCTTTCCGTTTTGGTACGATACAGTGTCGGAGCCTATAAACTGAGATTTAAGTTCACCGCAAATTTTTTTTGCGCTTCCAGAAAAATGGCAGCCAGCCCAAAATGCATTGTCTGATGCACGGATCGTTTGGTTGGTTCAGTGGTGTACCCAAGGGGGGGGGGGGTTTACGGGTTCAAACCCCCCTCCCTTGGGTAAACAAGTTTAGCCACGTAAATGAAACCAGACATGCAATCGGGCTAAAGTCTGCCAGAATTATTTTTGGAGGACTCCAACTTTGACCGGTGAAAAAGTATGATTAAGTATGATTACATAATTATATCTTCATATCTACACCGAAGCACTAGCAAACGTACCTAGTCAAGACTTCAAAAATATGAACCCCTCCCTTATCAA
This sequence comes from Oxycera nigricornis, assembly GCA_963942545.1. Lineage (NCBI taxonomy): Eukaryota > Metazoa > Arthropoda > Insecta > Diptera > Stratiomyidae > Oxycera > Oxycera nigricornis. The sequence continues at coordinate 5,289,612 of OZ012663.1, read as the reverse complement.
AATCCTGCATACGATACTGGGTTGGTTGGTTGTAGTGGCAGCCCCTTTTATTAAAATGTGGCTCACTTGGGCTACTTCCGTGAGGCTGTCCAGGAAAGGCGAGTCTAAAGTTTGCATGCGGTTTCTAGAAAATGCTGGGCATTCGCACAAAAAATGTTGGATCGTTTTCTCCTCCTCCGATCTGCAGCTTCAATGAGACAATGCCCCGTCAGTACGCATATGATGAAACTTAATGTTTCGCGGCTCGTGTTGAGGAGCTGCTTGATGCGCTTTGAGCTCAGTGCGTGCCAAGTTTGCCTGGTTATCCTGCAGGTTTCTTCCAGCAGCCAGGCCCTGTCTGCAGCCTCTATATAATTATATCACTAAGGCCCGGCACCCATCAAAGGATCATTTCACAGTGAAGTGACATCGCGTTCAGTTGTGTACGACATTCCATTATAATTTTGGATGAGGTATACACGTTGGATAATGATTGGATAGCAGCTTGACTGTCAGAGAAAATGTTGAGATTTCTAATGATTTTTTTTTTATTTCTCAACCAGCCCACTGCCTTATGTATTGCGATGACCTCTGTATGAAAAACACTGCAGTGATTTGGTAGCCGGAAGGATAGTTTCAGACGACCAATTCCTGTATCCTACTTCTTTCCATGATCCAGTCATCTCTGCTAGGGATGGTTGAATCGGAGGAGTGAGGTCTGACGTTTGTCCATCCCGGATCGCTTAGTAACTATTTAATTAGCCCGAAAATACATTTTAACATATGATCTACCCAGATTAATGCCACAATAAACCCTTCATTATGAACGTAGGCCAAAGAGTATGCTTCAGTTTGTTCGTTTTAAAATATTACCCGTAACATTTTCGGCTGAACTTAATAGCAAAGAATTTTTGGCTGAAAGACATGCTCAACACTTTTTTACAGATTTTAATTGATGACTCATTTGGCTTGGCTACGTAAAAAACAAAATTTCTAACAAAAATGTCCCGCATTTACCGTTTTGGGAGTCATACAATTTTTGAGGTTGAATAAAAAAACAAATGAGTTTCTAAGGGTGAAACAAGAACCCTAGAAATTGGGTTTTAAATTTACTTCTTCTTGAAATCTTTCCACAAGGCATATTTTTTTGAGAACTTTTCTGAACCAATGTTCTTATACCGTTTTTGAAGTTTTAGAACTTTAGACAGGCCTGTTTAATTTCAGACCTTGTTGAAGAGCATCATATTTGAGGGAGCGGAATACTTCGATTTGTTTCTATTTATTCGATCAATTTAGATAAATCATCTAGTTTACAACTAAGCCCAACTTCTGTTCAACTGAATCATTAACTATAAACATTGGTTCACTGAATAAAGTACACCTCCATATACGAATGTCTCCGGCCTTTCCACCCCATTCGTAGCCTACCAATTTGAAATTGTGCGAACGCAATCGGCGACACCTTACCAATTAAAAACCATGATATCTTCAACATAGATTGCAGTCCGCCTTCTTGGATTACGCTGTTGCATATTCGAGTCTCATGAATTACCACACCTAATGCCTGAGCGCCGAGCGTTTTCGAATAACCTTTGTGGTGAGCATAAAATCATCGCAGCGAATATAAGATTTCATGGATTTCACGGCATATTCTCAAATTTTCATCAAGTGTTTGATACTTACCCGTCTTGGTCGTCATCGTTTCAACGAGACAACGACAACAACGACTATGACTACGGTAACGTAAATTGAGAAGAAATATATTGACTGCATTCTTTTTTTCCTCAATAAGTTAGAAACAGAATATGGTCTTTGTATAGTTTCCTAAGCATCAACAGGTGATACTATTCTTCAATTATCTTTTTTCCATTTGAACGCGTTCAAGCATCTCTGTCAGACTATCCGTTTCTACATGGAAAGTAAATTTTGCAGCCACTTTTCCATCTTCTAATTATTGATAGTACTCGTAAAATGATTTAGCAAAACCCTCACACAAAATCATAAGAGGATATATGCACTAGGGTCTTCCCTATCGGCAGGAACTTTACAAAGAAGTTCAGGAGACATCTGCGCAAACTAAAAAAATAATCGAACATTTTTATATTTTTCATTTGAACCATTTAGAAACATATCAGTAGCAAACCTTGCTACAGATACAACTGTAAAACCAACGACCGTGAAATTCTAATATGCAAGTCTATTGAAAAAAATTAAATATTCAAAGTAGTCGTAAATAGCTTTTGTTTGAGATTTATATGCGACATCGAACAAATGTCCTTTAGAACTGTTATCTATAGGAAATTAGTACTCTTTTCCTTTTAAATCTTTGAGTTCGTTTTTTTAGTAGAAATTTAAAGTCCAAAATAATGTCTTAACGACTAGAAATGATTTTGAGGAATAAAAATATTTAAAACACCTCTAAAACTTATTACTTATAAATTAACAAACCCTTTGGAGATATTTCACAAATATTTTTTGGGATCGTAATTATGAATAACTGCCATTTATTTATTTATTTATTTATTTTCATACAAGTATTTTGTTCGAAAATAACAATAGATTTATCAAGTTTTTGTCGGAATATATTTCCATATTATATATTTTCGATCAGATTCTGCAAAAATTGATATTTCAAACGATTTTCCAGTCAAATTTGTTGTGGTTTTTCACAGAATTTTAACATCTAACTAAACGTTTTTCGATTTATAATCCAAATAATTGTTTTTAGTGAAAAAATGGATAAAGCTTAGTAAAATATGATAAAAAATAAAGCATATGCAAGAATCACTACAGAGAGTTTTTTTTAGATCACTGATCACAAATCTGAAGTCTGATTTGCAAAATTCGAAACCACGGATCCAGTATGGTGGCCAAGACCACGTGACTTCACATTTTTGGTAGTTATATACTCAGGACTAGATTTTTTTCATTCTCTATAAAATTTGTAAGGGCTCAAACGTTAGTTTTTGAGCTTTTTATTTAAAGTCTGTCTGGTAAAATCATTTTGACAATATGGCCGATTGAAAATGGCGGCTAAAACGACATGATTTCACTTGTGTTACGGTATTTTACTATTTTTACGGTACGGTATTCTTCACTCAAATGTGAAGTTACGTGGTCTTGGCAACCATACGGGATCCGTGGTTTCGAATTTTGCAAATCAGACTTCAGATTCGTGATCAGTGACCTAAAAAACCCCTCTGTAGTGATTTTTGCATAAGTCAGTTCATTTTCTGAAAGTTCAATTTTCCGCCATTTTTTTGAGGATGGAAAAAATATTACTTGCTACTTTAATTCTTCCAATGGATTTGTATTTAGCGGTGTTTTTACACATAAAAATACATTTGGATATGAAATTTTTTTTAATGTTTTCCTAGTACATTTTCGTTAATTTTTGCTATTTTTTTACATGTTTTTGAGGTTAGGAAAAAATTGTGACGTGATAGCCAAGTTCTCAAAACAGATTCGTGATCAGCAAGCAAAATACTACGAATAACATATAATGCATAAAAACCATATGCCACTTTTTTATTCGTGGAGCTGTGTTATTTGACTTTTTTTAAATGTCCAAAAATGTATCAACATAAATTTTAAAGGACTTCAATCATTTTTAGTTTTTATTTATTGGCATGAAGCTTTATTGTTAGAAATTGTCCAGAACGGAAAAAGGGTTTCGATGGATTCAAGGTGGAATAAACTGAAGTTGAATTTCGGGAAAAACTGAAACCGAAGTCATAAGAGTTTGATGTCATGTGCGTACACAAAGAAGGGGGAAGGAACAGGTGGTTTAAACACTAAACAAGTCTGACGAAATGTATATTTGTGGAGGGTTACGAATTATATGATTTAAATGGAAAAAATTTTTTATGTATTATCTTTGTTTCGTGTAAATATGAATAGCAAAACAAGAACCTTTCCGCCGCTTGATTGCTTTCTTCGCCACCAGCTTTTGTATGCGCTTAGCATTAAGTATATTAAAAATTTGTATTCGAAAAAAAAAATCTAAATTTAATCTGCACTTCAAGCAATGAATTCAGATAAAATATCAAAAAAAATCATTAATGCTAAAAATAATTCATATAAAAATAATAAACCGTTAACATTTTTAATGAATAAGGAGTTGAATACGAATAATATTATTTCATTCTACTTTCTATAATGAGCCGTTGTCATTATTATTATTTAGAGTCTTATTATTTTTATTATTGTTTTTGATATTTTTGTAGCTATTATTGGGAAGTTGTTCATATAAATCGCAAGGAACTAACTTCGCGGGTTGTTTTTGTTAGTTTTAGGCGCATTTAAATTATAACAAATTATACATATTGTCCTATAGACACGTTTAAAAAGTTCACAAATAGAAAGTTGTTCTGTTTTCGAATATTCAGGAAAATTCCTTTTTGGACTAAATTCAGTAAATAAGTTCTAAGATTGCTAATGATAATCAGATGAACAATTAAGGAGTATTAAATTAAAATATAATATAGACGAATCAACTAATGATTCATTGGGATTTTCGTTACTGGAAAGCCTGAGATATTTAAAATATGCTCATGTTTAATTATTTAAAAAATTACATTTTTCATTTAAAAAATTGGTTCCGGAGAAGAAGAAGAAGAAGTGATATACTATACTCCTAGCTACCATAGTACCTATCGGTTTTTTTTATATACAAGTGAAATTTTCGATGAAATCAAGGAATTCTGTACGTAGGTTGATTACAAGTTACTTGGAAGCTTCCGCACGCATTTTATACACTCAACTCTGCTTTTTCGCATTTGATTTGAGATGCATGCCGAAGCAGCAAGTAAGAAAAGTATCCTTTTTCATCCCAACTTCTTCGTTGGATATTAGAAATGGATATATGTTCCTCTATGAATTCCCTATCAGGATTAAAGCTTCAACTAGTTAGCACGGATCCATCGAAGCTGTATTGTAATCCTGCAAACTTGTGACGGGTGCGATAATGTCTTAATTGAAATCTCATGCTGGTGTAAACTAGCCAATAAATTGAAAAGGGTGCTGACGCCGCCGTCTGGCCAGCAAAGTGTAACTGCCTCGAATTAATAAAATTAGCAGTCTCGACTGTAATTATAGTTAATGTCGGCGGATGCGATAGGTCGGCGGCGATGTGATAAGGCAGGAGACCATCATCAACGTGTAATATGTCGCGGGGCTATCCGCAATGCAACAGCAGGTCGTACCAGCTCGATAGCAGTGGATAGTGAGTAACGAGATTCAGGTTTCGCCCTGCGGCCTTATCAACACCGACGTGGTCACCTGAATGCTGTTTTTCTTGTGTTTTCAGCTCAATTTGGACTCTGGACGAGTCATGGTCCGGTGTCTTCAGGCTGCAGCCAAAAGTCTTGTTGCCCACTAACAGTTTGTTGTTCTGGTGTCCAAGGCGGCGCAAGACTGGTCGACAAAGCGCACTATGCAGAATGCAGATACGAGTCGCTCCAATTGAAAGATACACGCGTAAACAGTTTGAAAAGGGGATGTTGCTGTTGCTGGAAGAAACGAAAGTGAGGTTGTGCGATGAGTGAAGGTCAGCCGTAAATAGAGTGCGGAGCGATTGTAATTGGAGCAGGTTCCGCTAAATTATCGCCGAAAGCCAGTTCGTCAACGAGACGACGAAGACTTACAAGATATGCACGTTTTGTAGGCGAGCTTATGGCATATTTCGCTTCAGTTGGGTGTTTTGATGCAACAACCTTGCCTCCAGCGAAATACGTGCACCGATCGTGCTTAGAAGGTGGGAGGCACAAGTTAAAGGTTTCAGCGCGCCATGCGCCCAGGGTATGACGACTTGAAAGTGCGACTGCAGGAGGTCAAGTTACATCCAATTGGTACACAGCATTATTCTTTTCATAAATCGTATTATGTTCAGAGCGGTAGCACACCTAGGAAATGCACTATGGGGATTGATATATGGGAACGGCGCTAGCAGATCAACGTTTATGGTTGAGAAGAAGTAGAGGTCAGGTTGCCCAATCGAACTAGAAACCCGTGCTTGGGGATGCAGCAGCCAGCATCCACGATATTTTGCTGGGATGATAGATAGAATGTTTGGGCAGAGCCACTGCTCTGGGAGCGCGTTAGATATAAAAGGGTGCATAGAGGCGACAATTAGCATACCTGCCTCAGCTGCAACTACAGCTAGACATAGAAAGTAACCAGGAACAACTACACTTGTCGCCTTTTCAATATGAAATTGGTCGTTGTATTCAGTGTTCTTTGTGCGACTGCTTCAGCGGTACCAACGTTCCTGGCGGGCGGTCCAACATTTATCGCTGAGGCAATCCCAGTTCGAACCCAATTTGTCGCCCAGGATGCTATAGGCCAGTATTCGTACGGATATGCAGGCGAGTCGGCGGCACGATCGGAAACCAAGTCGTTCGACGGAGTCACTCGAGGAGCCTATTCTTATGTGGATGCAGATGGGAAACTACAGTCGGTAGAGTACACGGCCGATGCCTTGAATGGATTTAGAGCGTCTGCAACAAACCTTCCTACCTCGCCGGTGGACAACGGACTTGCGCCTGAGCCAGTGCAGGAGACCGAGGAAGTAGCCAGAGCCCGAGCCGAACATTTGGCTGCATTCAAAGAGGCCGAAATCAGGGCAGCTGCTGCCCCCGAGGAACCGGAAGCAGAACAAGGAGCTGCCGAACAAGAAGAAGCCGCTCAGAATGGTGAAATGGAAGCACAAGGAGCAAGTGGTGGACAAGTTCCAGCGTCAACATCGGCCGTCGCTCCTGGAACTATCGCCGTCAGGGCACCCATAGCCACCATCCAGGCAGTTCCCGCAGTCGCAACGGTGTCTGGCATCCCCTCAGTCGCTGTTCGCACCCTTGAAGCACCAGCTTCCAGCTCCTACTCGTATCAGGTCGAATCGAACCCGGGCTCCTCATACTCCTACAGCATCGCGCAACCTGCTGTTATTGCTGCTCCTTTGAAAACGATCAATGCGTACACGTTTGCCGCTACCCCTGTGATCGCTCGATCCCCGCTAGATGTGATCTCTGACCGGCAACTGGACATTCACGGCCGTCTCACCGCCTTCCAATAGAGCCGACAAGTTTTTCACGAACTCCACTCCTTGGACTTAGACTGATTTCTGGGTTTTTGTACTTTTACTATGATACACGTATACTTGTAATACTTTAACGATGTGTGACGAACTATAATAGCTTTTGTGTAACTGTAGCCATTTTCAATAATTCAATAAAGAATTACAAAAATGTAAACGAGTTGATTTTGAAGCGTACAAAGAATAGAAACCCATCTGATTTCGAGATTTTCCTGGCAAAACGGAAACGCTATTCAATGTAGTGAAACCATTAACTATGTTGTAATTGAATTGCACCATACCTCTATTACAAGGTATATAGACAAAACTTCTCTATCTATCTTGCCTCTTTTAAAAAGATCAAGAACTGAGAGAATTCTCGCAGGAAAAATAAACAATTTTCCACAAACTCAAGGGAACAAGATTTTTTTTTTTAATCAGTCACAGGAAAAGTATTTTGACTTGAATTTTTAGAAAAAGTAGTTTAAATAAGTAAAAGCAGTTTAAATCACGATAAATAACTCATTTTGACGTGAAAATCTGAAAAGGCAATGAATTTTTAGAGTTTGCCATAAGGCAACCATCGAAAGGATACATGAACAAAGCTGACTTGTGAACACTCTTTTTTTTGTATTTTCCTGTAGATTTGACTGTACCAAATGATAGTTTCTACTGGAGTTTTCGACAGCTACTGTGAATGGCTTAAGGCCTAAAAGGATAGTAAATATTGAAGGATACATAAGCTGAAACAGAAAAAAACGTTGGGATTTGTATTGAAATTATGGACCGCTTGAAAATTGGAAGGAGGAAAAATTTATGAAAAATACTGCCAAACGTGTTTGTTTACTTGAAGAACATAATTGCATTAGTTAAAAATATTTTCCTTGCACGATTTTCATTGATTCTTAAATAATATAGGTATAGTACAGTATGATTTCATGATTTTCTTTTCTGTTTTAATGTAAGTAAAAATGTTACTGTTAATTTTTTTCCTTTTAATTCGTGTCTAAAAAATTATTTATGAGAAAATATATAAATTAAAATTATATCTTTGTAGACTGCTCCTAAAATTGTAGCTGTCGAAGAGATCATTTATTGCAAAACATTTTGGCAAATATTTGTTGGATACTGTTCTAAAAAAATTATGGAACAAATAATTGTTTTTCCAGACGACCAACTCCTATTTTGAGAGAAATACTCTATGCAAAATGTTAGTAGACAGTTTTTCGAATTGATTTTTCCCGATAGTATTAAGGAACACAAGGTTTCTTTGAATTTTTTCCTCAAAAATATTTTCCAAAAAACTCTCATTTGACTTAATAAAATACACGATTTCCTCTCTGTTCACCCGAACAATTAAAGAGTATTCGATTTATTGCCAGAAAAAAATGTACAGAATAGTTTTGTGCCCTATTTTTCCGTAGAAATTTTATGTTAAATTTTGCAGGCTCTATTCATTAAGAATGGCACCGAATTTTCTTTTCAGTATTTTAGGAAATAATTGATTGGTTACAAATTTTACGATTTCTTATTAGCGAGCCTTTTCTGTAAAGTATTTTTTAAACATTTTTCAAATGTTATTTTTATAAATATTATTTATGAATTTTGCGAAGAATGGTCGTTGGTTGTATTTTTTGTACTTTTTAAAATGATATTTGTTTGAATAGGAGTAGATTTTTTAAAGAGATAAATGTTGCCTTAAAAACCGTAGAAAATGATAGATATAGAAAAATATTTGTAACTGACGTCAATTTTCCAGGCGAATAAATGAGAACGTTCAATTTTAAACCAATAAACATATCGTGAAACGCTTTTTATTATTTGGTGTATTTACTGTTTCTATTATTAGCCATTTTTGTGAGCCATGAACACATCCATGATGCGTTGTTGTCTACGGAACGATGTAAATGGTATGCAGCGATACCATCTTCCAACTTCCACTGCACGGCACAATATTTAACTTGTTTTGATCACCTTTGTTTTAACCACTTACTAGTTCTCCGCATATCCTGCTTCGAATGATACAGCATTCGTAAGTTGCACAGCATTCCTTGAGTCTTACAATTCGTCACAAAGTGTGAGATCCTTGAAGTGCATATGGCGTATGTTCGCTATACATGCGAATGGTCCATTATTTGAACATGCACTCTACTCGGCAGAACTGTGAACATGCATCTTACTCGTAAGCCTCGCGTCTTAAGAATCGGAAGATTGCAAAGTGAATGCGACAATTAAGGGTAAAACGGCGCGTAAAAGTAAACTGACCAGTTAATTATCGATTGTTCAAGGTCGCGGTGATCAATGATGATGGTCAGCCAGAGGATGAAGATCATTGCCAAGAGGTGCATATAAAAGGCGGTGCACTTGCAACGTACAGCATTCAGTACTCAGAAGCGAGTTCTAGTGAATACAAGCTAGTAGCGCATTCAATTTCCCAACAATTGTCCAGGATGAAAGTATTTGTGGCACTCGCAACTCTTCTGGTGGCTGCAATTGGAGCACCATCTCAATTAGCAGTTCTACCATTTGATTCGTTCGGCCACCCTGGATTGATTGCTTCGGCTCCAGCTCAAACGCAGTACCACGCTCAAGATGCATTTGGACAATACCAGTACGGATACAGCAGCGGGCTGTCGGCCAAGGAGGAATCCAAGTCCTGGGATGGAATAACGCGTGGGTCGTACAGTTACGTGGATGCGAATGGTGAACTTCAATCGGTCGATTACACTGCGGACGCTCTGAACGGATTCAGAGTATCGGGCACCAACTTGCCCAAGGCGCTTCCTGCACCAGAACTTATGCAACCGAAGCAAATCGAAGATACCAACGAGGTGGTCGCAGCTAAGGCTGCTCATCTCGCTGCTCACGAGGAGGCCAAGACGCGCTCGAGTGACTATCGTCCCGCTGAACAAATTTACGACAACAAGGACTTGCCAAAGCAGGTTGAAGATACCCCTGAGGTGGCGCAAGCTAGGGCTGATCATCTTGCCGCAAAGAAACAGGCTGAGCTACGAAACAGTGCCATTGAGGAGATCCGTTCTGCACCTGCAGCACCAGCTGACCTCGGACTATACTCTTACTTGCCCGCCATCTCCGCGCCATCAGTCAACCTGGCTGATCATGCTGAGCTTCCTTACCTAAGGACTGCCTATCTTCCTCATGGATACAACTACGCTCCATTGGCATGGAATCCAAGACTTTTGACCCGAACTGTTGTTTATTGAGCCGACGTGAATATTTGCTAAATTATGTCATCGTTACCCGACCGTTGCTAAATAAATAATATTTACTGCATAATAGAATATTGTTTTCTTTTTGTATCTTCTAAGTATAGTATATTTTGCATTCTTTTTGAAGATGTGTAATTTAGTAATCGTTAAATCTTATTCTCTCGATACAGGTTAGAAATTAAGTATGCGGAGATTTTTCATAAGAAGAGTACTGCATAGTCTTGAACTCATAGTATTTACCCAAGTCCAAAATCAGTACAGATCTATTCTTATTACTTTCCGTAGCTTTTAAAACATATATTTCGGGGCTAACTTACTTAGTTTCAGCTATGTCCACTATCCTGCATCCTCGCCAGAATGTCGCTTCGTTCTATCGATAGATTGTACGTGGAGTTTTTTCTCTGGATAAGGTTTCTTCACTAAAATGAATAGACACTAATTTATCAATCAAACTCGCTTTATTGTTTTTCAAAGTATTCTCCACGAAAATCGATACACTTTTGCATGCATTTAAACCAATTGTCAAAACATTTTTTCTACTCCGTTTGAGACACCTCCAAAACATGGTTTTTGAACGCTTCAACGGCTTCTTCGGGCGTCAAAAATCGTTGTCTACGCATTTTGTTTTTGATGTAAGAGAACAAAAAAAAAGTTGGGTGCTAAATCAGGACTGTACGCCGGATGTCCCATTAATTCGATGTTTTGGCCAGCCAAAAAGGCAGTTGTTTGACGAGATATTTGAGAGCTCGCATTATCGTTGTGAAGAATGATTCGTCGTCATTTGTTTTTTTTTTCATTTCGCCAAACACTTCGGGCAAACAAATGGTTGTGTACCATTCAGAATTGACCGTGCTACGCTGCTCTAGTGAAATGGTTGCTACATGACCAGCTAGTCCAATAAAACAGGCGACCATTTGCTTCGCAGTGCTTCTTGCACGAACAAATTTTGTCGGGTTTGGCTCACCTTGAAAGACCCACACAGACGACTGCTGTTTTGTTTCGGGCTCATACGCATAGATCCATGATTCATCACCTGTTACGATCTAATAAATGTCTTTTGAAGCACCGTGATTGAGTTTTTTAAGCATTTTTTTACACCAATCGACACGAGCATATTTTTGAGCGATTGTCAAATTATGTGGGATCCAACGTAAATAAATTTTTTTACGGCTAAATTTTCATGTAATATCTTATGTACGCTGGTGGAACTAATGCCCAGGGATATTTCAATCTCACGGTATATCACATGACAATCTTCCATCATCAGATTTCTGACTGCAACGATGTTTTCTGGCAAAATCACTGATTTTGGACGAGCTACACGAAACTCGTCGGTGAGCGAACGGCGACCACAATTGAATTCGTTCTACTAGTTTTTTACAGTACTTAAGGCTGGTGCTTCATCACCAAAAGTCAATTCAAGTTGATCAATGCACTCTTGTCTTGATAATCCACGTCGAAAATCGTAGAAAATCATCACACGAAAATATTCACGATTCAATTTCATTTTTCGGCCGAGATGAATTTTTCAAGTTACTGTAAAAAAAATAGCGCTTGAACGTCAAAAAGTTCTGAGTACGTATATGCTAAAAAATGTCAAACTTTACGAATATAACAATGGTTTGCATTGGTTAACCCTAGAATTACCATAGGTCAGAAATATAAAAAGCAACCCTCGTAGCTGCTCTTGGGTTATCTTAACGTCGATGATGTCCAACCCTCAAGTTTATACAGCTAGTACGTTTGCGTGAAAAGATCTTTTTTAAAAGACGAGAGACGATTATTGCAACATTTCTCTTCAGTAAGGACAAATATATGACGCATGGCTGATGCTTCCGAATCTTCAGTGATTGAAAAGTTATGATCCTTTAAATCGAAAGTGAAGCATTTGCGTCTGGTTGGCTTGACTTTCAAATGTCGTGGACTGAACCACTTTCGAGGATGTTTGAGTTCGTCCCTGAAAGCATAATATATTTGGGCAACTTACATGGGTGACATGTCTTTCCCGCTGATTGAATGATCTGATGTGGTCTTCTGATTTTCATAAGATCTTTTTAACTTTCTTCAACTGGATGGGAGGTGAAGGATATGAACTTTCTCCTGAAATTATAGACAAGCGACACGGGCAGGTTTTCGCGATTAATAATTATCGATATATATGTACACATAATTGCAAACATTTTAAGTCAAAACAGCTAGCGTCTACTATGCTAGCTTATATCAAGTGTTTTTAAGACTAGCTTGTGCTGATTTTATTCATAATTTTATGGAAGACGAATTAAAATTGTTCCTCAATTTTTTTGTAATCATAACCTAAACATATTAATCGACGAATACTGTAAAGATCTATTTAAGTAAAGTCCTTTTTATCCAATTTTCAGCATTGACAAAAAATAGCCAATTTTTACGCCTAGTCTTATAAATTTTCGGAATGTTTTGCACTGGAATAGATAGTGAAATTTAGGCTGTTTCAACTTCAAATGTTTATAATATGAAGAAATGCATAAAATTGATGTAAAAGTTCTATCAAAGATCAAAGAATTTTATTTTCAAGTGCATAGGTCACTTCTCAGTTTATGTAGGTTGAAGATTAGCGCTGTAATGCTTGGTTGGTTTATCATAGAATGTTAGGCTCAACATAATAACAGGTATACCTACCGTGATTTTTTTCGGCAATCTTTCGCATTATTTTATCTACTGAATACACGTGCAGCATCAATCACCTAGAACTCTAGCGAGTCAAATTAATTAAGTCCCAGCGTCCGTTCCTTATCTGAAACGAGATCAACGCAATTCAGGTTTCATACCGCCCTCAGCGCAAAGGATGTCTTACTGGATTGAGTCGAACTTGTTACGCCCACCTTGCCGGCTAATTTTGAAGTTCGGAGTTCAGGGTCGTCTTTCAGCTGCCGTCGGAAGTTAATGCTTGAAAATTAAGAAGGAAATCGCATCTTATCGTAAGTGTAAACAAAACCAGTAGTCGGTGATACTGTCCGGCGCGGATTAATCCGTTTCATTCCTTCTATGCCGGATTTAGAGAGGTTAGCCGGCTCTGCTGTAATATCTTAGCTTTTTTTGTAAAAAAAAGATTCCATTAAAGAGTCGTACGATTTGTCATTTGAAGTGGAATCGAATCCGCGAATAGGTACCACATATCGCAAGGGTGTTCGGGCCCGATCCACCCACCACTTGAGGAATGGGAGCAAATTTGGCAAGCCGCCAAGCATGAGAAGAGCAGTCGTCACGCTGCCAGTAATGGACTTTATACTATACTTGCAATGATAGTATTGCATGGCAACTTGAGATGCTTGATACCTTCAAAAGTAGATCTCATACCATCTCGGTGTGCTCCACCTACAAAGTAAAAGGAGCTTAAAAGTTGATATAATTAGTAACAGTCTGCGTTGAAAAGCATCCGTTTGGATTACGTAAGATTTTGCTTTGAGAACGCAATGAAATTTGCTTAGACATTCGTATGTTTGATCCATGCAGCATGTTAGATTCAATAGAAGAATCCAGCATAAAATATGGGACGAGAATAAAATATAATTTGGTCCATGGTAGCTGATAAATCTTATTTTATAGCTCATAAAGCATTGCGATCGGTCACGGTGAAATGATTATATCTAAGATCAATTACTTTGCAAGTTTGACCTTATCCGATGGTATCAAAAATGAAAATTGTTTGGAACTATAAAAATTCTGCCACGCTCGATCCTTTCTTCGTTTTTTTAGGGTCCTTTAATTACATCTCCAACGAACTCGAATTTCAATTGTCTGGGATGCGGCAACAAGTCAAATGATTCGAAATGAATAAATGAGCAGAGCGTCTTTGGTTGGATTGCAAGATCATTGAATTGCAGGAAGATATAACCCATTAAAACTATAAAAACGATTCTCTTCAGTTGTTAAGGTACTCTTCTGAATCTTAACACCCAAGGATATTATGAATCTCATTCTTCTTTTCCCGTCGGCATATCTTAATGTGATTACAATTAAAATCTGCTTTGGTGTCTTATTTCATCACGTGTTTTCGCTGTTCAATTTACACAGTATTTCAAAGATTTCGCAGCGCCTTCGGGTCACAAACTATATGCACCCGCATCCCATACTCATCGACGGTAAGTACCACGAGCACCACTAATGGTCATGTGTATATCAGTGGTATAATCGACCCTCAGGTACTGTTTGAGGTGGCTTTGGAAGAACCGGTCGACGCAATACCTATATGAGGCTACTTTGCACCCATCTCGTTCACAATCGTCGACATCTAAAAGTCTCTAGTTCCGCTTGTACGTTAGCATATTGGTTCGATTATTAATTGAATTTTTTTCACGTACCTGAGCTGTACATCGAGAAGAATCGAAGAAGATAACAAGAAAACTGTCGCTTGTCGCAAACTCCCCATCGAGGGGCGCAAGCAAAAGTCGTTTCAGCCGGTGGGCTCTTGGTGAAGAGACATACGTGAAATCAGAACGGGAATTATAATGGCGCGCGGCAAGAAGTGGTAGGCCTTCTGTTGAATCTTTTTACACATTCAAATGTGCTCCATATTCAATGACCTTCCCCTCTTTCGTGCGATCGGGGGTCGTTTACCAGCTTTCAACTGTGACTGTTGTATAAAAGCATCTGAAGTTCTTAGGTGGAGCACAGTTCTCTCAACAGTGAGTTCTAGTATCAACTGCTAGTAGCACCTGCGATAGGAAGATCCACGTACAGCTTTCAAAGATACTTCTACTATATTTGAAAATGAAGACTTTCGTTATTGTGTCAGCCCTTTTGGCTATCGCTGCAGCCAAGCCTGCCGGGCTAGTCTATCCTGTGGGATCATTCGCCTATCCTTACGTGGCCGCGCCAGCCATAACCACGAAATACCATTCGCAGGATGTTCTTGGACAATACGCTTACGGATACAATGATGGCCTATCGACCAAGCAAGAAGTGAAGACTTTCGATGGTATCACTCGCGGATCGTACAGCTACGTTGACGCCAAGGGCGAAGTGCAAACCGTCGACTATACTGCTGATGCTGTGAACGGATTCCGTGTTGCTGGAACTAACTTGCCCAAAGCCATTCCTGCTCCTGAGGTTGCTCTGCCCGTACCAGTAGCCGAGACTCCTGAAGTAGCCGCCGCTCGTGCTGAACATCTTGCTGCTGTCGAAAAGGCTGTCTCTGGAGAGATAGAAGGTGCTATTCCAGTGCCAGTTCCCGAGGTTGAGCTGCCGAAACCAGTTGAGGATACTCCAGAGGTAGCTGCCGCTCGTGAAGCTCATTTGGCTACATTGAAGGATGCCGAGCTCCGCAACTCCATTGTCGCTGAAGTGGACGCTCGTCCGGTTATCCAGACCGCACCATTTGTCGCTGCACCTTTGTCCGGAGGTATTGTCCTTCCTAGTGTCCGATATGCCACCTACGGCATTCATGGCTTTCCGGCTCCCCTTACTTACTCAACCAATTTCTTGTCCTACCCTATTGCTCACTAAGTCACACTCCAAATAAAAAAGCCCGTTTACTATAGTATGCCTAAATGTTGACCTGAAATACAGTGTTATGAAAAAATAATTGATAGTGGCCTTTCCTTGATTACTACTATAGGGTTCAATTTTTTGACAATATTCATCCTTTATTAGAATGTCTGGTTTAGGTAAGGCTGCATGATATAAACAGTCTCGCTTTATTGTGAAGCTTATTACAAAAATGTAAGCAAAAAATATGCAGCGATTCAAACACTAAATAATTTTGATATTAAGGATTCAAAAACTTCACTATTTTGACTATTGAAAAAGATACGGTTCCCATCCTCAAGAGTATTAGATGACTTTTATTCTAGTTCAAGGAGAACATGTTTAGTAAAAAGAAAAGTTCAAAATATTTTATGTTAGCGAAGATCTAATTTAAAGCTAAAAATATTGGAATTCACTGCCCAAAAATATGACCCCCTTTTGGCAAACTTACATTCTTTTTTTATTGCTTCAGGCTTCACGCTTCGATCATTTTTATTTCCATGAGAACAGTTTTTTACGATGAATAAACTGGTATAAGGCTCCCTAAAAAATTTACTATCTAATTTGTGAGAAGTCTATTAAAATAATAAAAATCTTTTTGTTTATGAGAGCTAGCTTAAAAATAATTTAAGGGATTGGAGGAAGCCTATTGCTTGCTCTAATAGCTTAAAAAAATAAAGAGGCTATCATTTATGGTTAATAATTTTAATCATTTGAATCGCATTCCTCTAATCAGCGGCTTATTACACTCGTCACTGGCTCACATCCAAATTTAATAATGTCTGACGAGTTCCGCATCGTCGTCATTGTGAAAAATTGCTTTAGAAATTTGTCAAGCAGATGCTCCTAAAAATATAGGTTACCGATTGTTACTCAAAACACTAAGATTTTTCTGATAAAAAATCTAGCAACACTCTCAATTACGCTTTAAGGAATGTTCAAATAGACGAAAAGAGTTCAATCTTATGGAATATCCAGAAAAATTGAAAATTGGCACAGGTCCGTAGCACATCATTTTTGATGAAATGTTAAAATTGGTAGGACAGCTGCCATACATGCCTCGCAACAACTCGGGCGTCCACGAACGACCAATAAAGATGTGCATGCCGATTGGAGTGCGGATCATGTGAGGTGGGCTTTAGATTACTTTTCTCTGTCAATATGTCAATTATTGTTGAACAATATTAATTTTTTAATCGTTATTGCTGGCTTGGGAATGTTCACCCAAGCTGGGTATCTTTCATAAAAGGAAGAGAAATATCCTTCTCCATAATTCACAATACTTCTACAGGGTGTCTCAAAGGAAAGTTTATGTTATGTGTGAGCCGATAAAATAAAAAAATGAGATATCTAAAAAAATGTTTATTAATTATCAAAGTACAGTATTTGGGAGTTTATTCCTTAAAAATAATATCGTCTAAATGTTATCCTTCGCGTTCACGGAATTCATTTAGTCGAACGGTAAAAGTTTCAATGGCGGCTCGGCAGGTTGACTCCGTGATGGCTGCGATTCCGTAGCGAATATTTTCTTTCAAATGCGCCAGAGATGTAGGTTTGTTATAAACTTTTGCTTTGATATAACGTCACAGAAAAAAATCATAGGAGTTAAATCGGGACAGCGTGGAGGCCAGTTTATGTCGCCTCTCCTGGAGATCAATTTGCCAGGGAAACGTATTCTATGCAGACACGTATTGGACGTGTGTGAGGTAGCTCTGTCTTGCTGGAACCACGTTATTTGGTTATAGCCAGAGAAGTTTTGCAGTTCTGGCACCAAGAAATTGTCTAACATTTCCAGTCGCAGTTAGCTAAACAAATGTAAAGTTTTTTTGAGACACCCGTTACATTTCTGAAACTCTATTAATTCTGTTTGGTCTGGCTACGCTTGAAACTCTTCCTATCCCTGTCGCAATCATGATTGTCATGAGAAAATAATGTGAAATCATTGTTTTGTCGTTCGCAGCTAAGGAAGAATTGGTAAATGTCTAGGTGATCGTATCGTGAAAAATGAGGAGTAAAATATCGTACACTGGATGTTCCGATAGCGTAAAGCACGATAGTTTTTCTAGTTGAATTTTTTTCGGAAAAAGGATTGTAGGATTACTAGTCGATGTTTTGAAATTTTAACCGACACTTCCACTATGCAGTCAATTTGTTAATTCTTCGCTGTGGTGATTGTTTCTCTTCGGTGCGCTGAAATTGGTGAGACCTAAGAATGAGCAAGATCGGAAGATATGTTTGCGATTCGCAATTGGAAAAGAGAATCTAGTTACACAAAGTAGGCAATGCTGTTGCATGCCGTTTTTGCTAGAATGTCTGCAGCAATCCCCTCCCCCGTTCCCGTCATTGGTACAAGAAAATAAGGACTCTCAACAACCAAGGCCGAAAGGTGCGGAAAAATTTGGAAAAGTGGTTATTATTAAATTCTTCTGATTTCAAGGTTTCGCACTTGAACATCCGTTTATTTAAATTCATCGCCTCTTTCTACCATCACATCGAACACTTATTTTGTATAATGAAGATCCTCTTGCCAGGAATTCACCCTAAGGCACACCGCTCGAGAGTGGGCGGTGTAGTGTTAGTATATGCTAGGAATGTATTTGTTATTTTGGCATCATTTTCTGAGCCGGAAAACTGAGCTCATAACTTCTAAGTTGATACTATTGGTTACGTTAAAATAAATCTTACTTCCTATTGAATTACTCAAAGTGCTAGAATGTGTTTTTATTTATTCTTTTAACTATTCCAGAAATATTTAAAGAATGCAATAGTCTTGTAAAAATCTTCATTTTACAAAATACCCACTCTCCCCTAAAACTGACGAGTTTTTGCGTGCGGATGACCAATTCATCAAAGCTCAATCTAAAAACATCATATTTTCTTGAAACACTTTGAATAAGTTGAAGTTCTTTTCGCACTGGAATGTTTGTTTTCATGCAAAAAGCTCGCGAATTTTCCAGGCGTACTAAATTTTTTTTAGAAAGCTATTCTCTGCAATCGCGGGTATGAAAATATAACTTGACAAAATTATTATCAAAACAAACGCAGACTCCCAACAGATACGAAGAGCTTTTATCTAATCTACAGTTGTACAGTTGTCGATAGGAAACTTTTTATTAGTATCTAGTGGCCAATGCGTTCGGTTAAAAATAGTTTGTGTTTTTAATGTCATAGTGAGTGTTGTTGGGCTGGCCTGGACAAGCGGACGGACTATAGTGTGAAAGTGCCAAGTGCGAAATAAGGACATACGCGAAGGATTTCTCTAGTGAAAATAAAAGTGTGGTGAATATTGTACGCGAATAATATAGAATACAATTAAAAACACCTTTTGGAATAGCAAACAGTTGAGGTGAGAACAATGCAAAGATTCTATTGTTAGAGTGTGAGTCACACAGAAGCATCCTTTTAAGATGACATCATAATTGCACTATGTGCGTATTTGTGGTTTTATAGCATCCATATCGAACTCCATGCATTGGAGATCCTCTAAAATAGTTTAATTCGAAGCTTACCACCAATTTAAACCGTAAATAAAAAGAAAATTAAATCTATTTCCATGATTTTCGGGTGAGTTTGATGTACGGCATACATTTTCCGGGATCAATATGAGCATGCGCCTGAAAAGACGGCCTTTCCTGGATGGGTTATTGCGAACAGGATTCATAACAACTTGCACACATATCCTGGTGAAGGCTGTTGATAGGAGGAAAAACAAAGAAAAGCAGGTGGACTTGTTTGTCTCTGTGTGGAAGATACTATTAGGACTGTTTCTAATTTTCAGGCTGTTGATTGTTGTTTGCAATAGTTAATTCAATTTGAATATTGGTTGAACACTCCAAAGGTCAATATTTTGCATAACTTGATTCTGTACGTTAAAAAAACAGGGTTCTAGTTGGAATTGTGATAAAATCTTTTAGTTTCGATGCGGTGTCTAGGTAATGCCATGAAGGCAACCATTTACGTTACTTTGTTGGGATTAGTAAAATATATGTACTCAGTCTAGTCTCAGTTAATAAATTTCTAAACAACACATTGAATTGAGATATACTTAGATGAAGATAGGCAGTAAAAAATATTTTTTGAATATTCAGCCTAGATAAACTCATCTTGTTAACTTAAGACTGGAAAATTATGCAATTTATAAAATAGTAGGAGCAGTTATAAAAGAAATTTTACACTGTTGGATAGACTTTACAGTCGTTTGAGGACAGCATTCGTCAAGAAGTGATGAAATTCTGCGCTGAACATACAATAACTGTTAATGCTATCTGGAGAGTATTCAGTAATGATATATGATATGTCATGTCAATGTCATTATGATCAAACTTATGAAGAAGTGTTTAACTCCAACTTTCCGGTCTAGCGAACACGTCCTCCAATTCTTGAGTACTTCTATCATTTTTTTTTGCTTTCCTGCATACA
This sequence comes from Oxycera nigricornis, assembly GCA_963942545.1. NCBI lineage: Eukaryota > Metazoa > Arthropoda > Insecta > Diptera > Stratiomyidae > Oxycera > Oxycera nigricornis. The sequence continues at coordinate 5,269,410 of OZ012663.1, read as the reverse complement.
TTGACAGCCATTTCTCAGCATCTTCGTGGTAGACTTTGTGATTTGAACATAATTCATGCTTAGACATGGCTATCTCATACTCGGGTTTACCACAACGAACACAGAAAGCACATCAAAAGTCTGTTAGGGCTGCCATTATTCAACAGTTTGTGCGATCTCTAGTATGTATCGCTTCATATCCAAAATATTGCATTCCATTTTAAACGTAGCAGCAAAATAACGAATAGATTGTTCAACTAAAATTATCATGAAATGGATGGTAAAATTGTTCAATGTTGGTCGTCTCTTTTAATTCTTTCTAAGCTTCGAACAGATAGATAAGTTCCTTGTTTAACGTGCTTTCGCCGAAATTAATCATTAAAACACGGGCCTCTTAAGGCAGAGTTACGAAATTAGCTCACACCAACATAACTAATGTATGAGTACTGCTTCTCGAGTATGGGTTCCAGATCTCATCCAAAGCTTGCCTGGACTGCTTCATAATCCTGGGTGAGGATTTGGACCTATCAGCATCCTTGCCGCTTTTTGGGTAACGGCACCTCTGTCGTAAACGCAACAGCACGCCAATGCACCACAATACAGAAGGGTTGCCGAATTATTCCGGTCCCAAATTGGATTAGAAATGAAAATACCCGCTTTTGGGTATCAATCACAGCCCTCAAGTTTCAACCTCCACAGGTTCCTCACCGACACCGGCAGGGACAAGTCCCCGGGGCCCCGGATCCCTTGGCATCAGAATACTCCTGGTGAGGTTTCGAGGAAGCACAGACACAACCTCTTCAATTGAGCCCCATTGCAAAGCTCTGGATTGATCGCCGTATTTAGGGCTTATCATCATTTTAAAATATGCCACCCTATTATTCGTCACACCTTTACCTCAGCATCCTGTTGTAAGGATGTTGTTCTGAGGATCGGTCAGAATCCCTCCTCTTTTACACTGGCTTGGGACAGTTCTCCTAAGGAAAGCGGAGTTTAAGCTTCAAATTCGGTTCAATCGTTTATTTTGTCAAGCATTACTAAATGGAAATGTCAAACCAGTTTGACACATACGAAATTAAATATGGCTGCGGAATGTTAACATCCCTGTTGGAAATCCCCATGCATGGTCTTTTAACAATTCAGCGAAGAATATACTTTTGTATATTTTTAGATCTATGTTTTAGTCTTTATATCTGAAAAAGGAGATTGATGAGATCTCTGGTTCTGTTGCGTAGCGTCTATCATTGAAGAGAAATTTGGTTCTAGTATTATAAATTCACTTAAAATTTTCAAGATGGTCTTCTTATGGCACTATGTTGATAGTAATTCGCCATAAATCAATTGACCTAATTGTGTTTAGTGTGCAAAACTACACACGACATCTCTATCTCTAATTTTCTTTCCTCCTGAAACAAATTTCGTGACGCCTCTTTGCAATTTATTATAATCATTTCCTCTACAAATTTACATACTGTTCTGAATCACGGACGAATCCATAAGAGCCTTTGAACATGCATTTCTATTCCGGTCAGCTTTAAGGTTTGGTCGACATGGCCTTCAGAGCTACTATCGTTTACGACACCCGGAGGTACTTGCCGGCTAATATCCACTATTTAACATACGAGTATATGAACGACGCTCACCTGCGAAGTAACCTAATGACTGATTGTGACAAACTAGCTGGTGGATGCATGACCTAATCGTAACCAAATTTAGAACGTGACTTCATAATTTATAATGCCGCAAGTCGCGATAATGCCGGGCTTTCGAACAGCTTGTCGCGGATTGCTGGATGCCTCCTCGAACATATCAGTTGGTAGCTTTTGTTTTAAAAAAAAGGCTATAATATATTGTTGTTATCATAAAAATGCGACCTTGAATTATTTGTTCGACCAACGTTATGATCAAACAAAAAACATGGATTGGGAATGTGTACATCTATAACTCCTTCCGTAGTCTCCCAAAACACACTGGCGGATGAATATCTAAGAATAGTGAAAGGCCATCATACTCGTATGAGATTGGCGCATGATTTATTGTCATTAGTTGTTGTATTTCCTGTAGCACTTGCTAAGGGGGTGTGGAACGAAGCTAGACTATGTATTTCAATGCTATGAAAGCACTATATGCAAAGGGGCACGTTCTTTGATCAGTGATGATGGAAAACGAGGGTGGTTCTGAATCTAGCATTGTATGTACACTGTTCATTTTGATCTCTATGTCACGAACATTTCAAATAAGCTTGTCTTGCAAACTTAAAATCATCGAATTTGTGTATAAAACTACTTAAGGGGGAAATCACATTAGGAGGCCTATTTTTACGCTTTTTCGTGATTTTTTTGAAGGCGAAGAAACGAATAGAACTTATTGAAATAAATAAGCTATTTTATTTATATTTTGAACTACATCTCATAATTTTTTCAAGTGATTATCATCAACATTCGCGAAAATATATAAGGGGCCATCCATACAAGTATATTACGCAACGCAATTTTTAGAGTATTTCAACTCACCCCAAACCCATGTAACACTTACAAGGCACGGCATCGTCCTCTCAGATCTGGATGACATTTGGCACATAATTAGAAGACATCAACGATATTCGATCCTTAAAATATTAGTTTGCAACCGTTCCAGCTGTTTTTGAGAAAAACACTTCTAAAATTTTTAGTGTCGCTTATGGATTAGTAAGTTTATGCATCTGACAGAAGCGGTGAAGTGTGGAAAGTAGCGCCATTAGCTCGCGATCATGAACGTTGGTATTGTTTTTTCCCGAATAATTGTTGTCGTCGTCGTGTGTTCGATCCCCCGGTCGGCATTGTTTTTTTTTTTGAATAATTGTGGATGTAATTAGTTTAAGGTAAATCAGCACTGTTCAACTACAAATACAAATACATTTATTTTTAGAAATCAGCAATTTATTCGATCATTTAGATATGTAAATTATACTAAAAACTCATTGCTCATTGTTCATTATTAAAAACTGTTATAATCGAAGCAAAATCATAGCTAATGTTAGGATGATCATTTGTTCCTAGAATCAATCCTGCGTCCTCTTCGTGTCTCATAGTCAACTCGGCAAAAGCAATAAACCAGGGTGGCGCCCAACGTGGCTAGCCATGAATGTTATGGTGTTGAGTCACTTACTCAGTACCCATAAAGTAAATACTAGGGACGTTGTTGTTTAACAGTTCCATAATTTCGGATTGCTGTGCTCGAAGCGATATTCTTGCTGGATGGTCATATAGTCCTTCGTTCCTAGAATCCAGTCTTTGTTGTCTCCTTGCCTCAGTGCCAAATTGGGTAATTGGGTAGCAATAACAGAATTAAACGAAGATGACATAATCAAATAGCTGTTTATTTGCATAATCCTCTCTCTAAAAACTCCCCCTTGGATTGTTACGTAATATATGGGTGACCCCTAAGAGGGACTTCAAATATTGGTCTAAAACTTTTTGAGCATACTCTTGAATAGCTAAACTTTCGATTTCTGCTATAAAAAAGGCGATTTTTGGAACCGTCTAATGTGTTCCCCCCCCCCTTAATTTCAAAGAATTTTGGACTACTCGATTGCGCAATACGAATAAGTATTCCGTTCTATGTGAAATTTCTATCAAAGTGTAAACACTATACCTTTAACATAGACAAAACCTTGATCTCCAGTAAAACAATAGACAATATAAAATTCATTTCCATCACAAATCACGAATAAATTTAGCTTGTGCCTTTTCCCAAGTCAGTTTCACCACTTCAAATCTAAATATTGGACGTCTGCTCATACACTGATGCATTTGACGAGTATTACTGAATTGTATTGCTGAAAAAAGCTTTTGACTCCGATAGATTCTTCCGTACGTACAAATAGCATTAACGATCAACATAGGACAGTTGTCGGAACGGATCGGATATTTCTTTTGAAGTAGAGATTACAGAGTGCAGTATTAAAATTGTATTTCCCAAATTCCGGTTGTTTGTATTCCGTACAAAATGTATCTTCTCGCGAAGTTTGGTTTAGATTCTGAGTGAAATTGTAATTTTGAGTTTTGATATTATTTTCGATACTAGTGTCCCAGCATACACTTAACATGCTATAAGGTATTCTGATTAAGTGGACCGAAGTGATGAATTTTATATTTTGGACTCATATCAAAGTGCCTTTTTTCTAAATTTTAAAACATATTCTCTTCCACACAATCATTTATTGATAACATTCACCGATTGGAATCGAATTAATCTTAACAAATTCTTAACATTATCTATAACTGATTAGTGTTCATTTTCAATTTTTTTTCCTTCAAAACAGATGATATATTACACATAGGTATTTGCTAAGATATTAAGCAGCAGTCGTAAGTGCATGCAATTTTTCCTAAGCTAACGCAACTGAAGAATTTTCATTTTGTTTTTCTAGTGCGATGAGCACGACTGCTTTTCGTATTAAATTTCGTTTTGAAAATTACGAACTGAATGTGCCTCAGACTTGGCGGTATGTCGGTACTCTCAATTTTTCACTTTCAAGCGTTTAGGTCTTAGAAAATATGAGGTGTAAAAAAACGAGGCAAATATTTACTTCGATTTCTCGCGTATTTTACATAATTGTAAACAAACGATGTTTGTTCATTTTTGTGTCAAGATCACACACGACTGTATGGGTCATACGAGTATTGAGCACGAGAAAATGTTGAAAAGATGGATACTTTTTTATTACAAAAGGCATTTGCAATGAATAAATTTGTTTAGGATATTGGTTAATGATTTTGAAGTCATGAAATCTAACTAGGGCATTAATGTGATGAAGCTGTTACATTACCGTTAGAAAGTCGAGTGACTCTTCTATAGAAAATTTGATCATTGATAATATTGGAAACTTTCCAGAAACATTACCTAAACTTGTGTAACTTGGATCCTTCGAAAAGTGTTGTCCTATCAGAAAAATAAACTCAGGGGTTTCTGAAAATCATTCCTCAGATACGTTGTGAGCACCGGGCTTACAGTTGTGAAAAGGACCCATAAAAGTAGAAAAAAACAATCTAGAATAATCTGTTCGACGCTCGTTATGTACTCGTACGTAGCAATTCATAGGTATGCATTTTATCTCGTATTTTTCTTGATTTTTTAGCTAAATTTTTCTTAATTTCAAATAAATAAATTGATTTATCTTTTTCAGATCGGTCATAATGTCGGAGCAACAGGATGGTGAGGCGAATGGATCGGCGCCCGTAGCTGAAATGGCGCAGATGGCTTTGGAAAGTGATAAAAAAGAACCGCAATCACCTGAACCTCAGTCCACCGGCAATTTGCAAGACAGTTTTAGAGCTTTCGCCAAATTTGGCGATCTTAAGTCCGACGGCAAACACATCACACTATCGCAAAGTGATAAGTGGATGAAACAGGCGAAAGTAATTGATAAGAAAATCACCACCACCGATACGGGGATTCACTTCAAGAAGCTGAAGTCGCTCAAGGTTACCTATGAAGACTACTTGAAATTCCTCGAGGATTTGTCGAACACAAGAAAAGTTGATTTGGCAGAAATTAAAAATAAGTTGTCGAATTGCGGAGCGCCCGGTGTCGCGCAAAAGACTGTAAGTTATATTGAATTTCGCCGAATGGAGTTTTCAGCATTTCAAATTAATTAACTAAATAATTTCCAAGTTTAACACACCATCTCCTCTACTGCTGCTCTTGCTTATGCGGAATTCCGTAATGAAAATCATTCAACTTTGTTCAAAATTCAATTCGTATTTTCAGATTTATCTTCAATTGAGATTTACTGCTGTCCGTTTACATCGAGAGAACTCGATTAGTTTAGTCAATAGCTGAAATTAGATTTATTGATTTTCGGACAAGCTGCGTTTGAGTTCAACTAAGACTGACTTCATCATGAGAATGGGGGTGGCTCTGATTTGATGTAAAAGAAATTGTGTCATCGATATATTGATTAATTTCAAATAGATCTATAATGGTATTTTGGATTCCATTATTTCTATTCTATTCAAAATAAGAGAATATCCATTAATAATTGAAGCTCGTAAAAGCAAACTTTACTATACTAAATACTTAAATTGATACTGTATTCTTTCTTGAGGTAATCTGATCTTTTTCGTTGGAAAACTTGCACGGAGTTTAGTTTTTTTTAAATATAAAACTCAATTTGATTTATTTCTAGCATCGTCTTGAGGCAAAAAGACTCATCTCTTGTGTGACTTACATATGTATGTACGTCTTTTAATATACGAGGGTCGGCTGATAAGTCCTCTCAATGAAATTTTTTTTTAAATTTTTTTTTATATTTATTTCTCAACATAATCTCCAGAAAGGCTAATACATTTGTCATATCGGTGTTCTAATTTCATTAAATCATCTCTGTAGGTTGAATTATCAAGATCCTCAAAATAGCTGTTTACCGCATCAATGATATCCTCGTTGCTGTGAAATCTTCGCCCTCCAAGAAATTTTTTGAGGTTAGGAAACAGGTATTAGTCACTGCGTTCTAGAGCTAACAAATAGGGTGGATGGCCAAGCAATTCGAAATTTAATTCACAATTGTTCCCCATTGCAATGATTGAACGATGGGCCGGAGTATTGTCGTGATGAAACTTTTTTTTAAAGCCAAATGAAATCTTTTTCTTTTCACCTCAGCACTTAAACGTTGCAGTAAGCTTGCGGAGTAGTCACCAGTGATACTTTCAGCCTTTTCCAAGTAGTCAATAAAAATAATTACCTGTGCATCCCAGAAAACTCGCTATAACCTTGTTAGCTGACAAAATTGACTTTTTTGGAGTTGGTTCACCTGGTGAAATCCACTGTTTTGACTGTGATTTACTTTCTGGAGTGTAGTGATGTATCCAAGTTTCATCCATGGTAACGAGCCGTCTCAAAAAATTACTGGGATTTTTACTCCGAATTCTTGACACAAACAGTTTTTCTATGCAACTTTTGATCAGGTGTCAACAAACACGGCACTCACGCACTTTAATCTGCGGTCTTCCAGTACTGAACGATGAATTTTACCAATGATCTCCTGACTTGTCTACTCCACAGGACGTTCAGAGCAAGGCTCATCGCTTGTGCTCGTACGTCCCATTTTAAACTCTGCATCGCACCTTTTAATCATTGAATATGAAGGGGCTTCTGCTTCTTTCAATGTACTGTCCATTTACTTCTTGATTACTTTAGGCGTCAAGCCTTTCAAATGGAAGTATTTAATCACTGCTCGTTTTTCCAAATCCTTCATTTTCGTGAAAACTCTAAAGTTTTCTTGTTAAAAATGCTGTCGTTCAAAAACTGACCAAGCTACTGACCTGTAACTATAGATACAAGCTAGTTTAGAGTAAAACTATACGATGCTAGCGGCTAACTGGCCTAGTGGCGCCATCTCTGTATTATGTTAAAAGTTGCACTTGGTGACCTAACACGCATATTTTGGCATTAAAGTAACCAACGTCTGCGTTTTTGTTGAAAAAAATACCGTTCTAAACTTCTTTTATTCAAACATCCAGCAGTGTTATCATAAGAAATTGTCCCAATGAATTTCTTTGTTGCTGATGTTTAGACTGCAAGCTAGCTAGACCGAAAGTGATTTTTTTCCTTCTATTTATTCTAGTGAGTAGTTGCAAATAACTTCGGAAGACGGCAAAATTAAAAATCATTAAGGTCGATTGTTTACCATTGTAAGAGAAAATGAATTTCCAACTGATTTTTCAACATTTTTCAATTGGTGAACAATTGAAACTATATAAATAAAATTTGAACATATTTGACAACCGTTTATCTGGCCTTTGATAAAAGCATACGCTTTCTCATCCTTACTGCCATAACGTTTTATTTACACATTTATCCTTTTAATCAGTTTTTTATGGTTCAACATATATTATCTTCGCATAAGAGTTGCAATCGAAAGACATAAATGTTTTATGATACATTGTTCAATTTGATTCAACAGCAAATCTTTTGTAGATACTTCCTAAACATTCTATAATGCAGAATAGGGTGTTAGATACCCACGTTCCAGTTACCAAAGTGTACATTTGATGTTTCTTAAAATTGGGTCCATGTTTATTGGAAAACATACATTTTTCACATGTTGCTTTACTTGCGCACTTATGTATTTTCACATTTCTTTTTCTTAATTTTTAATAGATTCTTCATGTTTTGCAAATGGTTTCTTAACATGGTGTGTGGTCGTGCGTTTGATTTTTTATCGATGCAGAGTTTCTCTTGTATTTTCTGATATAGTTTTGTTATTTTTCTGATAAGATACTTATCAGAGAATATTTATTGATTTAAAATTATGAACATATGAGTTTCTCAATATGATTTACCATTGCTTCCTATTGCTTTCTGATATATTATCGTGATTTATTGTACTTATGATTAGTGATGATCTTGTTGCAAGTGATAAACGATATGTGACTTTTAATTTTTTTTAAATTTCATTCATTTTTTCAAACCTCTATATACCTTTCTATAAAAATCATTCACCGAATGAATTCGTTTGATCAGCATATAAACTTGAAAATATGATGCGCACACCACCTTTCGACACAGTTTTTATTGATCTGATAAAGGTCTAATTAATACTCGATAATGGTAGGTTCTGTATATTCAATAAATAAAACGTAATGAAATTCCTAAAACGGATTTTATTGTATCTAAAGTAATTATTTTAAGGTATGTTTCAGCCCACCCACCTTTAGGCAGTTTCAAATTACCTCCTTACGATGAGGGTTGGGGCAACTGGAATATGCTTTGTTTGATTTAATTTAATTTAATCTGTTTCTGATATTTAATTAATGAAGAAGCATTAAGAGAAAAAACAGTATTTTCAGAAATGCTTCATTTACAAGCTGTACTATAAAATTGAGGGAGCTATCACCCAACCCTAAATTCTATTTCAACTCACCTCGACGGCGGACATTCAGACTCACATAAATTTTTGATTAAATTTTCCGATCAATACTGTATTGGTACTTTTTACTAAAATCGAACAATAAAACAATTTAATAACAAAAAAATAAAAAATAAATTTTTTCGCTTTCTCTATATTCTCAGCCTGGCAAAGCAGCATCGACCGTTGAACGTTTAACAGATCCCACAAAGTACACCGGTTCCCACAAAGAGCGTTTCGATCAAACTGGCAAAGGCAAAGGTATTGCGGGCCGGAAGGATCTGGTCGACAACTCTGGCTACGTATCCGGATACAATCACAAAAATACGTACGATAAAACTCATTAAATGTTTCGAAAAAACAATATTATTTTTTTAAGATTGCCATAATTGATTATTATTATTGTGATAATAAAAGTAATAATGATGCAGAAATCAAAAAAACCAACCACGATATAATCGGCGATGGATAAATCATTCACATTTAACAATCTACATTATGTAGGGTTTGTTCGGAAGATATTTACATACACATGCACCACATAAAATGCAACAGATCATATTTAAATTTTAATTAAAAAAAATAACCAAATTTCGGCCTTACCTCCAAGAAATTAGGGACGAAAAATAGCATTGCATTGATGACTAACACATACCCACATGAAAGCGAAATTATCAATCGAAACATTACCTCCAATTCGAAAGTACAACAAATTATAACCGGCAAGTATGTGAATAAGTTTTGTGTAAAAAACAACAACAATAAAATGTAGTTTGAAACGGTGTTTAGTAATTGGATTTAAGTAAGATGAGTTATTTGCTGATACGTTGAAATATTTTCCTACTGTTAATCGAAGACATAGAGATTTAGTTATTTCTTTTAGATAAATAATTTGTTGAGTAAAATTCATAATATCATAACTTCCTGAATTAAGTCCTTCCAGTCTCAACTATATGTTTCAAAATTTTCCAAATGTATACACATAAGACATTTTGCTAGAAGTATGAGCAAATTTCTCTGAGACTATAATATATGTGCGTAAAGTAGAGCCATGATAAATGTATCTTTGACTAAAAATCTTCGTAAGAAAAAAGAAAATGGTTTTTATTTTATGAAATGAAATATTCTGTAGGAACTTTTAGTAGGAAGGTAAGTATCTTCTTTTGAATGCAAGTTGAGGTAGCTGGCTTATCAGCAGAATATTTTTAACTTGGTCAGACGCACGGATTGTCGCATTGTTCTATTAGAAAATAATTGCTGTGCTCCCTTAATATATGGTTAATGAACGAATCGTCTAAGAGCTTCGAGATAGTATTTTTTCTGAGCTGAAGCATTGCCTCGGAAAAGCTAATCAAACGGAAGCAGCCTTCACACAATGATAGTTCTACTTCCAAAGTTCCTATTTTTTGCTGAAAACTGCTTCGTTAATCCAAGTTCAATTGTTTTCCATCATTCAACAAAAAGTCCATTTGTTTTTGTAAGACATGTTGTTTCTTGTGAATTTTCAGTTATAGTTTTATCATTTGCTATGTTCACTAATACTCAAATTTCATCGAATATGTCTTACAGAGTTTTTAAAATTTTAAATGTCCCACATTTTGCAAGACATCATGCCTTCAATTTATGCTTCGTGGAAAGAGCTATTTTCTTCCTGTTCTCGTTTAAGAACTACATCTACCTCCCAGCAGATGTTTGCGTATCAATGATCTTATGAATTAATTGCCTCACTCACTTGATGACAATTAATCTATTTTTTTTCTATTTGACATCCGTCAAAACACTACATCATCTTTGCATTTTTCTAAACGTGAATTTCAATTTATATAGGCTTGAAAATGAATTACGACGTGTCTAAATTTGAATTCAAATTAAAGGTTTCCACACTATGTTTCACAAAAATACTGAAATTTTTCTTCTAAACTCATCCATATGTCTGCTCGTATCAATGTCAACTGTCACTTTCGAAAATACGATAAGTGAACACAGAGTCGCTCAAAGGATATGTAGGTGCAAACAATTGTAAACTTTTCGCATCAATACAATTTTGACGCGAGGTCTTATGATAGCATTCTAGTTTAAACTTTGAAATATTTTTTCCTGTATGAATGAACTTCTTTGACACATAAATTTTACGTCGTGGACAACAACAGTCTAACACAAAACATGAAACCTGGGTTAACTTCCGAAAAATGACAATGTAATTTGATTATAATTATCGATGCAAATTTTTTTTAACAAATATTTTTGCCTTTCATTATGATTTATTGTCCAAACGATCCTTGAAGTTAGAGATCAATTTATGGTTAATTTGAACATTTTTTAATTTAATTTAATTAATTAATTTGGCAATTTTTCCACCACTTTTTTACTTTCATAAATGTTTTTTGTTGCAAAATGTTTTCTATAGAAATTTTTGACAAGCAATATACTAGATTAAATAGATTTTAAATCTTTATTGTTTGCTTTTCACTGATGGCTCATTTGAGATCTTGGGTCATGTAGGATTGTCAAAGGTGCTACTTTAGAAGCTATATTCCTCTTTCAAGGATATGATTTACATTTCAAATTTTAACCAAAGAAAGCATTTATTTTAGCCTCGATAAAGAAGCAACAAAAATATTTAAAGAAATCATCGCACCGCTCCATAAAGTGCTAATACAAAATTAATTTTTATTTCTAATTTTTATTGACTGTTTCGAGCAAGAACTGTTAGACCTTATCTTCAATGTTAGACCAATAACGAGTCATAGTGATTGGATGAAGCTGTTTGTTCTCGATAATCCACACTGAACCATTTTCACACTGTTGCACTGCCGACAGAATGCATTTCGACACATCTGTAGGACTGCAATAGGAAACGATACTATATTAGTGCTCCCCGGCAAGGATGTAAGTCACATACCTCTGTTTATGCAATCGATCCAGGACTTTATATGCCATGTCGCCCATATCAGGGAATATAATCTTCTCGGTGAAATTAGTGAAGAGTTGTGTGATTGTCGCACCTGGGCAGAGAATCACGAATTTGATACCGGTTTTCTCGAAATATATATCGTTCTATCGAAGAAAATGGAAAAATGAAAGGAAGATCGGTACCGATTGTTTCAAGTAGATATTAGCCTTACCGCCAGGCATCGTGTGAATCCCACAATCGCTTGTTTGGTTGAGGTATACACGGGCACGAGGAAAAGAGGATCTAGCCCTACAACAGAGGACATATTGGCAACTATTCCGCCTCGACCGCCTTTCTCCTTGCTCATGTAGTTCATCGCTGCGAATGTGCAGTTGATGACGCCACCCTTCAAGACAAAACCAAGATTATTATCCGCAAACCAACATAGCATCGAATTTTTCCTACTAAGTTCACATCGAGCGTTCGTTGGACATCCAAATCATTGAGCATGCCAGCAATGTTGACCACTACATCCAGGAACTCGAATGCTTTAAGGATCTCCTCGAAGGCGTTTTCAACCGCCTTCTTGTCCGACACGTCGGCTTTGATGAACATGATATTTTTATTGGGATTGTCGGCTTTCAGTTTATGAATCACATCCACATTTTCTTGAATATCTATAATTGCCACACCCTTGAAACGAATTAAAAGAAGTGCGTTATGCTTGATTCAACCCAGGCGCAACATCATACCTGGACGTTATCCTCGAGGAACCGTTTGCAGACTTCCAGGCCAATACCACTAGCACCTCCTGTTACAACTGCATTCTTGCCGCTCAAACTCATTTTGGTGATTTTTCGGAGCACTGTGCGATAAACACCAGAAAGCAATTGGCGCAGATTTAAAGGACACACTTTAACGGCACTGTAGACCCGATTTCAGATAGGAACACTAGATTGCGCGAACTGTCCCCTCATTACGGCGTCTCATTTCTTTTATACTCCGGTCGATAGTAGGTGCGAAGGTGCATATTGCAAGATCTTTAAATCCAGCAGATATTACCTTCGTGCACTGAGTGTGTGTATCTTGGCGCAATTAGAATGCCAGGTGGGGTGTGTTGTATGGTCTTACACCATTCGATAGACTACGGTTGAATGTCGTTATTGGTCGGAGTATCACTTTACCAAATGAAATCATATTGATTGATTTTTTTCTTCACGAGGGTAGAAAACAGTAAAGTAAGAGTAAATGATACTGTGATGTTGATTGTTGTGGTGAGTATATGAGAATTGTTTGCGATTGCTTTTGAACAGATTTTCTCAGGGGGACTAATAACCATCATAGTTACAATTGGAGATTTTTATATTTATTTCGGGCTATAATGTGGGAACTTTTTAACATATATTATTTTTAAATGGATGGTTACATTTCGCTCAAGCAATCCGAAAGATACCAACCCGATTTTAGATCGAGATCAAAAAAATGATACAAAATAAGCACATTTAATCTTGATCTTAGCATTCACAAAGTCATATGAACAATAAAAACATGCCCGTCTTTCAAGCATATTCGATTTCTGATTCCTTTTCAATCAATCGGTGGATTAAGTAATTTTCACATATAATTTCTATTCGAACGAAATATTATAGATAGAATGGTAGGAATGGCAGGGGATCCGACCAACCTGAGGGGTGACTGTATCCAAATGATCAGTCAACCGCATATGGTTTACATGTCCTCAAAAATACCTCAACACGGGGTGATTTCGAATTGCATCTGGCCATAGGCTTGCGTAATTGGCGACAATATGCATTGCCTTCTACACAAATGTTGGAGCCAGTATGTACTGATATAAATAAGACAGATAGACAATCGCAGTATCTTTTGCTGCAAGGAGTATTATTTAATTGTGGCCAAGGCCGGAGTTAGAGGCGACAGAGACTAAACCTAATAATTATTGCGCAATGATTGCGGTGATAGTTTTGAACACTAGATTGGTGTTAGTCGGTGAGGATAGACTATGTGCTACTTTTGTTAATTTGTCCTAGTGTATTTCAATTTCTAGACATTTTAGTATGATATTATGTAAACCGTTTTTAAGAAATAGAAATTAGACTTTGGCACACTAGTAACAATATAGGTTGTTGCATTAAAAGGATCTCGATTTTAACTATTTTAAATTTACTCTGTTCATACCATATCCAAGTCCACTGCTCCTCCAGTAGACTGAGTACAAGGTTTATCGTTTCCATTAAGAAGACATTTACTTTCTAAATTGGAAAAAAGCTAACTCTTAAAAAAATTTAAAAAAACTATAGTATTTATAGACAAACTGTTTTTTGATTCTATATATATATATTGAAGTACATAAAAAAAATTTTGATAATTTTTGATTCTTCGTTGTGGCGGTAGATTCTAAAAGGTACGTTTTTGACGGTCAGACACTTTTTGGGCTTCCTAAAAAAATGGATTATGTTCCTAAGACATTTTCCAAGGGGTTATACCTAAAAAAATTATAAAAAAACTTTTTTCCTTACTTATAGAAGATTTTCAAAAAGTGTTGATAAATCGACGAATTTTTTCAGGTGAACTACCCTTGTAAAAGGGGTGAATCTATATAAATATAAGTTTTTAGAGGTATAGTTTCTAGTATATTATATAAAGAATCGAATATTTTTTGGGTTTTTTCAAATCAGATGATTAAAATCTGAGAAAAGTGTCTGTCAAGTTCAAAAAACGCAGTTTCGAGAAACCGAGTTTAAAGTTTTTTTTCGATAATTTATACATTTAAATAAATTATTTCGACTTAACATTTTATACTGCCACTCCTGGTGAATACTGTAGGTCTTCAACTTTTGCGAAATGTAAAATTCTTTGCTCCAAAGCCTTGTTTTTTTTTGTATGCGAGCCTCTTTTGAACATTCGGTGCTCCTTCTGTTGGCTTGCAATATACGGCAATTATCGACAGTTTCTGCGAAATTCATAGCAAGTAATCTTACATGTGTGTGTGTGTGTGTAACCTTGGTTATATACTGAATTTCTCAAAAAAGTTTTAGGAGAACATTTCGGTGATATATGTATTTAAACACATTCATGAAATAAAAAAAAGTAGGAAAAAAATGATTTCGATTTTTTTAATGTTCTCGACTTTTCTGAGAGAGATAGGATAAGTCAATTATTGTTATACGAGTTATTCCACAACTTTTTCTGCAAAAATCAGTGTGCCCCCCTCAATGACCAACTGAAAACAGATCCGCCTTGGTCTAAAACGCTTATACAGCTTGCGATTAGAATTTTTCAAATTACATTCGAATCTTGGTTATTTGTCCAAAACTCACCTTGAATTATGATAGTGAACAAGTTTCTCTAACGATAATAAATATAAGTTTAAAACGGTCAGGTATTTCCTGAAAAACATTAAGCAAAAGTCGTTGATGACGTCACAGGAAAGAGGTGAATATGCTTGGACATTTGCTTTTCTCACCACTTCGCTCGAATGGCGGCAAATCATTCCAAACAAATGTCAAGTTGCGGACAGTGTTGAAATTTGAATTGGCGACCAAAAATCTTATCCTTTGACCATTTGAAATGGGAGACCAGCCCGAACCTGATGAAAACAGTGTCGATGTATTCAAAATACTCATCGCTACAGACATTCATTTAGGCTACTGCGAGAAGGACAGTGTCCGAGGTAAGGTTCAAATTTTTTCGACCACTGAAAATAAATGGTACTTTCGTCGACAGGCGAGGATAGTTTCATTGCTTTCGAGGAGATTCTAGAGCTGGCCGCGTCAAACGATGTGGATTTTATTTTGCTAGGTGGCGATTTGTTCCATGACGCAAGTCCTTCTCAAAACACGCTTAACAAGTAATTTATTTGATTGTGAAAACATGTACTTAACATTGGAATGAATTAGGTGTTTGCGGTTGCTTCGTCAGTACACGCTGGGAGATAAGCCTATAGAGATAGAATTCCTCAGCGATCAATCGACCAACTTCCTGGACTCGCTGAATCAGACCGTGAACTACGAGGATCCCAACCTGAATGTGTCCATACCGGTATTCTCAATCCACGGGAACCATGACGATCCGAGCGGCTTTGGGCGCATTAGCTCCCTGGATATCTTGTCCAGTTCCGGGCTGATCAACTACTTTGGGAAATGGGTGGACTTGCAGAAAATCGAGATAAATCCGATCATGATGAAAAAAGGAGAAAGCCAGTTGGCGCTGTACGGACTGAGTCACATACACGACGCTCGTCTGGCCCGGCTCTTCCTCGACGCCAAGGTGGTAATGGATAAGCCCGACGAAGAGACCGGCGTCTGGTTCAATTTGATGGTGCTCCATCAGAACCGAGTTGATCGCGGCCCAAAGAATTTTCTTCCGGAACATCTGCTACCCGATTTCCTGGACTTTGTGCTGTGGGGACATGAGCACGATTGTCGCATTTGGCCAGAAGAGAACACCGACAGAAACTTTTTTGTATCGCAGCCAGGCTCGTCCGTCGCGACATCCCTTAGCGAAGGGGAAGCTCTCGATAAACACTGCGGCTTGATGTATATCTATAAAAATAAATTTTTCTTGAAGCCGCTTCCGCTGAAGACGGTGAGACCGTTTATTTTCGATTCGATCAACCTGGCGGATTATGTAGACGATTATGATTTGAGCGGCGGCGAAGCGGCTGAAAAGGTAAGATTTCACTGAAAGATAAAGACTTCTCGCTACATAAACGGTTGCTTAGGTAATGGAGATTGCGCGAGATAAAATTGCAGAGATGTTGGATCGAGCCAAGCAAAAAGTAACCGAAGATCCGAGACAACCACGCTTGCCACTGATCAGACTGAGGATCTTATATACAGAAGAGGAGCAGATGTTTTCGCCCATTCGATTTGGACAGCTTTACAATGAGCAGGTAAGCAAGCCAATTGGAATGTTCCCAAACCGATGCCGAATTTTCATAGGCTTAACACAAATATGTTCGCGTAGTATTGATACTAAGCTTAAAGGTTCTCTTCAAAACAAATCTTACATCACACTTTAATATTCGTTATATAAAATATGCTATTCGAAACATAAATTAACAGCATGTCCCAATTTCAACCTCTCGTTAAAAAATTTGCACAAGATAAATTGTTTCCCAAATTGCAGATCGCAAATCCAATAGATATGGTTCTGTTTAAGCGCGTCGTGCGAAAGCCGAAATTTCCAGTAAAAGGGGTTGATAAGTCAGCTATGGACAACGCATTCGACGAAGAGGTAAAGTGTCTGATATGAATTTTAATATGAAAACTTAAATGCCTGCATAATACTCGTTTCCCAACAACAACAAAATCAATATTTTTTAAGGAAGTGACAACTGAAACTCGTGTGGAAGATATTGTCGATCGTTACTTTGAATCTGTCGATGAAGCGAAACAGTTGCAAGTGCTTCCGTCGAAAAGCCTTTCAGAAATGGTACGGCGACTCGTAGAGAGCAATGACGACGATGCGGCGGATAACATTATCAAGTTCTACAAGGAAACAGCAAATAACTTTTTACAGGAAAAGTATCCGCCCGAGGACGAAGTCAACGATGAATTGTACAAGTTTCGAGAGAAGGCCGAGCAAACTTACAATGCCGTTCTGAAGGTTGGTCAATCACTATCCTTGATTAGTAGAAGCATAGGTTTTTGTGTATGTCCAGATGCTTGATGGTCGCGGCGACATAGTCAAGAAACAAATATCCCGAAGCTCTTTCTTCGAGGATGACGACGACGCGGAGCAAACAACGTCCAAAGCAAGTCGATCGAAAATTAAAACCGAACCAGCTGCTCCACGGGGTGGTCGTCGGGGTAGTCGTGGTGGCACTCGAGGCCGTGGACGAGCTGCCGCCCAAAAAGCAGAGTTGGACGTGTCGGTCAATGTGAGATGTTGCTTGCTGTGTGCTTTATTTATTTGAATTGTTTTGATTTTTAGAAGAACTCATCAAGGCAGTCGACGCTAGACCGTATGATATCCACACAGAAAGAAGTTGGCAGAAGCGTGCGTTCCAGAGCGAAAGTCGTTTATGAGATATCGGATTCTGACTAGACCGTATCGCATTATAGCCCGCGTTTTATTCCATGACGTCCAGTCGCTCGTTTTCTACATGTTGTTTTTGTTCCAGTGTTTACTTAGTAAGCTGGATTTGAATAATTTTTTTTGTTAATAAACTAGTTTAAAATTGCTGAAATCTCATGACAAAGAAAACAAAAATATTTATTTATTGGGTAATGTATATCACGCAGCGTATCTATTTGGTTAAATTAAAATCTAATTGAGTTTCTGTTCACGCGTCTGACGGGATGTCGTACAAACCGCATTCTCGATTAGCCGGCACTGCTTTGTCTGTGGAAATATGTTATGTATAATATGCAATTGTGGCACGATTCTATAGTCAATTGATTTGAAACAACTCACCGATATATCTCGGCTTTGATAAGTTCAGGTTGTTCATGATGTTAATGAATGTTTGTTTATCCTTCGTGAGCCGTGGATTGAATGTTTTTTCCTCGATGATTGTGCTCGCCATCTGGCCTCTGCAAAGACAATAGTTTCAGAGGCTTAGAAGAGGACGTTTGCTAAATGAGTTCGAGGCTACTTGTAGTCGTGCGCCGGATAAACCAGAAAGCTGTCTGGCAATTTGAAAATTCGATCGTGAACTGAATGATACAGTGCCTCGGCGCTACCCTCTTGAAAATCGGTTCGTCCACAGCCACGAATCAGAAGAGTATCGCCAGTAAAAACCAGTCCTTGCTCATGCACGACAAACGACACGCATCCGTTTGTGTGTCCTGGCGTCGAAACAGCTTCTATTTTGTGGCGACCGAACTCAATGGTCTCGTTGTCGTCGAGATGTCGGTCTGCGTTTGCTCCACTCGCCTTGGCAATGGCACTCAGGGTTCCGGGAAGAAGGCGTTTCAGATAGCCAGTGCCAGTTATGTGGTCTGCATGCATGTGGGTGTTCACTGTAGTAAAAATATAAAATTCAGTTTCGTCCTGTAGATCAATCGTTCGGAAAAACGAAAAAAAAGTTTTTAGTCAGTGTTTTCTGGGCATTCTTTGAAAAGATAGTTTAAGCTTTGAAGTAACAAATATTTTTTGGATAGAATAACACAACGCGACACGGACATTCAACTGCATACTTGCATATTTTAAGTTGAGTCCCAGCTCATTAACGAGGTTGGCATCTCGTTTCGCATGTTCCAACACTGGATCGATTATTACCGCATCCCTAGTTCCCAGATCAGCCAATAAGTAGGTGTAAGTGCTGGTCTCAGTATCGAAGAGCTGTGATTTCAATTAACTTTAAATGTTTACCTAATTGTACACTCGCAACCTACCTGTCGAAAGAAAAAATCTGTACTGAATGGAACGGTCTTGGCAAATCTTCCGGAACAATACATTGCAGCCGAATTGGTTTTATGCAAAACTGCCGATCTACCAGAGTACTTGATGATATTTTGCAAAAAGTATCGGGACGCTACAAGCGCAGCCATCATGGAAAAGAATTATATGTGGAAATAGTAACAATTTCAATGACTTTCACTGCCCACTGGCAAATCAAATTCTCTAATGATTTTCGTCTTATCACTGCAGATAACTTTTTATCGATGGAGTGCGCAAAATGCAACGGGCTATAGATAATTGGTAAATTCGCCTCCTCCGTAGTCACTTGCCTCAAGCCAAGACTCAAACGACACTGAAAGTCTACCGGAAAATACTCCCGAGCCGGGCACGTGTGGTGCTAGTCCACTACGAATCACGTAGTCCATAAAAGTTGCATCATAATCTGAAGAATTTCGACAGATCTCAGTGTAAAGTTGCATTTGAAATTGGCCGATCGGGATAGAAGATGTGATCATTTGATTTGATGATTGTTAGCAAAGTAAATGCATGAAGCACCCTCGATATTTCAGCAGATAAATATTTTTTCTGACTGATACTATCGCTAAATTTTCTTGAATTCGTAATGAAGAACGCATTGCACGCATGTTAACACTCTTTGCGTACAAAAAAGCTTTATGCCCGTGCGAATCGACTAACTTTAAATGCTGGCAAGCAGTGATTTCAAGGTCTGCTCGTGATTAGCGAATTAGGAGTAGCTTTGAAAGTGCGGTTGTCTAACAATTCTAGATTTTTGCATATATAAAAATTTAAAATTTGAAAGTGTTTTTTAGGGGTAGATTTTTTAGTCGAAAAGGGATCTCAACGTTATATATTTATCTATTAATGTTTAGATAAGGAAATGAGTTAAAACTATACAAAATCCTCTTTTTATGTTTACTTAGAAGCATTTGTAGACATCATCTGTACAACAAATAAGTCATTAAGAGGAAAATCATTCCATTTCAAATCAAATCAAGCCATTTAGAAAAATTTCAAAAATTCAATAATATACGAGTAAATGCTTTGATGATTTAATACCTACATACAAATTATCTTACAAACGCACTAGTCAAATATAAAAAAGCAAATCCGGAAATACATAATACATGTAAGGAATTTAAATTATACATTCGATGCAACCGAAAGTGTCGATCAATAGTGTTCTACTCTAATCGACGAAATTGTCAAAGGATCACAGTCTCTACACGACGAAAACCGTTAGAATTTAACTGATAACTCCTTGTCTCGTCTGACATGTGATCAAGGCATAATGTGTTAGGATTATCTTAAGACCCGGGCAACCTCACTAGAGACTAGCCTCAAATTCATGAAATTCTTCTGATTTACTCTCATGCAGTTAGTTATTATATGATATGTTTCTGTTTAAGATCATTTCTTGAATGGAAATCTCACAAAATCACCTAATGCCCAGCGACAAGCGCTAGTCTTAATGGAACGAGAAATTCCGATATTTCTAAAGCCTATCATGCCTACTGCCGAATATGACAGAGTATTCTTCAGTAAAACGCTTGCGGAATATGGCAGCTAGACTTCAGATTTGACTCTAAATTTATTTCCTAATTTACAGTTTGTTTATACTAAAATCGATGCACAAAAATCTTGCTCTAAAATTACAGGATGTACAATATTGGAAGCATGCATAGGTTTTAGAATCGCATCATGTGTGACCGAAATTAATTAAGTGCTAAACAAATCGATGGTTATCATTTCCACGGATGGTCGTGGTTTTTATAGTTCAAGTGTATGGGGTCATAAATGATCCTTTCGCACTTGTCCAGTCGTTGCATGCCATGATTATCTAGAGCGCATGACGCTGAGCAATGCAGCACGTGGAACGTGGGAGTTGTGCACGCTCGATCTAAATATATCCTTATGGCTGATCGCAATTTAAATTATGAAGTGTATCCTTCGTTCACTACAATTAGTATCTCTTATTGTTATTGGTACACAGTTACTTGCAGTCTACACATTTTTTCAACAATTGTTCTTTGATGACTAGTTCGAAGGGGTATTCCTTTTTTTATTGCAATTATTGTCGGCAATCAGACAAGGATAAAATGCTGTCTTTGTGATTCTCAGAAGGACAAATAGCAAGATTAAGGTCAGGAGCTCGTTCGAAATATTGCAGTAGGAGTCAAGTTTCACAGGTTAATGCTTTTAAGTAAAGTTTAAACATTATGTCGATGTATCTTTTAAAAATAATGTACCTATTTAATATTCTTCCAGTCCAGCTGTTTTTATTGTGACAGAATCAAGCGATAGGGTTATGTTTACAATTTATCTAGTTGTGAATTCCCTCCAGTAATTCGTAATCTAAAGGAAAAATGGTTGTGGCTATAGGATTTGAAGGCAGTGCCAACAAGCTTGGAATCGGCATAATCAAGGACGGAGAAGTACTGGCCAATGTCCGAAGAACGTATATAACACCACCTGGCGAAGGTAAGTGCATACAATTCACACCTTAAAAAGTATGAAATATATAGAACCCCTCTATCGTGTTTGCAGGATTCCTACCAAAAGAAACAGCAAAACACCATCGCACTCACATCCTCGAGCTTCTCAAAGAAGCACTAGCAACTGCAAAGATCGAACCCTGGGAATTGGATGTGGTCTGCTACACCAAAGGACCGGGGATGGCGCCGCCACTTCTATCCGTAGCGATTGTGGCTCGAACAGTTTCTCTCCTATGGAACAAACCGATTTTGGGCGTCAACCACTGCATAGGTCATATCGAAATGGGCAGATTTATAACGAAAGCACAAAATCCCATTGTCCTGTATGTGAGCGGCGGTAACACGCAAGTTATCGCGTACTCAATGAAACGCTATCGGATCTTTGGAGAGACTATTGATATAGCCGTAGGCAACTGCCTGGATCGATTTGCAAGGATAATTAAACTATCGAACGATCCCAGTCCCGGGTATAACATAGAGCAGCTGGCAAAGAAGGGGACGAAACTGTTGAAGTTGCCGTACACAGTTAAAGGTACGCTGAATATTTCTCATAGTAAAAGCTGAGTCTATATTGTGATTCCGCTGTAGGCATGGATGTTAGTTTCTCCGGAATACTGTCGTTTATTGAGAGGGAAGCGAACCCGGCGAAATTCAAGAAGCATATAAAGAAATCCGTTCGCGAAGAAGACAAGTTTACGGACGCCGATCTTTGTTTCTCGCTTCAAGAAACCATATTTGCAATGCTTGTGGAGACAACGGAGCGTGCCATGGCGCACTGCGGCTCGAACGAGGTCCTTATAGTTGGCGGAGTCGGGTGCAATGAGCGATTGCAGGAAATGATGGGCATCATGTGCGAGGAGCGGGGCGCGAAACTCTTCGCTACTGACGAACGCTTTTGCATCGACAACGGTCTAATGATCGCTCATGCAGGTGCGGAGATGTTCAAGTCGGGCACGAGAATGGAACTAAGCGAAACTACAATCACACAAAGATATAGAACGGACGAAGTCCTGGTCACATGGCGGGACGACTAATAAAACGCTTTAGTTTTAAATACTTGGTTTTACTGAGCACCCTAATAAATATCTAACAGGACTACAACTTTACATGTTCGTATAGCTTCGGGCTGGCAGGCGTGCCCAATCCCATTGGCAATTCGACGTTGGGTTGCTCGCCCTCCCGGGCAAGCCGCGCGATTTTATTTAATCGCGGTTTTATTTTAACAGGCAGGGCCGGATCCATGCTGCCGGTCTCCTCGGCTATGAACTCTTTGAGCAGTGGAGGGAAGTCCGTAGTGCGAGGCAGGATTTTCTCTTGCGTTGTGGATGATACTTTGCAATACTCCGCCTCCTCCGCTTTGGGAATGAGTCGATAGTCAGCCTTGTACGAGGTGCTACAGATCTCGATAGGTCTTGGAAGAGTTCGACCCCGAAAGGTTTTCTCAACCGTAACGCGAACCTTGCGGGCATCCTGTAAATGAAATTGATATGAGTCTGTAATGAAGAATGGGTTGAGTGGTTACTTCATTCGGCAGAGCCTGCACTTGCAGTATTCGCATAAAGCTCTTCTCTGGATAGCGTTCAAACATGCTGCGTACTACGATCCTTCCGACGCCAAAGTCCTTCAAGTTGCCAACAATTTCCCAGAGTGTTTTCCCTTTAAAATCGGTTGTTCGTCCGATGTACTTGATTGTGGCCATTCCTGCTGTTGGTACTTTTATTTTAGGCAGTGTACGTCACTTTGACGTCTGAGTCTGACAATCAGACGTAGCGCTGCCAGATCAATGCGAGTAGTTTATTCATTGGCAGTGTAAATGTGACTTTAGCAAGTTTGTCAATTTTGCACGCTTAATAAATTCGCCGCACTTATCCAAGGCGCACTTTACAAGAATGTTTGTCGCCGCACTTCCTCGAGGCGCAATTTATTGTTAATCTTGAAGACGGTTATTTTAAAAGTCGCCGATAATTTGCCAAATAAAATGCTTCGATTTTTTGCTGGGAATGCTTGAAAGTTGTACAAATACAATCACTTCACTATGTGAAGTATTTCAAATTGAAAAATCAACTTTTTGATTGCAAAATTAAAAAGAAAAAGAAAAAAAGTCTTATCCAAAAAACCAACAATTTTTTTCGAACCGCAATAAATTTTCGAAGAGATATAAATCATCGTAGAGGCATTGGCGATTCTTTTTTCGTCTTTGGGAGGTGGAAATCTTCAAAAGATACCGGTTTCCTCTTGCTTCATGGCATGTCGGTTTTCCGAAGGAATAGGATACTGAAATCGTTTGCAAGCATCAGCAATACTTCATCAAGTAAGCGTTGGATTTTATTTTACTGACATTTTTGCTTAACCCAACAAACTTAAATATATCAAATAATGTCGACTTCCATTTGGGATGAAATCGTTTCAGACGAACAATCAATGCTGAATCTTTACAACCAAAAGAAGTGCGAGGAACGTTTAAAGAAAGGTTGCGTCGTCCTGGCGTCAGACTATCTTCAAACCGAAATATATCCACAACTTATTCCGGCGTTGAAGACGACCTTGCAAATGGCCGCGCGAAAGTGCGCCCTCCAACACCAAAAGTGTATATTCAATGGAATCGATTGCCTTGCCGAAATTCTATACAACCGCAACCCAAAACATCCTGAAGGCGTCAGAAATTGGACACCGGCCTACTTCCTATTTTTCAACCCGGAAACAGAGTAAGATTTGGAACATTGTATGCGATTCTTTCTGATAAATTGATGATGCTAGCCATCGACCCATTTATCCTTTATCGTGGATTTTAACGGAAGAAGAGGCGGCGTTAATTATTCAAAAGTGGGTACGCGGCTACAACGTGAGGAAGACTAAGGAGAGATGATTGAGGTGTGAAAGGTTGGTTGACCGTTACTATTATCTACTTAATCTGATTAATTATCTTATATGCTTCTGCTTCCAGGCTGACACGAAGAACAATGGTGTTTGAGTTCAAAAAAGTTTCCTTCAGAGCGATGCAAACACAGGGTGCCACACCACCGAGTTGTGTGAGCCCCAAAAACTACGTAATAGTAGCAAATACTTGACGAGGACGGTTATTGTAGTATCCGCATAAAATTCGTACATTGTTTGTTTAACAGTAATTGATATATCTTCTCAATAACATTTACAGTTGCATCGAACTATATCTGATTTTTAAGTTTAATATGTCTTAGTGCACAAGCAAGCTTTATAGGATTTTTTTGTGAAATTGAGGCTTTATTTTAAAAAAATGGTACGGTAAATTTTATTCAAAGTATAGTCCATCGGAAGCGATAACTTTTCCCCATCATTTAGACAGCATATGGATTTTATCCCAAAAGAACTGCTTATTTTTCGAGCCGTAAAACGTCGGCTTCTTCAGTTTCGGGAACAAGAAAAAATCACAGGGGGCCGGGTCTGGGGAATAAGGTGGCTGCGGCATCATTAGTGTGTTGTTTTTTGGGCAAAAGTTCACACACAAGCAACGCAGGGGTGTTATTATGGTGCAAACGTCAATTTTTGTTCTTCCACAAGTCCCAAATCATTGGTAAAAATCGAATAGCACGAGTCAATCGATATGTTTAGGTCCTAAGCAACTGCTTTAACGGTGATTCGATGATTGGTCAATACTATTTTCTTCACATTATCAATGTTTGCGTCTGTTGTTCACGTGCTCAGGCGTCCGGCACGCTGTTCGTCGATCACATCTTGTCGGCCCTCTGAGAACATTTTGTAAGACCGACAAACGTTGCTTTGGTCCAAGGTGACTACATCATATGCCACAATTAACATTTGGAATGCGTCCGCGCACTTAAAAATGTTTTTCACACAAATATGATGATGATATGATTCTTGGATCCATTTTCTGGAATATACAAAAATCGAAGACAAGCCGAAACACGTCCAAGCAAAAAAGCTGCCAAAAATTAACTGAAGATTCGAAATGGCCGAACTCATCAACAAAAGTGAGAGACAGAAGTACCAACATAATGCCATAAAAGCATCGAAAATCGAATTTAATTCAAAATTCGCGATACTTTTTCAACAGACCTCTTATTTCCAACATTTCCGCTAAACAGTCTTCGGAAAGTTGGATTTGATCCGTTCGCACCATTGCTTTCGTCATTTGGCCCCAATGCATGCGCTCCACACTCTTAGAGCAAATCAACCCCCTCCCCTCGTTTCGTGGGTTACATGGAAGCACCAATTAAATTTTATGAGGAATAATTCATACGTTTATTTTCAATTTCTTAGACAACTTCATAGCCAAATATTCTAAAAATTTACACCTTTGATTTGCTCACAAATTTTCCTGATTTTTTTTGTTCTTTCTTTTAATTTTACATTTTTTCTTCGCTCGCCATTCAAATCGTTCCGTTGAGTCTAGAAAATGTTAAGCTACAAATCATGATTTCATTACAAACTACCCTTATTTACTAAAGAAGACATTTTAAGTTACGAATGATACTTGGTAATAATGCTTTGACTTGATTATCGTTAAATATTTCGCTAAATACATTTACGCATAGTCTTAGTATTAAATCACCTAATTTGC
Source organism: Oxycera nigricornis (assembly GCA_963942545.1). Lineage (NCBI taxonomy): Eukaryota > Metazoa > Arthropoda > Insecta > Diptera > Stratiomyidae > Oxycera > Oxycera nigricornis. The sequence goes on along the minus strand of OZ012663.1, from coordinate 5,243,209 downwards.
TTAGTTCTAATGTGGAATTTTGTAATGTCTGCTTTTCGCGGCATTATTTCGTTCAAGTTTTTTTTGCTATCCGTAACATGCATGAACAATGAAATAGTGGATAAGGTCTGCATTTTGATTATTTTACTAAGTCTAGTGAACAGATGGCGATGGTGCTGTACTGTTTTTTGTTTATCAGTTACTGATTAGATAAGGGCGCTGGCCCAAGTAATTATGTGACCGGTGAGAATTTACGAGCTATTCTAGAGATAATTCTGGCTATCCTGCACATATTTAGTACCGTAATAGTAAGGAAATTGCTTTTATGAAAGGTATATTAGTTTCAATTGTTTCGTTAATTTCTCATTCGTGTCTTCATGAGTTCGGTTGCTGTACTGATATTCGTAACAAAGCTTAAGAAATTCATAGTTTATAGTTTCAATCGTCTTAATTCAAATAACATACTCTTAGCATAGTTATAAATATGTATACATGTTAGGTAGTGAGAAATAAATACTTATTCACAAAATTGAATACCATTTGTTGTTTGTTTGTTCGTAAATTACATTTGTGCGGGCGCACAAACACCCTTAACCATTCGAAAATTTCGAATTCAGAACGAAATGATTGTCACGGCGAATTCAAAAAAATTATAGTTGGATTTCTGGTGTGTGTTCAGTCTGAAAATTTGATGCTGATGCATATATTTACAAATTGATATCGATGTCGTCACCAAATATAAAGGATTAGATTTTTTTGTTGGATGATAGTCAAAAGAAAGACATTACACGAAGGACATTTCGATAGCTTTGAAACCTGTTACACAAAAAAATATACTATATCTATACTTAGAAGGTATAGTAGGTATAGGTAAACCTTTCAATTTGAACATTCTTATCCCAGGAAGAAGACCTACAAATCGAGTCGACATGTGAGCAGCCAATGCAAATCTTATTTAGGGCTGATGGATGCGAATTCAAACACCAGAAGAATTTCTCTCAAGGACTCATTAACACATAGAAGCACAAATTATATTCAGTTAATCAACATTGGTATCAAATCATAAATGATTATCGGAGGAATATTAGTTGAGGAGGTCCATAACAAAAAGAAACACTTTCCATTTAGGTAAAAAACAACAATTCCATCCACATTATGCATTTATCGATTTTCTTCACTCGATTCAGTAAATAAACTTTTTGTAATTTTGTTAAAGTGCAAAGAAATTGGTTTCCCTACACTTTTTGGACTGTTGCACGGAAAAACCTTTCTCGAAACAACGTTTTTAGACCTGGTTGTCACGATTTCGAAAAATCTATGTTACCGATTGGGTTAAAATTTTTACTGAGTATTCAACACATGTGTAGTTTCAGCCCCTGCCAGATTCAGATTTTTTTATAAATTTTTAACGATTTTACTAAACAATTTAATTGCAAAAAAGGGGTCAAAAAATAAAAATTCGCCATTTTATTTTTATACGTCCAAAATGTTTAATTTTGCTACGGGCTATAGCCAATCAATTATAATTCAACATGTCATTCGAATTTTTTGTTTCAGATGCTCCAATGAGGAGATATCATGTCAACCAGTTTTTTGGATGCCTTCGTGATGCCGCCATTTTGTAAATAAAGGTGACAAAATGAATAAAAAATATTTTTCTTCTTCAAGTCCAATAGTTGCTTGTTGTTGTACAATAGTTTTATACCATTTAAATAAATATTAATGTTAAAAATCATATTGAATTTTGGTCCAAAAGACCCAGACTGCCCCTTTAAGGTACTAGTACACATTAGAAGGCCAAAAAATAGCGAATTTTGTAATTTTTTCTCAGCTCCTTCATTGAATATGAACCTGCAACATTTTTTCAACAATACATCTATCTTTTTAAAAGTACAAAAAACATTTTTTTTAAAATTCCTCATTATAAAGCTGTTTTATAAGGGGCGTCAAAGTTGACACCTCGAAAAGTACCCCATCGTATGATCGACAGTTAATCCCAAAATTTGTAAGTCTGAAACAGAAAACTCAAAAAGTGTTTTAAAGACTAAGGTATGTTACGTGGCAATTCACCACCGTTTATGAAAAATTGATTAAAAAAAAAATTGCGGAGCTTTGATTTTTTTGTTGAAAAAATAATTCTCGTTTCCAGTCGTTTTTTGCACGCCAAATTTTTGTTTTCCAATTGTTTGGTCTAATTGAGGTGAATTGTCTTACGAAATATGTTAATAAATAAAAATCACTGAAATTTATTAGAACCGGTTGAGTAGGTCCACAGATTAACTAGCGGCCAGTTTTAAAAAAAAACCTCATTTCAAGAAAATTGCGTTTAAAGTTTGGCTTCGTTTTTTAGTACCTTTTTTATACATCTGAATAAATATTGAAACGTGTAACAAGACGAAAATTTCGTGTTCTATTGTGAATAAATAGAAAAAACGGGCATTTTAGAAAGCGGGGATACACAATCGATTCCATGCGGTCGGCGGAATTTTTTCCAAATATTTTACGAGGTTTGGAAGGTGCGAGGAGTTGAAAAATGCCAAAAAAAATAAATCGATATTTTGAAATTTTTAATGTGTACTTGTACCTTAAATAACATTCCTTAAGAATTTTCGTGTTTTTGGTTGTGTGTACAGTTTCTTGCGTGTGATACCAGTTTCCTTTTCTTCAAGAGAACAAACGTGTTTACTACTAGGAGATGCCAAAAGATTTCTTCTGAAGATATACGGAAGCTTCTCCATCGCCCCCGGCGATGTTTGAAAGGGCGGGCTCAACTAAACAGCTCATTTTTCAAAATTGAATCCAATTTGGACAACTAAAAGCCAATAAATAAATATTTTTTATTTCACTTTTCGGCAGCTAATCCCCAACATCAATAATTTTTTGAGCATTTCCAGTTTAAAAAAAATAGAACTCATCTTTAAATGCAAGAGTCTGCAGAATTTTTTAAAGGTAATAGTAAAAATTTGAGGTCTATTTTGATGTGTTGATACCTACTCCCCTTAAATGTCGACTTTGTTTTGCATCCTGTGACCGTTTGGCTCTCGAAAAAATAATAATTAAACAAATATGTACGAAATTCCACAATTCTAAGAATGAGAAAACTTTACAATTGTCCTATATTTTTTCAGTTGATATGTTAGTTTTTGTTTTTAAGTGTTTTATTTAGCATTATTTCAATAATTGGCTCAATACTAATTCGAATTTTCGCAAGCAACACCTCTAAATAATTGCTGCATCTTTTTATTTTATATTTAAGTGCTTCGACTTTTGTAAATCTTATAAATCATGATTGGACCATAGTTAAAAACGGTTGTATGCTAACGATGAACAAATCAACCTTTAAAAAATTTGGCAAATTGTGTGGAGGTTTGCTGATATTTTTTAAAAGTAAGATCAGCGATAAGCTTCAATCTTCTTGGCTTTGCATTGAACTGATTTCTATATGAAATTAAAATTGCTGCCTTTTTATATTTTTTGCTTGAATTGTGTTTTGATTTTGTAACTTCAAAAAAATAAAAACAAATACAAGATCAAAATTTTATAAATTATCGCTGAAAGTATTTCGTCGCATTGCACAATCATTTTAAAAAGTAATAAATATTGTAAATAACTATTCAAAAATTTCACTCAGGGGATATAATGGAAGGTTATCATCATTGTATTGTTTTGGTTGTAAGTAACGTACCATGCATATTTTTTTATCCAATCTCAAGGAGGCAACTAATTCATTAAACTTCAGACAGTGCTTATGAAATCTTGATCGTAGTTTTTCTCAGCCTCGGATCTACGGAGAAAATTGAGGTCCCTGATCCGGGCGGTAAATTCAAGCATAGAATTCGAATATTAATTGAAAGGTAGAATTGTACAAAACTTGCTGTTTCTCACATAAAGCGGCTTTTGTGGTAGACCTTTAGCAAAATATTTCCAAAAAACCACGATCTTGAAGGGCTTTTACAGTTTTGATTTCAGTCAAAAACAATTTTAAAATATATGTTTGCGCTCTGCTTGAAACGCTCTTTCAAACAATACCCCAAGTAAAATCGTCCTTCACCGTTTTTCACCCCCTCTAAAAACCTATTTTTTAAATACTTTTTATTAGTTGACCTTCGAACCAAGGGTTTACATGTTTTGTGTGAATTTCAAGCCTATCCTATGTGGTTTAGGAATATAAAGCATGTGACCGACAGACGGACAAAGTTGGCACAACAATAGAGTAATGTCTGACTACGGTACCGAGCCCTAAAAATAAATTCTGATAGTTCATACGGGTGTATTGCATCCTTGGTGCAATTCTTTGAGTTTGAAACGGATTCAAGATTATATTGTATATCTTCTGCGCGACTAAATGGCTAACAAACCCAGACAATTGTGAAAAATTAAAAGATCATCAGGAAATTCAATAAGTAAAGACTGCCGTAATTCGCGCGCCAATCTTGTTCATGGTAGTAGCCTAGCAATGCGAATTGGTTCCCATAGGAAATCCTGCTCAATTTGATTTCCGTAGCATCAACATTTGTCTAATTCTAGGAATCATCATGATTCGTAGTCCTGATTAAAGAAAAACAATAAACAAAAACACAAAAATTCAAATTCCACTGAAGTATTTTCACTACTTCGTTCTGATTATCGTGTTAGCATCATCATGTGTGTGTGTCCTTAATTGAGAATAAATAGATTGTACAAATACAATTTTCCATACATATGTATATAATAAAAGTTAAAGTAAACGCTTAACACTAGTAAGTGTTTAATCTACTTCCTGTAAAATTCAACAAAAAATTCATCAATTCCATCCAAAGTCCAAGGGAGGGAGAGAAGGTATGCGCGTCAGTTTGGCTATGTGGCACCCTTTTTTCATAGTTTTTCTGCGGGATTGTTGATCCCAAACCATAATCGGAGCGTGGATTATGTTTTTCTAGTGCTGGTCCTTATTGTAAGATATTCAGCGTTGATTATTAATTGAAAACTGACCCGACTTTGGCTTTCATCAACGAAAAGCGTCTTGCCAGTTGGTGGCATTGACATATTCTGTTGGCTGAAACAAGTCAACCCACACATCCTGTTTTCATTTCAGCCCCATGAAAATCTACCAGCATACTCAATTACTAATTCGTCGGGTGGATGCAGATTAGACGCTACTTTTCGACACGAATTCATGCAGAATATCGCATGCCATTTCGATGTTATTCCGCGAAATGCCCAGAGCTGTGATGGCGTTCTCCTTCGAATATCCTTCGTTCATTAGACGAGCAATGTACTCCAGGTTGATGTTCTCGTACGGCACGTTGCAGTCCTTCGTGTTGATTGTCAAGTTCTCGTAGAGCAGCGGCTGTTGCCGGGATGATTGCTGCAGGGGTTGGTTTTGTTGCTGCTGTCGATTGTGATGAGGGTTGCTGGAGCCCTGCAGACTGGGCGTGGTGGATCGGGACGTCATGGTGGGGACTTGTTGCTGATTATCACTGCCCGAGTGCAGCGCTCCCGTGCTCTTTGCGGACGAGGAGGTGTTGCAATGCTGGCTAAGCGGTTGTACTGCGTGGTGTTGCTGCACAGACGACGTGTTCGGATGCGACTGCAGCCGCACGTGGTTGTTCAAATTGTTGTTAGGCGTCGAGGCTGCTTTCAAATGATACAAGTTATTCGAGTTGTTCACTGATGTCGTCTCCTTTTCGTTGCTATTCACAACCGATATGATGATAGGTTTTCGAGCCTCCAGCGGTCTTGTGTCGATGATGCCGGTTATGGTCTCGGCAGGACCCACTATGACTTTGTCCACGTCGTCTTCGATAACAGCGATTCGTTGATTACGAAGTTCGTTGGCGATCGTGTCGATATTTCTGGATTGCTGGTGGCGCGGAATCGGCGGCGCTGTCGTCCTTGGAACATCTAGCTCATAAGTTGTCGCGATATTTTCAGTGCTTCTGCATTGATTGATTGTTTGGCACGTTGTATTTTCCGATAGGTCGGACAGACTTGATGCCGCCGAAACATTATTTGCAGGCTTTAAAGAACGATTCACCGAGTTCTCTATGCCTGGAGAAGTTTTCCGCGGCGGTAAAGGTGGCGCCATAGCGGCAAGCGGAACAGGATGCCCTCCCGTTAGCAAATCGTTTATGTGATGACTGTTTATATCGTTGCTTTCTGCCGACAGCGCCTTGCTAAGCACTTTGCTTCCTACTTGGACAGCACTACTGGAACTAACCGCCGCGCCCATCATCGGAGCACTCATGCGATTTGCATTGGATGACTTGGAAGCAGCCGATTTCGAAGAGTTCGAGCCACTTCCGTTTGCCGAGCAGCCTAGAGGCGGTGCTGTCGGATGTATTGGCTGAACAAGATGACTTGTGATTGGCGGCAATTGGACTTGCTGGACATGTGACGACGAAGCATTCGCCGTTGCCGGAATTGTTGTGTGGAGCACATTGTGATTTACCGAATACAGATCATTCTGCACAGCAGCAATGTTCGGTGTTGCGCAACGACGCGACGAACGTGGCGACGAGTGCGGACTGGGCTTATCAGTTCGGGATGCTGACATGCTGCTACTCAAGGCGTGCAAGGACGACGTTGCGATATTGAAGTCACCAAGATCCTGCAATCAAAGAAAATACCGAGTGAGTCATATGCGTCAAATTAGTGAAGTTATTCCAGTTGTATGTTTCCCATGCAGATGGATGTGCCAAGATGAGCCCAGATTATGTTTCGAAGAGGATCTAAAATATGCACGTTTTATTTTATGGCCGTTTCTATCATCGCAAGCATGTTCTGTTGGTTGAATACCACAATAGGTTCATTAAAATTTTCTATATGAAATTGACTTCCATTGAACATTAGGGTGGACAAAACAGAGATACATTATTGAATCCATCCTTTTAAAAGCAGACACGTAATCCAACGTGAATAAATGCAGCTACAACTGCCTTGGAATTAAACAGAAATAGAATAGATCTTGCCATGTTGCTTCTGATCAGTAACAGTAGACATAAAAGATTATGTGAACCAATCCAAGATGTGAAAAGTGGTGAAGCCGGCCAAATCGGAAATGGAAAAAAGATTTGTTTTTTAAACGAAAATAAAGTAAAGCATTTTTTAAATATGGATTTTTTTGAAACTAGATTCCGAGAAAATGTCGTTAGGAAATTGAGTATGCTTTTAATGTTTGGGATTTATTTGGTGCTTTTTTACAATTTACGGAAGATATGAAGTGTTTGAATAATGGTGCAATTAATTAAAGGAAAGAAGCGAAATCAATTAAAATCAATATTCAACAAAATCCAATGGAAAACTTTCATAGATTGTGAGTTCACAGTTTCATTGACGAAAAATCTGATAGTTTTAATGAATAAACAATTTTACGGAACATAATTTCGATTAATTCAAGATGCGACCAAATGCCAAATACAGTTCAACCGTTACAACAGGAATTTTGCCAAATAATGCTTCTCTGCAATGCCTCAATCGAATCCTGCTTTAATCAATGTATATATTGACTCGATTAATTCTGTTTTAAATGACTCTCATTTGGATGATACCATGTCGTTTTTAAATGCTGCTTTCTGCATATTCTGCGCAATTTATGATGTGCCTAAAATGAACATATTTTCGTGGCATCATGCAACACAAACAAAATCCATGCAAAAACAAATTCACGAATTGCACTGTTTCTTTTTTGATATGATCCAAGCATTATAAACAACGATAACATCAGCCACATTATAAAGACTCGAGCAAAACAACAACAAAAAACTATAAAAAATGTGCAACAAAATTCAAAATTAATTTTGTGTTTTATTTTGACTGAAGTTTTAATGGGAATTTTCACTAATTTTGCTAACATTATAATTATAAATTAACCATAAATGTTCTTACATAATTATTAACTAGATTTAAGTTACATATCATACAAAAAGTTCTTACATTAATTTTATTTACGGCTGAAAAGAATGATAAGAAAATATCACCAGATGTTTGTCTTAAGGAAACCGCAGCACTATTTATTGTGTTCTTAGTTTAAATTGCCGTCGTTTTTCCTTTTTAACAATTATTAAATGCAGTTTAATATTCATGTTTATTGTATTTATGGATAAAATATTGGAAACTTTAAAGTAATAAGTCGACACGACGATACGAATTGATTTGTTCGAGTATTTAATATCCACACTAAACAGTTGATTGTAAGATAGACTGAAAATCACTTGCGGTTAAAGCCTCGTATTTCTTTGAAATGCATCGAAAAAATTTGTTAAATTCTTCATGAACTACTAAAGTTTTTAGGTGGAACAGTGGATGATGTATTATATTGGGTTGTTCAAAAAGTAATTGCGTTTTTTAACTTCCCAGTATATAGGAAGTTCTTGTAATCGCCTCGAAAATCGAAATTGAAATTTTCACCATTTCTTTACGTTTTGAGGTCTATAGAGTATATATAAAGTGTTTTTAGAAAGGGAGACGTATGTGTGTGTGTGTACGTATGTACGTACGTCTGTACGTTCGTGGACACTTTTTTCTACGAGCATAACTCACGTAAACAAAGTCGTATCGACTTTGCTGAGGTGTCAATCGAAGGGTCTTTGCAATCTTAAGAGCTGATTAGTTTTTGGGTTACTTCGGTCGCGGGGGTTTGCTGTTTTGACCCTTTGAAGGTCATTTCTGTCATGCATTATATCTCGCGAACGAAACATACGATTTGCATGATTAAGGTGTCAATCGACGCGTATTAGCAATTGTGTGAATATATTAAATTTTTAAAAAAATCGTTGGAGCCGTTTTTTAATTTAAGAAAAAAAAGTGCAAAAAATTAGTGTTTTTTTTATAAACAATAAATTTTTAACCTGATTTACGAACGACAGTATTCAATTTTTATAAAATTTATATATATCAAGCAATGCTTGTAAAAACAACATCAAACCTTTTTTTCATGATTACGTAAAAAATTAAATAAAAAATAAAAAATAATTAACAGGCATCATGATTTTCAAGGTCATTTCTGTCGTGCGTTATACATATCTCGCGAACGAAACATACGATTTGAGTGGTTAAGGTGTAAATCGACGCGTATTAACATTTAAATGAATCTACCAAATTTGAAAAAAAATCATTGGAGCCGTTTTTTTAATTTTTTAAAAAAAAGTGCAAAAAATTGTGATTTTTTTCAAATACAATAAATTTTTAACCTTATTGTCAAGTCCAAGTAGTCAATCTTTATATAATTTATATACTCCAAACAGTTTTTTAGAAAATGCCATCAAAATTTTTTCTCATGACTACGAAAAAAATCAAATAAAAAATAAAAAATCATTAACAGTCATCATGATGATGACTACTTCTCATTGTTGTAATGTTGTTGATGTTTATGTAGATATTACTGGGAAGTTGACCGTGTGGACCTCAAGGGTCGCACCTCGTGGCTTGTTCCCGATAGTTGTCGTCATCGGCGTTTGTCTGTTTCATAGTGTGACATGTACGTCAATGTTTGCGCGCGTTTTAGCGTTTACACTTGAATGAAAAGTTAAAAAGCATTTTAACGTGATTCAATCGAGATTTGTGCTTAAAAATGAAATTTAAATAACGGAGAATTTCACAGAACATATTCGCAATATTTTGCTCTTTTATTTTAAAAAAGGGAAGGCAGCAACTGAGGCAAGAAAAAAAGGGGAATGTTTATGGTGAAGATGTCATTAAAAACCGACAGCGCCAGAATTAGTTCGCCCGTTTCCGTGATGGAAATTTTTCGGTTCAAGATGCTGATTGCTCTGGTAGGCCATCCGAGATCGACGATGATAAAATCAAGACCTTGGTGTAGGCAAATAAGCACTCAATCATTCGGGAGCTTGCTAGCGTTCTAAACGTATCCATTGGAAGCGTTCATGGCCATCTGAAATCAGTTGACTTCGTAAAGAAGCTCCGTGTTTGGGTGATGGGGAAATTCATAAGGTGAATCGCATAAACGTTTGTGATCAACTCATCAAGCGCGAAGAAAACGATCCCTTTCTGAAGCGTATAATTACGGGTAATGAAAAGTGGATTGTTTATAACAATGTAGCCAGAAAACGAAGTTGGTGCAAAAAAGATGAAACACCGGAAAGGCAAGCAAAAGCAGACATCCACCAAAAAAGGGTTTGGTGGGATTGGAGGGGGCCTGTCTACTACGAGCTGCTCCCAGCGAACAGAACAAGCAATTTCGAAGTTTACTGTGAACAGCTACGAAAATTGCATGATGCTATCGAACAGAAACGTCCTGAATTGGTCAATCGGAAGGGTGGTCTTTCACCACGACAACGCAATGCCCCATACAAGTTTGGCCACTCGGCAAAAATTGTTGCAGCTTGGATGGGATGTCTTACCACATTCACCGTATAGTCCAGACGTTGCGCCATCGAACTTTCGTTCATTACAGAACTCATTGAATGGTAAAACGTTTGCTAACGAAAACCTCATCAAACAGCATCTTGACAAATTCCTCGCAGATAAAGATCGGAAGTTCTACGAGCGTGGTATCATGCAGCTATCCACAAGATGGAAAAAGGCAATTGAACAAAACGGGCGATACATAATTGATTAATGTTCATTCTTTATATAAAATAAAATATATAGTAGAAACCGCAATGACTTTTTGAACAACCCAATAGTTACAGCATATAAATTGATTTCGAGAAAATGAGGTGAATGTAGAAAGCCTTTAAATCAATTTAAAACTGGCCAACAATTTACTTGTGTTTGTCGTTATTATTCATCGAAAAAATAAAATAAAGCAAGCAAATTTGTTTTGCAATGAATCGTGCCTAGTTCCAAAATAATCCGAATATTTTTTGGCAACATTCTGTTGTATTCTAATATACTTTGTTAGCAGCAATAAATAAAGAACGGTTCTATACAACCAAACAATGAATCTGAAGGATTTAGTAAATATATGTTTGTCTGAAATGAATATTACGGATCAGACTAAGACTATTGTCATATGGCAAGTAGACTAGACTAAAAATTACTTATTTATGATAATCTTTTTTTGTTTAACAAAGTAAGAAGCTCAGAAAGGATTTAAATTAAAATAAGCAAGATTTTAAACAACGTATATAGCATCGTTGCACACACATACTCGTCATAGTGCCAACAGTCGATTAATGCATTTCAAAGAACTTTTAATCTGAAAATGGTGAACAGCTACAATTTCCAAAATGGAAGTACCGCAATTGAAAAACAGAAGTCCGTTTTTTTAAACGTTGATCTTAACTATATGCTTATCTGCTAAAAAAAATACATATGGCGAATTATATTTTGCGCTCAAATTTTACTGTTCATGCTCTACCAAACAATTATAAATTCCAACGTAAAGATAATTAGATACAAATAAGACTCGTGAACTAATAAATTCGATTGGGCTTACATTTGAAATTCCAATAAATTTTGAATGCAGTTTTTTCGTGTGTGTGTTCACATTATATCATAGTCAAAATTGAGGCGTTTACAAACATGTCTTATGTAGCAAGCTTAGCATTATTTGACTTATTTTTTATATAGGAAATATTTACAAACAGCTATACATATCGATGCTTAATAATTTAATGAAATTAATTTACATACAGACTTCGAGTTAAAGCTTTCTTTAAATATTGACGACGACGAAGCATGTTAAAGTACATGCTGAATTCGAGGAATCATGAAAGTATTTGCATATTGTAGTATTTATTTTTTAACATCAAATTTCCAGTGTAGGCTTTATATCATATTTAATTTTCAATTTATGAATGAGTTTGCTTCTGCGATCTTATATGTGTGACTGACTCGAAATGAAAGAGAGTATTGAGCTTAAATATTTAATATGATCAAAAATTCGTTGTAAATCTGAACAAGGTAGTAGTATTGGCATTGGATGTGTATATATATTTTAATGGAACGCTATGTGTACAGCATAGATATTATTTTAGAATAACTAAAAACTTAAAATTCAAAAACTTGTTATTGATTTCGAAATATATTTGAATATAATTTAAGTTTTCAATACCAGTTCTTTGATGTTTTCGCGATAAGTTTATGTTTAAATGATGCAAATGAGTTCCTAATTTTTTAGTCAAAATAATCTACAAATTGAGTACCAATTTTGCAATCAGAGTATCATGAGCTTTATTATTTGTTGAAGCATGAAGATGTAAAATAAATTGACTTTATTTTGAATGAGGACACATTGTAACACGTTAAGAACTACCCGTGTTTAAAATTATCAAAAAATTATTCTCTGACGGATGTATCCATAATATATAATTGAGATAAATACTTTCAAATATTTAAATAGTTTCATGAGGCGTGAAATATATTCGATATGTGGCTCAAAACAGAAACAAATTGTTTCGAAAAACTGGCCAAAAAAATCAAAATAAGAGAAATCGTCGCATGACGGAACATTGTTTATACAAAAATTGAATGAAGCACTGTCCCGGTCCCTAGTGCATGGAAAGAAATTGGCAAATATACATATAAAGAAAGTTAGATTCCTTTCCGGAAACCCGAAGGACAAGTTTAGATGCTAGCAGCTATCAACCAGCGAAGCAAAGCTTAAGACGAGCCAATGAATTTTTTAGAACTTAGTATGTCTAAGGTTCGTTAAAAAGAACAGAGAAGATGGTCGAGAATTGTAAATGTTTGTTCAATAATCTTGAATCGATTATTGTAAAAAAAACACCCTAATTTAACCGAGAGGAAATTCACGGAGGGAAATCATCACAGCCTGAATTTCTCTAACTTATAAGATAGCAAGATGGTTAGTAAATGAGATAGAGGGACTTGGAACACCTTTCAGTAGCTTATCAGGCGAAAATTTCAGGATAAATGGATCAGGGTTTTGTATCCTTTGATGTAAAAGCCCTGTGATCCGAAGTAAAACAGTTAGAAAATCCTTGAAACAATTAGGAGAGTGGCCGTTAAGACAAACAACCAGTGAAAAATAAAAGTACGACTATATATGAAGCAGGTCGACATGTGTATAAAAGAAATTCGATTAATATTTTGTGTTCCGATGTAGATATTTTAAAATAAACTCTGTAGTTAATATTGGAAAGCCAGAAAAAGAATATTCAAATATTAAAAACGACGAAGCTTAGTAGGCTCATCTTCGAATTAATATAAAAAAGAATGAAACGCAAATGAGTAGAAATGGAATGTCACACTACATGAAAACAGCGAGGATCAACCATTCATGAAATTAGGAGCAATAAAGCGATCATTGGTAAGTGATAGATCCAAGAAGATTCTCATGAAAGTCAACATTGATTCAACAACAATAATTTAAAAACTAAAGTTAAAAACGATAAATTTTACCCCCCGGATGAAGTGGGCTCTACAAAACAACATGCCAAGAATGCGAGATGATATACGTCGGATAAATTATAAGCGTAAGAGTTAGGAAACATCTAAATGAGAGCGAAAAAATCCGTGGGATCACCAAAATGGAAATATTCATTAGCCCTGAGTGAAATGAAAGGCAGAATGCGACAAATAACCAAAAAAATAAAGGAATGCCTGACCAAAGTGAATAATATAATGAATATAATACTGTCTAACAACTGGCTTTATATTTTATTGACATCAAGCATGCTGACTTGAGGCTAGTCCGGTCGCACGGTCTGATTTAGTCACGGGATTTTCAGTCAGGATTGAAATGAAGATAATGATTTCAAAGAATTTTAGTATTTCTTGAATTTGACTACTGCAATTTAAAGCATAATAGAACGCCAAACTGTTGCTACGAAACATACAGTTTGGAGGATATTATGATTAACATTGGCTCCACTTAGTGAGAATAAGAAATCGAATCCTCGATCCTAGGACCAACACTATTACTACTTTATATCAACTCCATAAAAAAGCAGATTTTGTTGCGAAAGTGGTTATGTACCCATATGACACTGTGCTCGTGTACTCAGGCAAAACTAATCACGAAATTGGACAAAAAATAAATACTGACCTGGAAAAGTATTGGTATTGGCTTCTCCAAAGTAGATTGGCAAAAAACCCGGAGACAACAAAATATATTATTTTCAAACAAAAGCACAAGACTGGCATACAATCACACAGAAAAATCAATGACATAGCCCTCCAGAGGGTGGAACAAATATAATATTTATGACTACAAATCGATAAGAAACGAACATGGACCCATAAATGATCTAAGAAAAAAATGGCTGTCTACTTATTTCCAAAGAAAAAAAATCCAAATTATGTATGTGCACCTCTTTTTCAAAATTTCCTACGGCATCTTGAATTGGAGCCAAACTTCTAAAGGTAGCCTCATGATCATCTCACGGACTAGTAACCAAGGCGTGTAAAACCATTTACAATCTCCCTGTGCTAACTCCAACGAGCGAAGTTTACAAAACAGCCCAAGAATTCAATTTGGAAGGCATGATTTCCATGGAAAAGCTAAATTCATACATAACAATTTACACCGTATTGAATAAGGCAATGTGATATTAGAGAGAATTGCGGAGAAAACACTTGTAGAATGAGAAACATGAATAATATAGCTATCGCAATTCCCAGAACTGATCGACTAAAAGAAGACCCCTTTACCAAAGCGGCTAACTTTTTTTTCACTGCGAACCCAACTTCCTTTAGAACGACACTAAAAAATACCTTCTGCAGGACCAACATTCGAAGTAAGTTACAATTACAATCAGCTCCACTAAAATCAAAGCCAAACATGTAATTAACAGGAAATAATTCATAAACTGAATTATTAATCTAATTAAAAGGATACTAAAACTCACAAATTTGATACTATCCCTTATACAGATTCTTATCGTCTGGGAAGTACTATGTAGTGAAATATAAATACGGAGCGTAACTGAAAATTGATGGAAAGAGTGATTTGAAGGAAGCGGAGATGGTTTCAGTAGGTAGAAATCCGGCGTGCCGAGAGGCAGGAGCTAATCGGTATCTGTGGAAGAGTTCCACCTTCCAACGTTGAAAAAATAGTAGCGAGAAAAAAAACGTAAATATATCGACTGTATTCTAAGCAAATAACTAACATTTTTTGTACATCATCCACTAAACAATAACTACCGCTTTGTTCAGAATTACCATTCAAAAATAATTTATTTCGAAGTTATACTATGAGTTCAACATTGAACACATTTTTTCCCATCTAGCAATAAATTAAATGTAATCCTTCAAAATGAATCCTAACGTTCAAACAAACGATGGCAATCGAAAATACCATTGGTTTTCGTTTAAATGGAAATGAACACAAACAAGTGCATGACAAGTTATCCAGAAAAAAAATTTGCTTAGCACGATTTGAATAATGCAAAAGATCTAATAAAATCTAATTTACTCTAGCCGTTCAGTCATCAATATTAGGCATCAAAGCATTCATACTAAACAAATTTCAATGCAATTCGAAAAATCATAAACATAAATGGATAAATAACATATTCAACAAAAATGAATAATCAATATTATGAATATTTGAATTGATGATTGACATAATAGATATACTGTAACGTTCACAATACAATACAATACAATACATTCTTGATTGTTTTCTTCTCAAAAATCCATTCAACAACTGAACCAAGAATTGGAGATATCATTCAATTAAGAAATGTAAACAAAATGAATAACAAAAATATATTATAATTTAATGTAATTAAAATTAATTCAAATAAAATAAAATCGGCTGAATATGCACAAAGTCAACAGTTCACAAGCAACTAAAAACTATACCTCTGTATCGTCATCATCGACATTTTGTTGTCGTCCGTTTGTTGAGTTGCGATTATGCTGTTTCTTTGGATCAAAGGCGTCCACGACTATTTGTTCAGTTCCTTTAATTTCCGCCCGACAGAACGGACATCCCTGGATTAGATAAAACAAAAAGAAGGAAATGGTATTAGATGTTATCAAACACACCGAATCATTTTAAAATTGGAGTTACAGTGGCAGGATTTAGATTTTTTGGGGTAAAATTAATTTGTTTCGAATTTTGTTGGCCAAATCAGTTCAGATATCCTCGAAATATGTATTTCTAATCTAAATTTAGTTTACAAATACTTTACTCGCTTCACATTGTTTGCATTTTTAGCGTATTTTGAATATTGTTCCAGATCTTCCATAACTCTTTATTTTGTTAGGTTGTGGAAGACGAAACCAATGACCTTGCATCACAAATTTATGTGAAAAAAGAAAAGAAAACAAACGCGACGCAATCGGATTCTTTTAAAATTTATGATAAACTTAAGTTTTGGAATTTTATTACAATAAATGTAAGCTTGCTTAAAAGGGTCATAGGCTTTATACATTTTTAAAAATTGATGTTATTTTTTTTAAACTTATTTCGATAGTAAATATTCCCCAAAATATCGTGTTAAAGTTTTTAGAAAGATCCAGGAATTATTATTATAGTTATGCTCGATTTAATGCGCACGCCTTATGTTTACTTGTGGAAATACGCGGCTCTGTAAGGCTCCGCCCCTCTGTATAGTGTATACAAAAAAAAATGTTCGAGTGATACATGAAAACAAGTACATTAACTGTAATATTGAATTTAAAAAAGGAATGTTGGCCTCATAAGTTTGCCTAAGCGATATTTTGAATACTAGTAACGTTTTGCATTTTGGAGGAAAATCATCTCTGTTAAAAGTATAAACGCATTTTTCTCAAAACCGCTTTTTTCAAGCCATGACAATGATTTCTCCGAAACTACAAAACTGATCCTTCTAAAAAATTTACCATTTATTGAACACATGCATAGTTATCGTGTGAATCACGGGCGTTTTAAAATATTGATTTTTTTTAATTTTTTAAACCCAAAAATCACAAAAAAACTCGAATTTCGAAGAATTATTTTCATCTGTCCCCCATTTTGTTATTATTGCATAACACTTGATAATTTTGGTTCAAACGGTAGCCACTGGCTTCTCAAATAAAATCTTTTTTGAAGGTTTCGTTTCGGACCATTTCTTGCTTCAGGATCATTGTCACCGCTACGAAAAGAGCCCATCCCTTTTAAATTGGGCAGATCGGTTTGAAATTAATTGATTTCACCCGATAATATCTTTTACAAAATTAAAACCTCCCCAAAACTGATATTTCCTTGTGCACTGTACACTATATAATTAATAGTGCATATTTCTTACCTGTCCATCAGAGTCTACTTGCCACGCTGTTAAACATGGTGTACACAATAAATGACCGCAGGGTTCAATTCTAATATCCTTATCGTTCTCGGCACATATTTTACATAGCTGAAACGTACTTCCTGCGGAAGAGATGTGAAATAGCAAATGAGACAAACCACATCAATCGTTTAGGGGGCGAATCAATTTCTAGCGATTGGGATCTAATTGCATAATATGAGTGAAGGAAGAGTGTTGATTTAATGGGTTTCATCCTTCAGTCAAATTGCCGATGTATTACTATACTAAACCGAAGAATATTGCAAGCATCGTAACATTCTAAATAGCAATTTTCAGCTAAGCAAGTATTCTTTTGTTGTTTAATCGATTAAATCTCTGCATGCAGTTCTCATGTTGTATACAACTTTGCTTGTAATTGATTTGTAATCAATATCCCACTTCCCTTACCAACTCCTATTTCATGGATTTTAATTAACTTTCCAGACTGCATTGTTGACATAGAACACAAGACTATTCCCGGGCGAAAACAATACTGAAATAAACATTTTCAACCGCATTGCTTACCCATTTCACAATAAAGTTCGTATTGCTCCTGCGTAACAGTAATATGATCCTCGGTTGGACTTTGAACTGCCTTGGATAAGTCTGGATTGTATGGTTGTCCGTCAGGATACAAGTAAAAGCCCTCTCTGTAAAATAATATTGAAAAATGTTTTTGAAGATTGAGACATTAATAAAAATATATACAAAAAATAGAAATCTTTGAAAACGATATGCGGAAAATGCAATCAACCGACAGTGAAAAGAGAAGCCAGTGCAAGTTTCGTCGTGATACCTTTGATATATTCGATACCATCGGCATTTTACACTAGAATCTTTACTAACGAGATTTAAAGTGTTTGAATTGTTTGCTCTTACTTCACACTTTTTTATGGTTGGGTGGAGAAAATCCTTCTCATTTTATCAAACATTTAGGGAAGTTTAGAGGATCAAATCCGGACTTTAGGTGACAATTTAGGGTTTTATCGATTTAAGTTCGAGAGACTTCCAATTTTTTTACTGTAATCATGTTTCATAATCGAAACGATATCAAACAATACATAGTCTGAAGACTTAACATTCGTCTTGCGAAAACTATGCCCTATCGAGTAACTCTGCAATAGTATAGTATAAGAAAGATACGCTCATTTTTTGGCTACTTTTTCTAAAATTTAAAATTCAAACTTACCGATGGCCATCCAATAAAGCTTGGCATAATGATTTATTTTGCGGAATAGTCTGTAATATTTCTCCCTCAGCCGTGACGTAGCCAATGGCCCATTGTCCTAATCTAGTACACGAAAGCCTAAAACGATAAAATCCCATTCAGAATGTCATCAAATAAATCGGAAATTCGCTAAGAAAAGCGTGCCATAACACTTACCTAAATACATAACTACCCGATTTCGTAATATACCGTTGAAGTCTTGCCTTGACTTCGTCATATGTTAGAAATGCTACATAGCCGGGATGTGTTACAGCCAACACTTGCCAATTTTTCAGCAACGTTGACCACGGTTGAAACAGCCTTGTGAACACGTCGAATTCAAAATTCGATATATAATCGTTGCACGTTAAATCTATTGTTGTCTTTAACGCCATCGCCTCTAGACCGGATGATATAGGATGAACTTTATTTAACTCGTGCCTAAATACTTTCCATGGGACTAGTGTACTGAAATGAGACAATAAAATATGTGTTAAAGATGCGATGGTGTTGATATGATTAGTAGAAATAATATACAATATTTTACTGCTTAAATTATGGTATTGAGTGATATTTTTCGCTATTTTTTTCATACAAAAAATAAATTAAATTCCCTTTTTTTGGAAGTATAGCTTCCTTTGCGGAGTTTCTAGCGAAAAGTGAGCGAGATGAGTGAGCCTAGAAAAAGCGTACCGAACGTAAAAGCGAACGGAAGTTTGTTTTAAAATTCAAAGTGAGCACAATACATAGCAATGATGTGCAAATATAAGAGTAGAGCGTCTGGTTCAGTGAGCAGAGCGCCCGACTCTTGCTCTCAAGGTAGAGGGTTCAAATCCCCGCTCCCGCCCACTACGTTTGCATTCTCTTATATGGGGTCCTCACTGCGTCCGTAGGGAAGTATGGTACCTCCCTGGGCCACGGTCCCCGTGATACCAGATTGATCCCAGGAAAGGCTTCGTGAATTCGAGCCCCTCTCAAGCCCACTTCGGTTGTGTCCGACAGTAGACACTGATTTTTTAATTCGTTATTTAAAATTATTTTTCAATAATTGAGAAAAATACTTTCTACGAACTGTGCCCTCATGGGATTGTTTAAAGTAGAGTAGTCTTTCACCTACGAAGGATATTGAGACGCTATACAAAATTTTCTTACAATCGGTCGAAACAATAACCAAACCATTTTTTTAGGAAAATAAATGGGAACCATGAGCGGAAATGTTTCGTTTTTTAATTCGCATATAGAATTTTACAGGGATTTTTGCTGCCTCCCTCAGTCTCCTCACACACCCGCGCGGGAGGGCGAGGAGACCAGGGGCAGAGGAAAGGGTGCAAAACGTATGTCCAGTGTTCCCTCTCTATATATTACATTTATGGTAAAAATGACATTCACCTTTTTTTATAATTTTTTTTATATTTTTTTATTTTTTCCAAACAAATTTTTTCTAAATTTTTTTTTATTTTAATTTTTTTCGACTTTTAAACAAGTCTAAAAACTACTTCCCGAATCAAGTTTACGGTTCCATATGATCTCTGAAAATAGGCAAAGCAACCATATTTTAGGTGAGGGGAACCCCCATAAATTCTCATGGGGCAGTGACCGACGCGAACTTTTTATGTCGTCATTCCAAGCTAAAACGTTAAGCCATGAAAAATCCTTATTGTCTTAAATTTTTACACATATTCCTATCATATTGCTTCATTGAACTGAAAATATTACAAGTAGAATACAGCGTCCTTCCCTTTTGGGCAAAGTAATCAACTGGAAGGTAATCTTCAGAGATATCCTAATTTAATCTTGAATACAAATTTCTCCTTTGTTTTCAATCCTAATTTGATGAAACGTAATTTTGATTGTTTCCTTTTCATCCCGTTTCCTATCTGATCGGATCAGTTCTATAAACATTTTGCCTTTTTGCAACAAACTAAGAATCTTAAAGTGCCAAACTTTTTTTTGGGCAAATCCGAAAAGATTAACTTGACAAGAATTTCAAAATAGCTGTTGTTTTGGAAACATTTAACAAATAGGACAACGTCGGGATGGAACTCAGAAGGAATTTAATTCTCCTTTAATCCTTAGGACAATTTAGATACAAGTTCGAATTTGTGATTAATGACGTTCTTTGAAGGGGACTGAAGAATCAAAAAAGGTTTTCTTATTAGAGTCAAATGAAAGCATTTCAATTCGAATTGATGAATGCGAAGTAACGTGGGATATTTCGTTTGAAGTATTCATCGAAAATATAGGGATCCAAAAGCCCCGATGCCATTTCGTCAGGGTATTTCAAAACTATTGTCACTAACGCTACGACGGTTATATTTCCAAATCAATAGTTTTTGAAATGGGAAGATACTAAGAAACTTGGAATGCTTCCTTCATTGTGAGAGAAAAGTCTTAGAAGATACGAACTGCTATAATTTTTAAGATTGTGTAAGTGGTTTAACTGAGCCGTTTCTGATAACAGAGCTGCCATTACAACCAATAATAATTGTTTAAATTAACCAATAAATTTTTTAGAGAAAGTCTTCTCGAAAATTTCTCTAGCAAAAATCTTATATATCATAATTTAAATTCAATTAAATATTCCGCATTTTCTAAGTAATTTTTTCAATTGAAAAATAATCGTGGGCAACATTTACGACGTTTTAATTCTAAATCAGTAAACTAATTACCTCGTTAATCCAATTGCTGCTTTTAACTATTTTTCCTGATCAGATATTTGAATTTCATTTAGAATGTATCTACAGCCTACTTAAATGATGCATCATCCTACAAAGACGGAATCGATAATACACCCGAAAAAGTCCTTCACCTAGAATGAGTTGTTACTATTGTTACAACGGTGACCCTTTCCTGGAAAGCCGCTTTTCGACATGCTATGTGGGTCGTGGATTCTAAAAACCTTCAGCTACCAATATTTCGCCCACGCCTACGCGAAAACTTCTTGAAATGTGTCGAATTTGTTCGCACCTACACAATTTCCGTATCTTACTCGTGAAATCCCGACATTAAGGACAAGGATAAACATTTTTCAAGTTTGTGATTCATTTTAATTATTGAAAAGCCGAACGGTTCTTAGAAAAGATACTTTCAATGATCGTAGTGGATATGAAATCTGACTAATTTAAAAATATCTTTTTGTTTGATTCCAAGCACTCGGGGATATTATATTATTTCACATTCTAGAATGATTGAAGGTTCGTTTTTGCGAAAAGAATTTAGTAGCTCTTTGCAGAGCAGCTATCTATAAATAAATCGGTAAATTATGGTATTCCACAATGAAATAAAAATGCACGATTTATTTTTATATTATTTTAAATGTTTGAACCCACATCGAAAGCTGGTGTTTTCCTTTTTCAGTGAGGGTTTTGTCAGTCTTCTGTCTTATATTTCAGAGCCGTACATTTGGATAATACCCTTGGCAACGAAACAGCCACAAAACCTAAAATCAGTTCATTGAAAATTGGTAGAATTTTATGTGAAATGTGTTACTGAGGCGACCAGTATAAAGCCAATCCATTGGATAGTTATTAACTGCGCATATTGTTTCACACCACATCACCAACGTCATGAATTAACATATACATTTTCAAACGAATCTACACCCTTTTTGCCCATCATCTCAAATTCTCAATTTAATTTCCTGGTGCTCACAGGTACAAATCTCTCCGAGAAAATGTAAAACATGTACGTTTCAGTAGGAAGGTCAGGTTAATTCAGATGACCTAGAAAGGATATGTGCAAACGTTACAAAAAACACTCGAAAATACCATGAAGCTTGGAATCACTCACTTGTTCGCCACTTAACATCAACATGTGAGCACTTTGCAGTAATTATAACGTTGAAATAACTACGTACATATATATCACATTTTGCTGTGAAGGGTTGTCGAGCGGTTGCCCCGTCAAGTTACAGCTAAATAATCATGTTTGATAACACTGTGTCATAGAATTTCGATTGCTTTCCAAGTTTTTCGTTTTATTCCTTACGCGATCTAATGTTTAGTAAATAATGAAAGGAGATTCGCTTGAACTCCTGAAGATTTTTTAGAGTAGAATACCAACCAATACGATGTCTGTTCAAAAAATATCGCGAATTTTGAATTTCCACGAGCAACGTGTATTCGATTTTCGATATTTTTGTGGCGTTATGTTGGTACTTATGTCCCTCATTTATGCTGACTAGTTCGGCCATTTTGAATCTTCAGTTAATTTTTGACAGCTATTTTGCTTGAACGTGTTTTGGAGTGTCATCAATTTTTGTCTATTTCAAAAAATGGATCAAAGAATCGGTATCAAATTTTGTGTGAAAAACAACTACAAGTGCACGGACGCATTTCGAATGTTGACTGTGGTGAAACTACCTTGAGCCTAAGCAACGTTTATAGGTCGTATAAAATGTTCTCAGAGGGCCGAGCAGATGTGAACGACAAACAGAGTGCCGAACATTCGAGCACGTCAACAACAGACGAAAACAATGATAAAATGAAGAAAATAGTATTGACAATCGTCGAATCACAGTTACAGTAGTTGTTGAGGACCTAAACATATCGATTGGCTGATTTGGGATTTGTGGAAGAACAAAAATTGGCTTTTGCACCATAATAACGCCCATGCGAGGCTTTTGCGCGAATTTTTGACCAAAACAACACATTAATGATGCCGCAGACACCGTATTCCGCAGACCTGCCCCCCTGTGACTTTTACTTGTTCCCGAAACTGAGGAAGCCCATGAAAGGACGGCGCTTCGCCTTGATTAAGGAGCTTAAGACGGCATCAAAGGAGAAGCTAAACAAGATCACAAAAAATGATTTTTTGAAGTGCTTCGAGGATTGGAAAAAACGTTGGCACAAGTGTATAATATCTGATAGGTATTACGTTGAAGGGGACAAAACAGATATTGATGAATAAATAAATAATTTTTGAAGAAACATAAAATTCGCGATACTTTTTAAACATACCTCGTATACAGCGATTCACATGAGGTTGTGACCGTACTAAGCTTAGATTGCATTGAACGAAGCTTGGAATAGAAATTTTCCATTATTTGCAGCTAAGAGTAATTCAAGCATAGAGAAGCGTCACAAACACTTAGGTTGCATTAAAAAAATAAACAGATATCCAGCGAACAGCTTCCAGTCTATTTTCTAACAGAGAAGAATGTCTTGATTCAAAATTTCAAAAGAAACTTGCTTGCGCAATTTCAAAAAGAAATACATAATTATGATTTGTTTACCATTAAACTTATGCAAAACGTGTTTCTGAGACATATTTTTCAAACAATATAAAAAAAAATTCTTAGCCAAATTCAAATGAAACCGTACTGTCGACATAAAGTGTATGTTTCATGTATGCATTCATCGCTGAAACGATGCATAATACCTGGACTTTCTTTCTTCGTTTTTTCTTTAGTGCAAATGGGATTAGTGTGCATGAACACTACATTTTGAGTTCCCGAAGGAAAAACAGGTATGTATGTATAAAAAATGGGGACAACTTGTTGGCGCGACCTAGAAAATGGCTGCAAGACCATTATCACGCATTCAACAGAATGAGATGGTTATTTTCATCTGTTTTCCCAGCAGTTTACTCATATGTTCTTATAATGGTTGGTACTTTCTTTTTGGTCCAACGAATTTCGAGAGATCTCACTTGAGCTGGAAATAGTGTGGACGGTTGATATTCCATTGAATAGTTATGGTTTTCATTTGGAAGTACATACATAGTTAATAAAACATCTGAATTTCTGTAAATCAATCGAAAGGTATATCCAGTATTCTTGCTGAAATTTTTATTAGGGTTTGAATATCTGGTACCTACTTAAATAATGCACATAACATTATTTTACATGAAATTGCTGTAAGTTTTTCTTTGACAAGATTTTTGCTAAAATCTAAAGGTAAGATTATTCATAGAGGAAAAATTATTTCAACTTAAAATGCATGAGCTTATTCTACGAAAAATTAGTAGACCGTATTTTATTTACATTGAATTTTGCCACGAATAAAATAATCATGAAAATTCATACGAATAAATCACATTAAAAAATTGAAAATCAACAATCAATTTTAATCGTTTTTGTGACATTTTCCTTTCCGAATGTAAACCTAATTTTTTTGACATTTTGAGATATTTTCTACGTAAATTTCAAGTATCAAATTTTTTTAAATCAGCAGATGTTGATGCCTTCTAACTTAATTATTTTTTCGCATGTATTTCTCTCAAGTTATCGTGGCCAGAGCAAAAAAAAATCCAAGAATTGCATAGACAATTTTCAAACAAATTTTTTACAAAAAAAAATTTTTTTATGAAATCATGCTCTGTTTTTTTGATGAAATGTGCATTTTTGTTACACATAAAAATTTCTAGAATTTAGCTTACGACAACTGCATAGACCTTGTTGATTTTGTATGGAACAAAACATAGATTTTATAAATTTCTGGAAGTGTTAGGTCTAGCCGTTTTCCAACGAAAAATAATAGCGAAAAAATGGAGGAAAGCTCTGGAAAACTTTCAATGAATAAAATATTTGACAAAAGCTCTTGGCAAAAAGTTGAAAAAAATTCAGAAAATATATTGGCGAATATATTATTTTATCGTGGCATAAATTTTATGAAAAATCATACTTTCAGATTGTTACGAAAATTTTTATGAATGAACTGTAGCAAATAAACTATTTGATAGAACATTTACGAGATTACTTGCAGCGATAAAAATTAAAAAATAAATCTAAAGATAGTTTTTAATGAAAAAATTCTCCCGATATGATTTCCATGGGAAAATATTTGTGATTTGATCAGCAAAAATAAATTTTAAATTTTTAATTAATTTTTTATTTTTCGAGTTTTCAGGAAAATAGAACTTTTCGGGCTGAAGTTCAAAGAATTTTTTGTACAATATGAATAAATCAAACACTGCTTTTGAAAGTAAACATTGTCTATATTCATTAGATACAGGAAGTAAATTTTGACTACATAATTAGAGGCTCCGCTATTGAAATGCCAATTTTATGGCATCTGTGCTAATTTTGTACATACATATTTTGCAAGCCCAACAAGCTCAAAATCATACAAACATGTGGTGTACCTCCTAATAATTTCTTGGGAATTATTTGTGCTCATAAACTCAATCAAGCCGTTCCCTATACGAGTATCTTTATGCGGATTCACCAGACGACCTACGGTATCGCGTCTGCTAACAAAAAATTAACTGCAAACTCATATGTATGCCTGTGGCCATCTTTACGGCGACAATTAATTCGCCAATTTCCAAACCGTTTGATCTTGTTTATTTATGTTTTTTGTTTGTTTGCGAAACACTTGCCAGTGCAAATAAACACATGTGTGCTTGGCTAAAGATACAAACAGATAGATAGATGGATAGATCACATGTCAGTCTTCATCAAGGCCCGCAAAATGGGAACTTTCCTGTCACCAATGTGTGCAACGTTAGTTAATTCATGGACACGCGAGCTATGGTGGCGAGTATCGTACCGGAAGATGACTTCCGCGCATTTCTTAGTTTATCATGTCGAATGTGGCGAAATAGGTTGCCATGTCGTTTTTCAGATACATTTCCAGGGAGAGCTCTCATTTATTTGCTTCAAAGGCACATCCACTTTGTTTGGTTGCGACAAAATTATTGTTTTACGATTAAAATGTTGGAAAGGTCTATCCGGAAGGAAGGCATGCAATGCATTTTTTGTTATTTGATACGCTTCCAAGAAAAGCGTCGAAATTAAATTTTTTAAATTAATTTCAATAATTTGAGAGCTTAGACGATAGATTGTACGAATTTGTTCGTAGTGTTTGGTAGCCATGCACTATGATAGCAACTAAAAACTATTAATTTTACAAAAAAAAACATTTTCTACATACATATTATTACTATATCTCGTCTTTCCATTTTCTTCTGTTCTAATTTTTTCCATACATTTTTGAGACACTGACCCTCAATTGCTCTAATAAAAGAATTTGTGCAAAAAAGTTTCATTCAGATGCAACCAATCTATGCACTTTTTGAAGGATTTTATTACATCGTGTGATGGTTTATGAAAAAAGTAGACAATTCTAATGATAAGTTTGGGAATAATGTTACAAATGTTTAATGTGGAAGCCTATCCTGAGGATTTAACTCCACCTTCGTCTTAGGACTGGAGTATACTACAATGCAACTTAAAATGCCCCAATACTTACTTATGAAGCAGGATACCGCGACTCCACAGAGTGCAATGGCATACTAATAGTTACCTATCAAAACGAGGTTCATCTTAAGGGGGAAAATACTTGTAACTGCTAAAAAATCGATTTTTTTCTCTTACATTAAAATGTTCCAAATACTCTAAGAATACGCCAAAAAAGTTTTGAAGCGATATTCGTACTAATTTTTGAGTTATAGGCCGTTATAGGCAGCGCGGCGTTCCCCCGACTTACTGGGGAACGCCGCGCGTCCCTGCCTACTTTCTCGCCGGCGGTATGGGCGGTTCTCTAATTGTGTATCCCTACCATATTCTTATAAATCTGAAATTCTAAGGAAGTAGCACCTGGAATCGCTGACTAATGAGTAAGTTATAATAAAAATTAATAATAAATGGTTTCTATCTACTGCAAACTTTAAACGCGTTTTTTTCAAAGTAGTACTTTTTCAACTTCCTTACAAAATATCTCAAAAAATATTGAACCGATCCGGCTCAAATTTACACCACATCTACAAAAGAGTCTTATGTCCTAGTTGCATCTACATGTTTTTGTAATTTCGAAAAAATAATGTGTTTATTAATGTTTAAAACGCGACTTTTTTGAAAAATAATCGATTTTTTTGTTTAATCTAAAATTAATGTAAAAATTACAGTTTTTTTTATAAATTTTATTGGTCAACCTATGAACTATACATCTCATGTACATACTTTTCTTCTTCTTCTGAATGTTGCAGGATCTCCAGGAATGGCGTTAAGTTGTACGAGGCATTTTTTTCATTCGTTCGCATCGCCACCATTTTGTGATGAAAAATTATAAAAAAAAATATTTTCAAGTACTTTGAGACATGTACTTTAAGGATTTCATGTTTAAGATCTTCTGAATAAACAGCATATATTTTTTAAATCAATATGAATTCAGCATTTTTTTTTAAATTTTACATGTATTTCCCCCCTTAAATCTTTTCTGGTCTTTGGATCTCAGCACTCCTGTTGATACGCAACAGCTGGACGACTCATTAAAGTTCAGAGGATCCTCGAGTAGCTTTAGATTATCTAGCTGTACTTTTATATTGCTGCCCGGGATTTGGGACTACCTATTTACTAAAATACGACCCCTGGGCTTACACCCACTAAAGGATCTTCACCGGACCTGGACAATATCCTTTAGAGCGCTGATACCTGTAGTACCAGAGTGCCTTCCCTGGTAAGGACTTGTGATACTAATGGGAGGAGACTTCCACGTTCAAACTTCAATTGTAACCCAAAAGCCAGCGCTGGATCGATAAACCTCAAGCTAGTGTTTGCGCCACATTCTTCACAAACTAACGTAAAAGGTGTCAAACTATACTTCGGTTTATCCTTTGCAATTTTAGTGACACACTCTTAATAGTCTGTCAGCACTGTTTGGCTATAAAATCGTATGATTTATCTTTCTCTCATCTATTGACGATAAATTTTTAAAGATCTTTTCTATAAATTGCGAAGAATTCTTTTAACTGCCAGGATTTGACCAAAAAGCAAGCCACTCTGTTTGAAAGATCCTTTCTGAAATTTGTTATTCCAGGATTTGTTTGATTGGTTCCGCGGAAATAGCAAGTAATCGTGTTTTCAATTTCCATCTGGACTATGCAAAACCATCATGACTGACCTCAAAGACATTTTCGTTCGGTATCTTTTTATGGAAATAATGAATGTTTTCTTGCAAAGTTTAGGTTCAAATGAGAGCATGTCATGTTTAATAAAGCATGTAAACATTCTATTTCCATATTGAATTTTAACTGCTTAGAATGCCGCCTGCTTTCCACTGAAACTTTCGGAAGTAGACATAAATACGAAGATTATGCCTGGATTTTTTATTATGTTCACTAACCTTGCCTTACCCTCGCAAAGCATTCCAGTTTTGTCTGTGCCACTTATAATCTGTTTCAATTTATCAATTTTTTGGGGTATTTCTTCAGTGTTTAAATTAATTTATTCTTATTTATCTAAAAATATAAATCATAAAGGAAATAATAAAATCATTGAACGCTTGGACAAGAAGCGGTTTAAATTCGAGAAAGCTTTCTGTCCAAAATACATTTTTAAAATTAAAAAAATATCAATGTAGCCATAATTTTAGCTATGCTCAGTTTTCAAATACACAATACCAGTTTTTCTTTTATCGTTGGATGTTGACTATGGCTTTTTAATCCCCAATTGATCGAAAAAGGAAAACATCTTCATTTTATGAAAGACCACTTAACCATTAGAGTATCTATTTATGACGTAAATATGAGCCTCGCTCAAATATTGAATCCGCAAAATTGAGCTACAAACCGCTGTCCGTTTTATGTGTTTTTCTATGGCTGCCAGAATAAGGTTTGATTCCTGTTGTTCGGGAAACATTATTCAAAGCAAAATTAGGAAGATGCCAATGCCGCCGAAATAATAATACGCGCAACAAGTAGCGTTTTGCCAGCAGTTGCCGCGTCTAGTGATGAATGTGCCTTGAAATAGCTGTCCTTATTCTCTGGAGGTCGGTCTTCGGGCGAGTCCAAACGTTTTTCAACATGCAAAACACATTGTTGGATCAAATTGTTGCCTCTCCATCTTGCATTCGTTTCTTTCCGAAATAGATTTATTATTCGCAAAGCCTTCGTATAATCTACGTGAAATATACTTGAAGTGATCTTTTGCATGAATGAATCTTATCGTCTAGTGAGTGCGTGTGTGCGTGGTGCTGAATGAAATAGAAACACCCCCTACTAGAAGTGTGAGGCGAGCTGCGGAGCCGCCGCCCCGTCTCGTTGGCGCTCATTCCAACCGACCCAGATGTAAGAACCTCCAAAATATTATTACGACGTGTTGGGGTCGTTTTCATGCGCCGCGCTTTGGGGAGACCAGACCTACCATTCACGAAAATCACACATGAAAGATGTACGACGAACGAATGTATGAATAACAAAGTATCTGCGTGGGCTTTTCGGATTTAGATTCATTTCGAAACTTGCGCGCGGTCCCTTTAAGTCGCGTGGTGGCAGCCAAGATAAAAACGGCATCGCCTTCACGGTTGACTTCAGCCACGCCACCACGCAGGGTGGTGATCCATATTATATTATTATGATGCGCAGATGAAATGAAAAACAGAGTCATGACACATTGAAGTGACGACCGACGAGGATGTAGGATGAATGGCTCTTGGTAGACGAGGCAAATCATCACGTGGTCCGGTTTGGTGCCAAGAATAGCAAAGTATCTGTACATACTTATCTACTCCTTCGTAGGCCTCCCAATTGGTGAATGAATTGATCCGCCGAGTATATAGTTCGTCAAGAGAAGACTCCACGCCGAGTGTAAGAACTCGTCTTGTTTATTATGTGAGAAAACACTCAAATCGCCATCTCTGTCGTTTTACGTAAACGAAACTAATTACGCGATTTTGCGAATTATGTATTTTTCATTTGTAAATTAGCTGCCAGCCTCTGCGAGACTACAAATGGTCATGGTCAAAGGCTTTGCGGAGGAATTCGTTAACGGTTTGGTGGGCGTTGACACATTGATTGACCACAAACAATTTGCAATTTTCCACATTGTGTACGTAAGAACAATAAAATTTAGTGGAAACAACAGAAAATGATGACCAACGTTAGTAGACCTTCGAAAAAAACTATCACAGATTCATTCGTCCGATCAATGGCGGAAGTTAGCAACAAACCTGTGCATAGATATTCTCAACAGTGATTTGAAGGGGTATCAATTTATAATAAACAATGACGGAATGCAAGTTTCATTGGGTTCAATTCTTATCGCAAATGGACTCAAGTCTTTGCGCAAAACAGCCAAATTGTTGACGTGGACAAATTTTATTTTTGATCACGCCTAGGTATTGTTGACCGTTGAGAGGAGGGAGGGTGGCATACAGATTTTTGCAGGAAAAGTTGCGGAATAATTCGTATAACAATAATTGAGTTATCCTCCCTCTCAAAAAAGTCGGGAACATTAAAAAGACGAAATGTTTCATTTTTTTTAAAAAAATGTTTTTTTCCTACCTTTTTTCAATTTTAACCTTAAAACGGTTCATTTTAGAGCAAAGTTGTGTGGAAATAAAAGTTGCGTAATTAAATTTTCTATGAGAAATTCTAAAAAAATTTACCCTTGCCGCAAAATAGCAATAAATATAAAAAAGCCGCGAGGTGCGACCTTTGAGGTCCACACGGTCAACTTCCCAGTAATATCTACATCAACATCAACAACATTAAACACAATAATAATTTTGAAAATAATACTACTTTAAGTAATAACAATGAGAGATATTCATAGCAGTAACAGGAATGAGTTAACATGAATCATATCCTCTACAGGAGGATCCATTGATTACGTTAGGTTTTTGGTCGATGAGGACAGATTGAATATTTACGCGGATCAATCGGTGGGGGGCTTTTTGGCCTTAAAAAACTATTTTTCTATTAAATAAAAAAAAGGCCGAAACGAATTTTTATAATGTTAAAAACTTCACAAAGATGTTAATACACGTCAACTGACACCTTAATGATGCAAATATTATATCTGGCTCGTGAGATATAGTGAATGATAAAAATGACCTTGAAAATCATGATGACTTTTAATGATTTTTTATTTTTAATTTAATTTTTTACGTAATCATGAGAAAAAGTTTTGATGATGTTTTTACAAAAATTGATTGGAGTATATAAATTTTATAAACATTGTTTATTAGATTCCGTAAATCAGGTGAAAAATTTATTGTTTATGAAAAACACCTAATTTTTTGCACTTTTTTTTTCCTAAATTAAAAACGGCTCCAACAATTATCTTAAAAATGCGATAGATTTACAAAAATATTAATACGCGTTCATTGACACCTAAATGATGCAAATCCTATGTTTGGTTCGCGAGATATAACGCATGACAGAAATGACCTTCAAAAGGGCTTCGATTGACACCTTAACGAAGTCGATGGGACTTTGTTTAAGTGAGTTATGCTCGTAGAAAAAAGTGTCTACGAACGTACATACACACACACGCATACATCTCCCTTTCTAATAACACTTAATATATATACTCTATAGACCTCAAAACGTAAAGAAATGTTGAAAATTTCAATTTCGATTTTCGAGGCGATTACAAGAACTTACCATATACATACCGGGAAGTTAAAAAAGGGAAAAAGCCTTTTTTTATTTAATTTTTTTCATCACTTAGAATGCAATGCAGGACCTTCATAGTACGCGTAAAAAATCTTTATAGTGTAATTAAACAGCACATCAATTTTCATCAAAATCGATTCAGTAGATTCCGCATAATAATTTGCAATCTAAATTTATTTGAAAAAATTCAAGATTTTTGAAAGCTTGCAAGTCAGAAACTTAAGCTTATGGAAATTTGGAATTTTTTTCACATATAAAGAGCACTTCACCTATCAAATGTACAAAATTGAAATCGGATTATTAGGGCAGCGTGAAGAATTTTTGCTAATCTTGGTAATAAACTCTAAACCAGTGCTAGGCGGCTGCGGATTCAGTCGTAGGAGCCATGCTTCCATCAACAAAAGGAGGAAACAGTCAAGTGTATATATGTATAAGTATGGGAGCGTGTCGCTCACACCGTAGACGCGCTTCAATAATATTAAAATAAATATACCCAGTTAAAATACTTCGATCGTTATAAAATTTTTGACACGTATTTTTGAAGGTAATTTCTTTCGAAATTCGTCAAAAAAAAACAAAATATATTTTTTGAATGTTGCACACTAGAATGATCTCTTAAGCTGCATGTGAAGTTAAGGAATCATTTGGCTTTGGCAACTGCGATAAAAGAGCGATTCATAACTGGTTTGTGCTTGTAACAATTAGAACATGAGGTTTTTCTTTGCCAAGAGAAATACTCGTAGAAGTTGTGAAGAAGACGGATTTACCGGCACTAAGGGGCTTACTTGTACTATCAAAACTCGAGTTTCTCAATGCTTGGCAGTTAAAGTCATGGCAAAGAGTCTTGATGAAGCATGATGTCCATACAACGAACATTTTTCGAACCTTGCAAGTCGTACCATCTCACAACAATAGGAGTAGGCCACCCATCTATTTTTAGGCAGAATAGGAATATGTGATGAAAAGAAGATACTAAACATCAACTTTCAGAGGCTTGGACAGCAATTATTTGCGAAAGCACCCCCAGCACAGGCACATAAGGAACTCCTGGACTCAAAGAAGCTCTTGAACAAACGTTTCACACACTAGTGAAAAAATCGTAATAAAAATAAACGTACAGAAAAATGTGAGAAAACGAGAATGTCCTTATCATTAACCCATTTTTTTGGTTAGACGAGATCACTAAGTTTAACCAAAGGTAATGCTGCTAATCAGTTAGTCCTGCCTTTTTCAACATACTTACATGACTTTTGGTTCACAGACTGTTTTCTTTTATGGAGAACGAGATACACGAATAAAAAATCATATAGTAGTAAATTCTGTCGTCGAACATTCAGGGATGATACGCACAAAGGTGTTTCAAGAAAGCAAAATTGTTTGCAAAGTTCCAAAAACGTTTGAAGTAGTTGTATTGCTTTTCAAAAAGGTAATATACATGCATAATTATTGATGAGAATATCGGCAATTTCACATGAATCAACACATTATTTTTATAAAAATCGGTACATTGTTTTAGAACAAAATATTTAAGACCTTGAACTCATCTATGAGTAAGTTTTGTTTTGAACAATTTTCACAAATTATTTAAGACTCATTTTCTTTCTTTTTCTTCTTATTTAAGACTTCATTTCTTCAGTTCGCAAAAGACATCGTTTAGGTAGTATATTTTCTGATAAGCGATTTCAAATAATTCTGGCGGCATCTCTTTGCAAACTTTGTTTGGCATTAATCACGCATTGTATACAATTTTGATAGGCTAATAAATTTGAATTTAGCATAATAATTTACAATATCATGTGAAATTTGTCGTAAACGGTGTAATACAACGTTTGATTTATAAATATACTTCTTTTCAAATGGTAACACGACGTTCTTCTCTTTTATATTATAGTTGTTCGCTAAATTTAAAAAAAAGTGAATACAAGGTTTTTCTATTCGGATTTTCTGGTTCACGTATTTGTCTGAAATTCACAAGAGAATACTGTGACTGTTCCAATTTAATTTTTTTAGATGTTATTTGATGTTGATTAAACAACACAAAGCTAAGACAAAAGATGTTGAATTTAACGCAGCTGCAAACAAATTAAATTTTAATTCGAGCTTCGAAATACTAAAATACAAATGATCAATTCTATTTCGATATAATTCAAAACAATATCGACAATTGGTTGCACGTAATTAAAGTGAAATTTTAAACATAAACATATTTTTTTATGGAAGACAACTTTTCCAGTTGATAGTAGGTATTTTATGTAAATTAGTTGCTTATGTATTGTTATTCATTTACTAAGCTACGTAGCCAATTAGCTGATATGACAATTGTTTCGCATTTCGGTTTAAAATTAACTACTTTATGTGGTATGGATGGAGTGAAATAAAAGACTCAGTAAAGAAACCATTTCGGTATTAAACTTTTTTTCAAAAAAAATCCACAGATCCTGCGGTACCGGGGAGTGACCTGGATCATATCAATATGATTTTGAATACATACTCTTTCTTTATTTTACTTTTTTCTTATTAGATTTGGTGGCGGCGGTAAAACTGTTAACCTATCGTAAAATTGTGCGAAGAAACCGAATCCGTGCTCAGAATTAAGTTTTCAATGGGAATACAGTCGGAAAACTAATGATTTTTCCGGAAATTCGACTTTATTTTAACGATTTTTCGTACTTTTTGCGCAGTAGAGGGCGTGGAAGTTAAAATAACCAACAACAAATTATGTCATTTTGAAGTAGAGTATATTCTGCAACTTTTGACGGGTGTTAAATTATTTTTGCCCAGATGTAATTTTCACTTTTTTATTCTGTCTTTTGACGATTTTTTGGAATTTTTCGGACCACAGGATTGTATTTAGCAAGTCATTTCACGTCGGATTTTGGATATTTTTTTGAGCAAATTAGACCTTTTCATAAAATAAATGCAAAAGATACTTTGAAAATCAAAAAAAAAATTAAAATTTAAAAAAATCACCCTGGGCGCAGTTTTACATATTTTGAGCTGAAACTTGGGGAATCTTCATGGCTTTAACGAACAAGTGGGTAAATTTTCAGTCAAATCCAAACATGGAATTGACATGGAATCGCTCATCATGAATTGCAGTAAATGATGTTAAAAATATTTCCTTGGGATTATTGACTTGAAATAGTTTTCCGGGTTGATTATTCACAAGCCAAATTACTCCTTACTTGGATATGTCTGAGTCGTGAATCTATTTAATTATTGAATAGGCACTTTAAAAGCTAGTTCAATGGCTGACTAATTCCACTTGCCAACCAAATAAAGGCTTCGATTATTCATAACTATTTCGCAATTGAAACGGTCGCTATGACTAACCGTTGAAACTAAAGAATTAAGAAACACAAGGAGAAAAATTAGAAATCCATTGATGACGTTTTGCTGCATATAAGAATTCGAAATAATGAGGTTTGTTTTTATAAATTAAATCAATTACATTTTTGATTCTGTTGCAACACCAAGCGGAAGTTTATGCACAATTATAGCTTTTTGTAGACCTACTTTAGATGGTGGTGGTGGATGAGTGGGTTGTGAATGGATATCAGTGTGGCAAGGTCAATTTAAGCATCAATCAAAGTAGTAATTCATTCCACCATCAACGCGGGTTGATGCAGAACTTCCAATATAGGCATGTACCACATATCCTTGCTTCCGTTTTTCTGGCGTTCACGACCCCACATAACACAATTCGCGTTCAGAGCCATTTGCGAATTGCATGAAATTTAAGTTTGCCATTTTCACATGACTCTCATAGGCGACGAGAAATATATGTATGTACATAAATCAAGCCATAATTAATTTGACTGTGTAATTTGATTTCGATGCGATATCAAAAAGATTAACAAGCAGGTCATGCTCGTCGGCCACATAAATTTGAAGTGCCACAAAAGCGTTAAAATTGACGTTGTTGACGACGACAACAACTACGACGAACAGTTACAAATCATAAATTAAAATTTCCAATTATTACACATAACACTTGCTTCCCATATGAAGCAATAAACTTCCTTATATGGGAAACGGGAAAACTGCATACAAAGGCTAAACCAAAATTCGCGGCTGATGCAATTGCGGGTGCAATTCAATAGCGAAAACTTCAATGGTTCGCTTAATTTCGAGGTGATGTTCCTTGCTGAAAAACTACCCTGGAAGTGTAGTTTCTCTTCCGCAGAAGAACCGAGCTTGTACCAATGAAGAAACGCTAATGAGTTTTGCAAAGTTTTTAATGGGCGCACGTTGAACTGCTTAACTTTTTTAAACGGGTGTTAAACAGTTTAATGAGCAGAAATGAATAAATTTCAGTTAATGTTGGTTTGCTCTTAACAAGATTTGTACATTGCGAAAGACAATAACGGTTGTGATTATTTTAGAATGCCGATTTCAAGAACGTACAAATGCTGACAGTATCAAATTTAACACAACTCATTGAAGATCAACGAAATACACCCACAGTTGAAAGTTTTATTGAATTAAGCATTACACAACTGAGATAAAGTTGGATCGTTTGCCATTAGTGTCATCTGGTTTACAATGGAATCATCCCCCAAATAAAAACGGAATCAACCTTAATATTTTCGGAATAGGCCGGAAGTTAACAACGTTTCTTCACGAAAGATTGCGATTTAATATATTATTATAATGATGAAGGACTTTTAAAAAAACTCAGATTTTATTTAGGATTTGTAGACATAAACTAAGACAACTAAGAGGGTTTGCTTTATGATAGCAACAAATACCATTCAGTCTATTTGGCACATACACTATCGCTCATATGTATTTGCCCATCCTGAAAAAGTGGTGTATTTGAGAGTAGGAAATAAAATCAACACTTTTGATAAATATAATATATTTTTCATTTAATTCTAAGCACAAAATAGGAAAAAAGATACAAAATCATGTCATTTACATTAAATTTTAGACTCATCAATGTGTCCACCTTTACTTGTAATTACAGCTTCACATAGTTTCGGCATTCTACATAGAAATTTATTTAAAGTTTCTTCAGAAATTTTATTCCATTCTGACTGTAGAAGATGCCACAAATGTTCGGTAGACGCTAGACAAACATTTCGGACATTTCTATCGAGTTCATCCCATAACAGCTCAATTGGGTTGAGATCAGGAGACTGCGGTGGCCAAACCATTACGCTAAGCAGTCCTTCTGCTGATAGCTTCTCCAAATAGTCCTTACAAAGCTTGTTTCGGGTCGTTGTCGTGCTGAAATGTGAATTTATTTCGAAAAATGCGCAGTCAACATTTCCGTTTCAAGTAACTCCCGATAGTGCTCCTTCCTCATTAAGCATTGGATTCGGCATATATTACCAATCCTACCTCCACCAAAACAACCTCATTAATAAAACATCAGTCATTGAAGAAATTTCGGAGAAAACTAAAAGATATCTTCCTCAATTTCGTTTAATATTGTAGGCTTGTCCGTGGACACCTTCCGTTTTATACTCAAATTTTATGACGGATTTTGAACCAGCAATCTCTTTTTCCTTTTACAAACAAACGAAAGATTTGAAAATCCCGAATTAGCAAAAAACCTGCAGCAATATTCCGATATAGTGCGAAGAAAAAACTTACCACTTGATTGTCATTTAATATCACCAAAATAATAAAATCACATATTATATAAATTTAATCACAGCCCGAACAATAAGTTCCATTTTGGGCTGATTTATTTCTGAATACCGAAAATTCCACTAAAAAACAAAATCAAGAACATGGAATAAAGCTTCAAATACATTTTAAAACTCATTTCACCATTTTTCCTCAACGCACCTATCCTTACAGCACATCATGTGTACAGCAACATAAGCTGCAAGCGAGTTAGTAACAATTGGCAACACACACAAATTAGGTACATAAAAAAGGAGACAACATCCACCTATGTATAACAAAGATCTGGGATACATTTTTCGTAGAATAAATATTTTTCAGAGGACAAAATTGTGTACATTTTCTTATAAGATAAATACGATTAAATTGATTGATTGCATACTTATAGGATGAATGTTAAATTTGAAGTGTTCTTTCGCTTGAAAAACAATCGATAAAGTGAAAATAATCGAAATAGGATTATTGTAGATAAAATAATTGGATATGGAGAAAATAAGCCTTATTTTTAAACGTTGGCAAGTCAAGCGGTTTGGAATTGCTTACTGTGAAAGCACGTCACTGGTATTGCAATCAATCAAATGTCTTCCAACTAATGCTACGTTTTGCCCGCCATCCCCGAATTAAAATAGGACACGATACAAAACATTTAATTCAACATTTGTGCCATTTCAATAGTGTATACAAAAATTCGGAACGCCAGCCTGCTCTGAAGCTCATGGAGGCATTCAATGCACAATGCAGGTTGTCCATTTGCTACAATAAATGGAAAATGTCTATGAACCCACTATGAACATTCCTATTGTTGTCACGAGGGAAGGCTAACTATACAATGACTGGCTATTCGGGGTTGTAGTGAAACAAGAGATTTTCTAGTCTGTATTTTGTTCCGTTGTGGAATGGAAATTTTCAAATGGATTCGTTAAAAGCCTGCACAATTCTATGAAGTTTCTTTTGTATTCTCTAATGAGAATAGGTAATAGAGAATGCTTCTAATTTAAGACAACGATCCTGGCTATTATCTTAATCGAAATGCACGGTCGAACATTTGCTATTGATTCCAAGGATCATTGTGTATGGTTTTGCAAGCATAACCCCATTTTAAGCTCATACCAACCACGATGAGATGTACCACATTATGTCTGTTTGATTTTTGTAAATGCTGCTCATCTTGGCACATAAAATACAAAAATATAATAGAAGCCAACAAGGACTTAATTTGTATTAATCGGGTTTTTTTAGATGTACTATGAAATGCATGTCATAAAAATTAAAGGGACACTTCTACCGGATATTTGGGTACGTTACCTAATTTTTGGAAACCAGCTGAATCCAGGAAAGAAACAGCAGTTTGCATCCGGTAAAGTTTCCTTTTTTTCTATAAATAAAACTTGTAAAGCTGAGCGATTGGTTTCCTCCTTTTTTTGTTTTTTCTCTTTTGGTCATTGGATGGTTTGGGTTTTTTTGGCATTGGCGTCGAATCCTTCTCAATTTAGGATTGGTGACGTGTGATTCCGGTACATGAATTGAGTGGCGCCCAAAATTTATTTACGCCCCCCCCCCCCTTTGCGAGCTAGCGCCGTGTGGTATCACTTCATTATTTGTGGACATATTTCTTGAATTTTGATGAAATAGAAACATAAAAGACGAAGTTTTCTTGAATCGCAGGTCTATGCAAATAAGCTACAAACCACAACGGCCCTCAAAGTCAACATAATCCATGCCATCGGTTAAATTTAGCCTGATTTATGCGCCAGAGTCATGGAAAATTGGACATTTCGGAAACGCGCCACCCAGAGGACGATGTAATATTCCATACCTGATGGCATCGATAGACTTTTCAAACGAATAAAATATTTGGATGATATCTCACACACACTTTGTTTTATTTAAATTTAAAGATATGCTTAATGAAAGACGCGATATATAACCGTGACAACTTTTCTAATAAAATACTTGCAAATTTTTCTACCACTTTATTCTGTACAGTCGAAAATTTCTGATCATTGTCGAATAGGTCCATGTTTTTAATATAAGGATATTTTAATGATTCTTGATGAATTTACCCATGCAGATGGTTATACTTATTTTGAAAATATTTAAAATCAAGCATATTTCGTCTGCTTTCCGGTTTGGACTAGAAACCGTTCTTTGGCTGGTTAACAAAGTCTCATAGCCCACATCCTAAATCGAGTGATACCCATATATCGAAACAGAATTCATCTTCATTGATGCTTCTAGTAACCTATCTGGAATACATTTCTGCCTCATTTAAATACACAACGTACATTTTTCAATCCCATTTGTCTCCAAAGAAGAGTTATCCTCCATTTCACACAAGACACATTATTCGCAAGTCAAACAAACTTTGTTCGCAGCTGTTGTCACATGAAAGACATATTCATTTCCTGCGTTCCAGTATCCTTGCAGGAAGAAGAGCTCCCCTACAGACTGTGTCTTTACAAAGCATTCTTTTGCGGGAGTGGGACATCATTCGGGCATTCTATGTAAGGACAAATATTTTGCCAGGCTAACATATTATATTCGAGTTGGCATACGTACATACATTCAGTCATTGACGGCAGCATTGATTTTGAAGATGTTGTTATTGTGACGTTCACAAAAATCGACATAACAGCATTATGACGCGACTCTGCATAATAAAGTTACAGATAACCTTGTACCTAGTGTGCTTCACAACAGGATCTAATAAAATAAAATCTGTCAGCGAGGAAAACAGCATGCAGCTATGTACGTAGTGGCTAAACCCAAGCTCTAGCTCTAGACGTAGACTAGGCATTACGTATTCATAGCACATTGCTTGCGCAAATCGTTTCAAGGAAACCACAAGAAACATACATATCCGACAAGGTCAAAGGGTGGTTTGTTTTGCTCGCAGCAGTCGTTACCTCTTCATTCATCCCGTTGGAACATTTAAATTAAATTTCGCTTTGTAACAGCAAAACGACAAAGCTCAACTCACATACACTCCGGGGTTAAACACCATTCTGTGAACATGAAGAGATTTCATTAACAAGAATCAAACAGGATCCTGTTTTCAGCTAGGAGTAGATTTGAGCAATCTGAAGAATTGACATAGCTTTCTTGGAACAGTATTTCTAGGATGAACTGCCAGCAATAAGTTTTAGTGCCATGTTTTCTGTGAAACGGGGATGAATAAATTGATAACGGCAAACAAGATAACAGAGGGTTTCTTGAGATTTTCCCAGGCAAGATGTAGGCGTTGGAATTGATACTAACGCGCAGATGAGATTGCTGTAGAGGGTGCTCTAAATTTTGTTGAATGTTCGAGCACTTGCCGTTCGGCTATCATAATTCATTCCAAACCGCATTAACCGACGCATGCCTATTTATATTTTGTAGCTCCAGTACACATACTTGATATATATGAGTAGATAATGGAAGTCGGCGATCATTTTTCATTGAGAATATAGCATCAGAAAGCCATCGAATCGAGTAGGGACAATCATTGGGAATGTAACCTGAGTAATATTCGGCAAGTTTCAATTTCAACGCTCATCTCTTCCCTTAACCGAATTTCTTCTGCTCGTTCTCCAATTTGAACTGTTAACGACCTCCATTAGCATATAAATGAGAAAACATTCCAAATGACTTTGAGACTTCCTTAAGATTTCTCGAATTTCGAGGACTACAATCTGTTTCCTCAATCAAAATAGTAATTATTTCAATAGTATCAGGGTTCCTCTTTCTCCGGGATCATCATTTCACACTCCCGTTTGTCAGCAATCCGAAACAAATAACATGGTTCACCAAAGCGTCTACAAACACGAATCCATTCTCCAGCGAGCCTGAATACCACACTACCCTGTCGCTTCGGTGCATGAATGGAGTTTTTCCATCCCTCTTCTCTATACATTTTATTCATCGCCGTTCAGTCTAGTCAGTTCCTTCCGCCCTCGATTTTATGCGAAACAGACAACGGCCAGGGGAATCGATCAATAAATTAAAATTTCCTTTTTGCCACCCACCACCCCAGGCGACAGGCATGCATGGCGGGTATGGAATTTCAAGTGTACAATGCCGACGAGTGGCGTAACAGACAGTTCATTTTCAGCAAGCAGATAAGGGTGAAAATACATATTATTATTGTTGTTGTTGCTGTTGGTGACTTTGGGGTGGCGGATAGTGAATGGCGGTTATATTTCGGTTGGTTTCGTACGCCAGCAACACCATTCTTGCTTGCGTATTATTGATTTGTCTGCAACACCTTAGGATTTGTCAGGAGTAGCTCACGGAAAAGGGGTTGCATGGTAGATTCTGAAGCAATTAAAAATCCTATCAGGATACAACCGAATCGATATATATTTACTATTATAATTGTAAAAGAAATGACGGAAAAGAGTTCGAATAAATCTAAATCAATGTAAATAAGAGGCGAAATGCTGGTCTAAACTCTAATCCACTATATGGTTAATTTGACATATTTTAAGCATATTTTATGAAGATACTGTAAATATAAAGTTATTTCTGAAGAAAGTAAATAATAATACAAAATTTTGGTTGAAAAATATTGATTATTAAGCTACTGACAGCAAATTTTCGTAGACACCTAAAAATAGTAGTTTTGCGGTGCACAGCATAACTCATCACTCGATCATTTGGTGACAAAAAACCAAAAAGATTTCGTTAGTTTATGAGTTTCTCGAGGTAACCACGTCAAGAGATATTTTTAACGATTTTTCAATTTTTAGTATCAGTTCTAAGTGAAAAAAAAACCAATTTTTTAATTTGTTTACTAAAAAATCGATAAATTTGTTATTATAAAAAAATTATAATTATTTAAAATAAAATATCTCGAAATGTTTACCTCGTGATTTATGTACAGAATAAGTGTGCAAAATTTGAAAAGGATCGGACGAATAGATTTTGAGTTAGAACGTTCACCGACTTCGAAAAAGCCAAGTGTTGGAAACATGCGTTTAAAAACGAGAAACAGCCGATTTACAGTTTAAAATCCTGTAGCTCCGTCAGTTTTGCTCTAATCGATCTAAAATTTTAACTCTTGAAGAGTTGTACTATCGAATAACATACTCCCCCTTAAGGTAATGCAAACTTATTAAAACCGTATTGGCTTATATTTCGAAACCACTGTCGCTATTTTACATATTTTACAAGTTGAATAAATTTATTGCCATGCGTGATGCAATTTGAAAGCGCCTGAAAAAACAAAGGATGTTCACTAGCATCCACGGCAATCGCAAACAACTATTGCTAGTAAAGTTACACTCATTAAGGGGTCACATAGGGCTTGTATTTTCAAAAAATCGATCGATTCGATTCCATATGAAAGTATAGTACTCCAAGAGTATTCACACGAAATTTGAAGTAAATTCGAGCAATATTACCGGAGTTATAGAGATTTGAATACCGCGTGGTCGGTACGTGCGTTCTGCCTTACCTAGCGTATTATACGCATGCAGTGCGGTTCTACCGCGTAAAATCAGCTCCTTTCTTTTCATCAAACATCACAAAATCAAAAGGATGCTCTGGGCATCGCGACTAAAGCGAACGAATTAATGTATGGACATGGAATCGACGACTAAAAAATAACTTAAATGCATTAAATCGCGGTAAAAAAACTTTAAATGCGCTTTTCTCGAAACTTTGTTTTTTCCGTGCGGTAGGCACAATTTCTCGAGAACGAATCGACCAATTTTGCTAAAACTTTGCACAGTTCCTCTTTATAGTATTGACTCGAGCTTGAAGGAAGGGATTTTCATTCGGTCGACTCGTTTTTTTCTATACGAAAAAAATATTTTAAAAACGATGAGAATCGGAAAAATGCAAAAAAATATGAGACGAAAATTCATTCAAACCCATTTCAAAACTTTAAAATTCATTTTTTTCAATTCCTTCGTTCAAGCACGAGCCAAGGGCATAAACTATAAGAAATTTTTTGAATTTTTAATTTGAGATGAACCTGCACCGAAATATTCTGCTTACCGCAAAAAATGGTTGGACGATAGATTTTTGGTTTTTAAAATAATTTTTTTTAAAAAAGTTGTTTTTTTCCTTCAAGACCTATGTAACCCCTTGAAGCGTTGATATTTTGGTGTCCTGTGAAACGGATTACAACTTCTAACGTGGATGTAAAAAAATTCGACAGGAATTTCAAAAGTTGCGGCCCCCATAAATTTTCATAATTTTTCTTCTTCAGAGAAACACCAATAAAACATTAAAAAATTGATATCAAAATTTCAAAGGATATATGCAAGTTCTTCACTTTTTAAACTCAGTGAAAATTTGTCCGTGCTTTTAACGACACGTAGCTAACTTTATTGTAAGGGGTCATCCATATATTACTTAACGCAGTTTCAGGAGTATTTGAACTCATTCTCCACCTTCCCCCATGTAACACTAAATATTATTTTCAAAGACCCTCCC
This sequence comes from Oxycera nigricornis, assembly GCA_963942545.1. NCBI lineage: Eukaryota > Metazoa > Arthropoda > Insecta > Diptera > Stratiomyidae > Oxycera > Oxycera nigricornis. The sequence continues at coordinate 5,199,460 of OZ012663.1, read as the reverse complement.
CCCTTTTTGTAGATAACAAATTTATTTTACCCCTTGAGCGATTTAAATATTTTAATCACAAACTTTTAACAAAGTATCTAAATTTTGTCTATCGCGCCTAGCGTCTGCTGACACCTCGTGGCACGGCAAATAAATTTAATTTTTTTTTTGAAAAATAGATCCAGATTGCCCCCTAAAAAAACATTTCAAAAATGTTTGGACATAGATCGATCAATCGGTTATTTTCAAGATAATAGATTTCGATAATTTGCAATTCGTCAATATTTATTTCAGTGTTATTTTGGTGTCTTCTTTTATCATCTGTACTGAGAATAAATTAAGTATGATTTTCAGGAAACAAAGACAAGAAACACTTTAAATTCTGATGTATTTACAACGCTGTTCCTAATCAATTGATTCGCTATTGCTTGATAGCTTCAAACCTATTTTTATTATTCAAATAATTTCTTACAATTTTTATCTTAACTTTCATTGCCATCATGCGGTAAACTATTCAACTGAGATTTCAAGGAATTATTTTGTAGAAACAAAATCCGTTGAAAAGAGTCTTTTTTTCGAGACTATGAACGTAATCGGTAATCGGAGGAAAATTTTTATTTTATAAACCTGTTCTTAATAAATCAAATTGTAAGTTTTTAATATATATCGGAATTATTGTACACTTTAATACATACTCGTAGATACACAATATTTAGGGCACGTTTGTCTAAAGAAAGCTTCGAACGAAGGTGCATTCTTTGATGTCTTAGGACTCATGAAGGACATGAAGGATTTCCAATTAGATTCGAAAAAGGCTGAGCTACAATGCAGCCTTATAAGGAAAAGCCTTATTATAGTTTTCCATGCCAAACACACTTTTCTACAATGCCGAACGAAAACAACAATGGCTGGAAGCGGCAAGTCCTCTGCAAACCTAATTAAGTTGAGTACCCAACTAATTAGATCCAAGTGGCTTCTCTTGTGCTTTGTTAGTGATCCCCTTTATTGGCTCCCAGCTAAATGGTCACAAGCTGGCCAGTGTGGAGTTCGACGAGACACGGCTTTTTGTTACGTATCCGTCGCTGCAGCTCACCGTGACGTTGGCAATAGTGGGACGCAGGTCGACGTGCCGTTTAAATCTTTCTGCTGACCCAATTATCGTCGAACACTCAGCAAACTTGCTTTTGTTATAGTTTCCCTTAATCAATTATTTCGATGGAGAACCAATTAGGCACTGGACCGATTGGCATGCCTGGCTGCCTGGAATTCGCCGCTTCCCACAACGATTTTCACCTATTCACCTTTCGCTTCGTTTGGCGCCTGCAGATACATACATCCATCCATCCATCCATCTATCCATAGAGTGTCTCTGTAAATTGTGATGTTAATCGCTCAAGTCTACTTCAACTTGGTCTTGGTGATAGTTTTTCGTCGTGGCTGAATAGCAAACGAGCTAAACAAGACGTTGATATCAATATCAAGATGTTTCGAATTGGAGATCCCGTTCTTTGAACTTACAAATGAGCAAGTTCGTTTTTTCGAAAGATTTCACCTTTTTGCAGCAGTCTTTCATTCTGGTGTAAGCCGTTCGGAAATTTAAGATAGGAAAATTATTTCCCGCAAGCGAATGTACTCGTATTTACAATAATCGAGTCCATAATATTAAATTGTGACCCTTGACGCTTTTTATCCTTCGCTAAACAAGTTCCATCACTAATTCTAAAATAGTCTTCCAGGAAAAAGTTCTTGCCGAAATACAAAACAGACAAATGGAAGCGAGGACACGACTTTATTATTCATACTTTGGTTATTGACCTGATCGAAAGCATTTTAGGAATGCTGGTGCGGAACTATTTTTTTTTTATATTTTCAATAGGTACCATCCAACCAGTTGGTATTTGCTATCAACTGATGAACACTCAAAAAAGCTCTGCAGATTGATAGCTGTATTTTCGAATAATAATTAGATACACAATATTTGCATAAATTGCATCCATATCGAATCGCCGCATTTCTTTTCAGTCAGCTTTTGGCGAAATGTATACCATCGATCAAATGTGAATATATTTTCTGCATTATGTTTTGCAACTACAAATTATTTGCTTGATTTATTCAAGAGAAATATTTTTCAAACTGGCATCAAATGGAAGAGTTCAAGATTTGCATTCATTAGAATATGAAACTGAGTAAAACAATTAATCAATGCTTAATCGTGTGCAAATGATTGTGGAGTTGCGGAAATCAAAACATACATCTTTAGATACCTACTTTGAAATGAGATCAAATAGACAATGATCTTGTTGGCATATTGATATTAATATAGTGGAAAGAATTTCTTAGTTTTGTTGCTTTTGTTCCATATCATATTGAATTGTGTTCGCGAGAATGAAACCAGTGAAAATTCAAACTTTATCAAAATTAAGATCATATGAAACATTAAAGTATTTTTTCAACTCTTTCTTTTCTTTCATAAGAAGCTTTCTCTTTTCTTCAATCGTAGATTTATTTTCTATTAGGAATTTTTACTACTGATATTACAAGATGTACTGGTGTGTCAGAACGGCGGTTGTACCTCAATTCCTCAGAAGTAATTTAGGCTTTATTACCGAAACTCTATTCTCGTTAGCTACATCAGAGAAGCCACCATGAAATTATTTACCCGGTTTGTTACATGGATGTTTCTCACAATTCCTTGAGTTATCCTACAAACCATATGTTGAAAATTTGGAAGTAGTGTTTTCGTTACTTCCACTCGCGAAGATATTCAAAAAAAATAAACATTTCGATGGTTCTCTATTACGCAAGGTGCGTAAGCGAAGCGGAATGGACACTTCGAAAATGTGAATGGGTCGGGTCGGAAGTAGCGCTTACTTCACTTCCAATAACCCCAACCAACAAAAACAGCTCGAAAGTAAGTCTTCTCATTTTTCTAAAGTTCCCTTGATAGATTTACATAAAAAGCGATGTATACATTTTTCAGGAGCATAAGAAATAATTAATGGAATAAATTTCAACATTGGTAAGGGAAGTAATACTTTCTTTATTTCCACGGTAAAGTCGCCAATGCTGTCGAGCTACTTTGTTCTCTTAAACATTTTCAGAAAATTTGTTTTTAATGTTTAAAGGCATAACGAGTTTGGCAGAAAATTTTGACAATGTCGCATGAAAATACAAAAAATCTAGAATATAATTTTATCAACTTTGAGTCATAAAAAATGTATTATTGGTTGCTGAAGAATGTCTTCAGATTTGTTACATTGCTTGCACCGCGGTGCAACGAAATGCGAAAAATTTGTACACGGTATTACTTTGAAAGAAATGTAGTATTTTATCGTAGAAAATGACTTTAAGATCGTGGAACTAGCATTTACATAATATTATTTCCGTGCGTCAGGCTCTTATTTATGTCAGCCGAGATTCAAGTCTCAGCGGTGATCTACAATTTTTTCTTTCAATCACGGAGGAAAAAATTGTAGATTAGATTACAAAATAAAGAACACTGGTATTCGTATTGAAAGGTAGTACGGATGCAACTGTTACGTCACAGGCCACAAAAAATATCAGTTGGTGAGTAGAATGAGTGGAGTGAGTTGTTATCGGTATTGCCTGATTTCAAAAATAAAATATCCTAGTGAACTTTTTGTAGCGCTGGTGTCGCGTATTGAAATTGTGAAGGTTTTTAACACCGTATAACTTTACTCAATGATTCTGGTAACACGTTGATGTGGATGCTGCGGACAGTGGGGACAAAATTTGTGAAATTTTATTCGAATTATTCGAATTTTCGATTTCGGTTTTTACTTTTTCTTGGTGTATTTTTCTGGGTCAAATGATCGCATAGAACGTTTTATTTATTCCTAATAATTTTTGGAAGTTTAGCTTCCTTTATGAAGGTTCTAACGAAAAGTAAGGGAGAGGAGTGAGCCCAGAAAAAGCATACCGAACGAAAAAGCGAACGAAAGTTTGTCTTAAAATTCAAAGTGAGCACAATACATAGCAATGATGTGCAAATATAAGAGTAGAGCGGCTGGTTCAGTTAGTAGACCGCTCGACTCTTGCTTTCAAGGTAGAGGGTTTAAATCCTCGCTCCTTCTGTTTTTTTACTTTTAGTTACTTTGTGTGAAAAAAAGACAAATTTTTTTTCCATATTTTGTCATTTTATATCCATCCTAGATTTTTGAATTTGCCACATTATATCCTGAATTTTTCCTGCATTTATCTATGTACAACTTTCTAACCTTTACATAATCATTTCCAAAACGTAGCCCACCGGACACTCCCAAAGTGCCTCACGGTTTTTTTTGGATTAATTCTTCTCAATTTCTTGGATTTTTGACAGGGATGAATCAACAATTTTTCTATTAGAATAGATTTCCTAAAAATATACTGGCGTAATTAAAAAATTAATAGATTCCTAGACAATTTAGGATCAAAATTATTTTTGATATTTTCACGCAAATATCTTTGAAGTATACTGTGATAAAAATATGGGACAAGATACTTCTTTAGTTTACAGAAAATCGGATCGCTTTTTCGTATTACAAGTCAAAAGTCGAATATCCTGAACATTACGCTGGACATAACATGATTCACCTAGTAAGCTATTACAATGTATTTGTTAAGAAGTTTGTTTATGGTGTCTTACCAAGATATTTGTGTAGGATCAATTTTTATCACAATTTATTTGGCACAAATATATCGTCAACACTTTTTGAGGCATAATTCAATTTTAATTTATTTTGAAATTCTGCTGTTGCTTGGATCATCAGCTTTTTCCAATTGTGGAAAGCTGAATGATGAAATGCACCGTGCACAGAGTACATTAAGCAAAAGTTCATAAATGATATGGAAAATTGTTCATGCATCTCTGAATGACCATCGATGCATGAAAATAAAAATACTGCATATGTATATCGTCAGGACAAAGTCACCTGGATCAGATTGTCGTGATTATACATATGTGCAACATGTGTAAGCACAGCCTGCCAGCAAATATCATTTCTTGCACAAATTAGACGAACATCACCTTCCATATTTTTGCCGTGTCAAATAATTCAATTTGACTCTTCGCATTATTGAAAAGATGCTTCTAAAAATACGCTCGCGGCTAACGTAGGTCTTGGGTATACTCATTCACTAATATACTATACATTCATTAGCAGCACATCCACAAATTTACCTATCTATATTTTTCCTGTGCGGCAGAAACTCTTAAAATATTTTCCGCATTAAGACGACTTTCGTCGCAGACACAGGATGAAACTATAAAACTTTCTTGACGCAATCTTCGAAGACGTTCGTCTGACGGTGGCTGACAATCTCGAAAATAAGCCCCGAAAATACGTAAGATAGTTTTTGAGAGCCACCTTCAATGGCAAAGATTCATATGCATAATAGCGGCGAACAAAGTTGCAACTTTTCATTCATAAGAGGAGCAAACGTAAGCGAGGACATGGTGAAATTGTATATGCTTTCATTTGGGAGTAGGAAAGTGGAATCATGTGCAAAAATTGTGACATAAATAGCATGTGGAGCATTCGAAATGAATCACATCATTCTGCATAGCATAGTTTTTAGATGAAATTTTTAATGCGGTATTCATTAATGAGCCAATTATCGTCTAATTACGGATAATGGTTATTATTCAAGATCAAGCCAAAAAAAAAATTCTTTTGAATTATGATTTTAAATGAACGAAAATGTTTAAGGATTTATGAGAGTACGTCTGATGCGTTTTACACAATTAGAAAGAATTTTCCACATTAAAAAAACGTATGTTCAAGCGTGCTTGTGTTGCCTAAAATAATCTTATTTTAGTGCAAAAGCAACAGAAAAAAATAAGAAGAAGAAAGAAAAAATAAAGGTTTACCAGCACCTGGTGTATGTATCGAAAACTTGACCCTAAAAACGGATAAAAGGCTCTAAACACCCACCGCCTGTTGCAAAAGATGGAGATATTTTGAAATCTATATACGAAGATTTATTAAAAGTAAAGCTATTAGAGATAATTTTGGGTTATCACACACTAAATACAAATGATATCTTCAATGCAAGCGTCTGGAAATGGCTCCAAAAAATATGTTTTGCGGAAAAGATATCATTACAATTGCAGGCAAGATTGCAGTTTGTATGTACAATGAAGGAAATGTTCCAAAACTTCAAAATTATGAAGACAATGTGAGTCAAAATCGGTCGAGGTGCCATGGATTTTGCACATTCGCGTCTATATCAAACTGACCGTTGCATCTCTGAAGCTTCCAAGGAAGCCAGAACTTAACGCAAAGCAGCTCGTCTTATTTGATGAAGCTGAAAGATTTTTTAAACCGCTTTTTGTATAGAAAAACTTTGAAAAAACAATATTTTTTGCTAAAACCTCACGAGTGTGTTTATGTTACCCAAAAAGAATTACATTAATATATTGCATAGCGATCGCGTTAAAAAATCACAAAAATGACACATTTTTCGAGCGTCTAAAGTAGGTTGTCCCCTTAAGTAAGGTATAAATTGATTGCTGGCTTTACAAACTTAATTTTTAGTGTTATTCAGTTGAAGAACTGAATGAAGTTTTCGAAAGAGCTAGAAGAAATTATTGTTATAATCTTAGCGAAGTTCCAGCTTGAAAATTTTCGTGATATTCATCCTATTTAGGAATAATAAAAACGAAGTTGCCAGCTTTGATTTCGTACGATTCTCATCACGAGCCTCTCCGCGTGTCCATTGACCACTTAACAAAGCACGACATTTCAATGGGCAAACACCTACAACTGTGCGGGGAAGCCCCCAACATCTGTGATGTATGCCTTTTCTGAACTTGGCCGTTGAGCCAACACAGCTGTCTTACTTTCCTTGTTTCGTTTCCAAACAGCAGGAGGATGGAACGCCCACACTTCGACTGGAAAGGAAGTGGTAACTTGGTTATTGTAAGATGGTCAGCGCGGCAGTAGTAGCGGTCATGTAAATATTGGAAAGTTGAAATTGTGTCGCCACCGTGCAGACTGGACTTAACTGACCATGGCCGCGCCGTGCCGGCTGTTATTACCTGGTTATTGTCGTTTACCATGTCTTTCCGAGCAACGCACAATAAAGCCCGCGTGCCGTGCGAATGGCGGTAAGAAAACACAACCAGTCTGGTCGGGTTTGACGGCTGGTAACCACCATTCACATGCGGTCAAATACCTTTTTGCGGTCATATCGCTATGTTTGTTCTTTTTCTAGGAAAGGTGTAAACAGTCGTGAAATGATGAAGTTTTCATATGAAAATAATAATCTAGCCGAAGACTCTACTAAAATCCGAAAAGATGTTATGCTCGTTCAGTTACTTCTTGAATTCAATCGAAATCAAGCTTATTTCATTTTAAAACCTGAAGATTTTTTGACCTATTTTCGCAACAAAAAAAAATTAAAAAATGAATAAGAAAAGTGTGGAATTTCGTTGAAAGAAAAATACAACATTAAATTTAATTTTACATGTATTTATATTTGATTTAATCTAATTTTATATTTCTATATATTTTTATATATATTTATATTTTAACCATGGGATTTTGCCCATTTGTTGACCCATCCCTCCCTATTTTGCTCTGCCTAGCAATCACACGAGTTGAATAGGATGCGAAACGCGCGAATGACGAATTCTATTTTTTATTGTCAAATAAGCATCAAAGACGGGGTTGTCCGCATGCGTGGAAAGTCGTCCAGAGGTGAAACTTGCAGTTAGCCAAATGTTTCACGCACTTGGAAACACTACCTATTCCATTCTGAATTTTCTCCCATGTTTAGCGCTTCGAACGATTGCTTGATATTTTTACTATTCCTTTCCATTAAAACGCTATATTTTTTTATTTTTTCCATATATATATTTCAGGAGTAAGTTGCTCCCTTCTTCAGTGGTGATTAAAATAAAATAATCACCACTGAAGAAGGCAGCAACTTACTCCCGAAATATATATATGGAAAAAATATAAAAAAATATAGCGTTTTAATGCAAAGGAATAGTAAAAATATCAAGCACTACCTATTCATTTTTAATGATGATGTACATCAGGAAATGAAATTTTCATTCCAACATTGGAAACGATTGCAAATTAAAAAAACTTTTTTAAGACGGAACTTTTTTTCCCCTTCAGAACCAACATATAATATTTAATCGATAAATTTCATTTACATTCAAAACAATTTGTTATGGGATTCATTTTTCGTATGTTATGGCTTAATGGTCAAAGAAATTGGAGGTCGGAAAAAACAAGTGCCGAAAATATTTGAGCAACTAAACAAAACATGAATAAACATAAAAATATACTGAAAATCCAGCACTTGGCTACAATTAGATCGATTGTGGTCTTGTAATGTTGACTTGGCAGTTGACAATAATAATTTCAATACCAGGATTCTAGAGTTCTGCTTCGTTACAACTCAAAAAGAGTATCTTCACTTTTACAATAAATTATATAAAATATTATTGCTCAAATATATCCATAACTGCAGAAACGAAAAGGTTTCGAAAATAAAGCGAGTTTAAAACCAAAAAATTGCCTCATATGTTCAGAAATTGGTAATATAGCATCTGATAGCCTTTCATAGACGTGTGTAAAAATCACCTGGGCAAAAGTTGTACGCACATAGTGAATCATTTAACAAGATCGCTTTCTCATACAGGTTTTATTAAGGGGTGCTTCTTGAGTGTAAAATTAAAATGTTAGTCTGAAAGGGCGTTACGCGCCATATTGAGAACTGATTTACTGCAATATTACACGAACTCTTGATCATTGCACAGAAGTACGTTCCGCGTTAACTATGTAGTTTGCATGGGTGTTTCAATTATTCTTTGAAACGAGAGTATACCTACTTATATCCCGTGTTGGTGATATATTGGGATGATGTATATAGCTTTTTTCCTTCAATTTAGATGTTTTCGGAATCAAATTGTCGATTTTTCGAGCCAAATTAAATATATCCAAATCAAAATGGCACTTATTCAATATCAATTGGATTGGAACAGTTCCAATTTGATTTGAATTAGTCTCAATTTGATTCAGAAAACAATCAATTTCATTCAAAAAAACACCTAAATTGAAGAGCCTAAATTAAAATGAAGGACGTGTAGGTTTTTTAGAATTCATAGATTTGATTCTAGTTTCTCAAGACAAAGTTCCACTTCCTCAGGTATTTCATGAGCTTCAACGTTTTTAAGATGTATAGAGCCGATAAAAATAAAAGAGCAGGTTTGGAGGTGATTTTAGTAGGTAAAAATTCGACATACCGAGAAGCAGAAACAAGACGCTATCCATTGAAGATTTTCATCCCAGAATGTTGAACAAATAACTTCAATAACGTTAGGCGTTTTTATGAGGCAGAGTGTGAAGGCTCTAACTTCACCACAAACCAACCGCCTTTTCGGATAATTACTCCCATAATGGTGGAAGTCTTCTGGTCGCCGGGCAGTTTATTGTGGTCAAACTTGGTGCAAGGGAACATCCGTCTGTGTTTTGAGACTCGGCTATTAGACTTGAATGCAGACAGGCGTTCCGTCTTTGCGTGCAGCGTGCAATTATCATGCGATGCAGAAGGCGTACAAATAACAATCGGCTTGCACTCATTACTTTCCCATGGTGTACAATTTGCCGTTTTTTTGGTCATTCTGCACAATGATGAGCGTGCCACCTTAAAGCCACTTCACCAAAAATGACAATCTTCCATCTCTTTGGTCGCATGTTGGACAGCACTAAAAGCGGATCAGATTACACAGCCAGCAACACTGATACCCTATTATGTATATGGCTGTAGGTGCACATTATATCAAAAGATACAAAGCTATTCGGATCAGTTACTCAAAAATCGGAAGATAAATTGTAGCTGTTGTCGAACAGAATTTAGCTAGTGTTGTTTTTAGTGTGCAGTTAATCTTGAGATCTTGAAATTTTCAGCTAATGCGATACTCAAGTTCAGTATCTTTTTTTGGAGCAGAATCAACATACCATAGTGCCAAATAAAACTATCACTTACCTCTAGAGTTTCTCTTGATACTATCAACTACTTACATGTCGTTAATGAACGGCAAAACGAAGGAAAAGTCATTGAGAGCTTACCTGAAACATGTAGAAAAACGTTGCTTGAGATGCTATCGTTTAATAGTACAACTTAGCTTTAGTATAATATGAAAATTAATTACACAGAGGAGTCGAAATAATTGGGGAAGTATCAATTCGCTATGATGAACAGATGGAGCTAATCAGAATCTTTTTAGGAATCATGTTGCCGGCCTATCTTTTGATAGCAATTAAAATAAAGCTACTCGAACAAATATGAAATTTATTGAGTCATTGGTTTGCATCATCTTAAACATCCATCGGAATCGACATCACTTCTCAATGCAATGGCACTAGAAAGATAATTACAGCTTGATTCGACTCGATTAAAAGGAAAATGAGGGAAAACGTACTATGTATATAGTCTAGTCAAATGGGAGCTTGACCGTGCATTTTGGGCTGGCAGGCAAATATTTATTGCAATGTGTGGACAATGGTATAGTTAGCCTAAGTTCAAATTTCTGGGCTTGCAGCCTCAATCCATCTTCGAAACGAAAAAAAGTGGGACCGAAACCATGGCTCCTACAAAAAAGTTGATTATGGCAAACTTGTGTAGAATTTAATTTGTAGCAAGTTGTTCAGACAAAACTTTCACGTGGTATCAATAATTTTGACTTCATTGTTAAAAAGTTACAAGCCTAAAACGACATCCAAAAAGGGATAACATCTTTCGAGCGCCACAACTTCATTGTTTTCACTTTAACCCCAAAACATATTGAAAATAACTTTAAGGAAATTTTGTCGCAAGTCGTTTGCGGTATTGACTGTTTTCATCGCTGTATACTGGCGGGAGGTAATGCATCTCGAAGGGAGGAAAGTCTCGTGAAAACCGCATTTTTAAATGCTTTTTTCATGTGACGGGTCTTAAAATGCTTTTTTCAGGTGACTTTCCCTCCTTCAAGACACAACAACTCCCGCCAGGATACAGTGGTCGAAACAAACAATACCGCAAACGTTTGGTGATAAAATTGTCTAAAAGTTGCTATCGCGGAAATAGGGAAAACAAAGAAGTTATGGGAGCCGAAAAATGATCCCTCCACCTTTTCAACGTCGTTTTTGGCGTGTAAGTCTTCAAATATTGACAGCACAAGAGAACAATGCATGCAAAACTTGCTTGCAAATTGAATTCTACACAAGTTTGCCATGTCAAACTTTTTTGTGGGAGCGGTGGATTCTGGGATATGGGAGTGTCCCACTTTTTTGTTTTGTTTTCAAGATGTAGCCCAGAGGATTGGAGCTGCGATCCCAGAAACTTGAACTTAAGGGATAACACTACTCTAGGATTTCCAAAAAAATCGATTTTTTTATTGGCTTAAATTGTACTTTAGGATCATAAAAATGAGATGTCGGAAGTTTTAAAGCGTGGCAAAATTTCTAATGGATTAACTGAGCGACTTTGCTGCACCGCGTCCCAGAGCCCCGCTCACGCTGTCGGTGAATTACGCGCCGCTGGGCGCAGCTGCTCCGATATACCTCTCGGGATTATAAGTAGTCTTGTTACCTACATCACGTGAGGTATTTATAGTTTCAAAGAAGGCCAATAGATGTCGCTCATAAGACGCTTATGTTTTTGACTACTTAACAGCTACAAAAACTTTAAACGCATTTCTCACAAAACCACTTTTTTCAAGCTTACCGGTAAGATTATTTGAGAACGGGTGCATGGATCCATTTGAAATTTTGACAGTAACTTTGAAATACCAAAATCTAGTCAAGTACGTAGGGATTTTTTGATTAAAAAAATGGTTTTTTCAAAACAGCGTCTTTTTGTGAAAAATTAAATTTAAAAAAATCTCTTACGTACTTCACTAGCTTTTAGTATGCATTTCAAGAAAAAAATTAGTTTTTTGTTCCAGGAGCGACCGTTTTAGAGTTATACAATATACTACCATAAGCTGATTTGGTGTTTTTAAATTTATTAACTTACGAAAAATCATGAAAAAGGGGGTCTCTAGAGTAGTCTTACTCCTTAAGCAAACTATATCATTGTCCACAAATTGAAATAAAAATTTGCCTGCCTACCAAAATGGACGGTTTACGTTAAAATTCAGACGATGTTATTGGACTAATATTAAAGCATTTCAAGCTAATTTAAATCAAACTACATATTTAATTGAGATCAATTTCCAATAAATTCTCAAAAATAATTCTCCACCAATCCTCGCATATTCTGAAGAAAACAACGTAATAAATGTCACTAGACGACAAAATAGATGTCTATTCTATGCACAATGGAATCTTTGTAAATTGCTAAAATATCTATCGTTAACACTAGATTTAATCTTATAAGTCACGTAAAACGATTTTCGGTGCGAGTTTAAATGAAAATTGCTTCCGTTCTTAGTGATTCATTGCGTACATTCCTTGACTGATCCTTTCTATTGTTCACATTTTTCTTGACTCTTGTCAAGAGCCAACCGGGAAGCCAAGTGGCGTATGACTGTACATTGCAAGTGAAAGATTATCAGCTTTTTCAGCGATTTTTCAACCAGAGAGGTTTCCTTTTTATTGGAAAAAATATCTTGTGTACATGGGATGGAAAATGAAGTGTGTAGTATAGATAGATAGTAGATAAAAAGATAGATAGATGTGGTTAACAACGATAGGATGGAAAGAGTTATCTGCGTTGCAAGGATACTGTACAATATGTAGCATTCAGGATATTGTGTATGTTGTTCATGTAATATGAGATCATGGCTTTAATCTTAAGGATGTGAACAATATGATTCTTAGTAACGGACAAACACATCGAGGATGTTGTATGGTATACACCAAACGATATTTTATGAGAAAGTAATTCATTTAGTATGAATCAAGGATTTTATATAGAAATTATGGAAGAAAATAAGTGAATTGTTCGTCTTTCTCGTATTGTCCACAAAGTAAATCATCTATCCAACAAAAAATCCAGCAAACAAAAGAATCTTCTACGTATTAATGGTGGTTGTTAACAGACTAGGGAAACTTTTTATCTGTGTTCGTAGGAGGATACAATTGCCGGTTCAGTTCACGCCTAGAACCTAAGACAATAAAATTCGTGCTGTGTTGACCATACAGAATACTTGAGTGATGATGGCCAGTGTCTTCAATCTATAATAGTTTCTCTCTCTTCCATTCAACCTTTAATGTCCTCTTCACTGGAGTTTGTCTAGTTCCGACTACCCATAAAGTTTATATAGGTTTAGCTAGAAGTTGGTTCAATTGCCGTTCAGTTGACCATTTTCTTTTGCTTCTCTAATAAAGTTGTATTTCATGCTTCTGCTTTCGAGAGCTATAAAATTCAACTTATTGATGAGTAAAAATCGTTAAGGCAAACGAAAGTTAAGATTTGGTATGGATGGAAGTTTATGGATTTCTGAGACGGTTATGAAGAGCACCAAAAAGTTATGGATTCAGAAGCCAAAAATTACAGTAGATGTTTTTATATTTATTAGTTCAACGGTTTTCTCGCACCCTAAAATATATAGTGAAAAGTTTTTATCAAAGCAAATTTCCCTACAGGTGTTATTCTTATAGTTATCGCTCGCTTCATTTGTTTATGGCAATACTAACAATCTTGATTTCGTGATAGTAAAATTGGCTAGGTCTTTGAAAAAGATAGTCTTCAATAAAAAATAGTCTCCAATAAAGGTAGCGGAACACAACAATATTACATTACGATGAATTTAAGGCCGTTTCGAAAAACACTCTGCGGCTAATTTTCACATTGTGTGTTTAATTGGTCTTGTAGGTTATAATTTTTCAAAAAATCAACAAAAATTTGTTTTACAGATTCCGTTAGTAAATTTCATCAAGAATACGATTTAAAAGGATTTATAATGATGTTTTAATTTTTAAAGTATTTTCAAGCGTGTATAGCGAGATGTCGTGAGACAGCATTTTTGATGCTCCTCTGTGTTTCGGTATTCTCGACTCCCCTCTCCTGAATTACGAGAGTATAAGCATGGTCCACCTCTTGATCAAGAAGCACAAAAAAATTTGAAGTCAATATACGAAGATTTAACTTCGAATGATTTATTAGAAAGGTGCTTCGTAATTCCTTAAAAAAATGCGATTTTCTCGAATTCATGTCTTTTTAAGCTGGCGGACACGATTTTAGAAAAACTACTCAACCGATCACTCTGATTTTTTCATATATTGTTGTACACATATATGGCTATAGCCGGTCGGTATCAAATTTTCAGATTTTCACTGAATTTTTCAACCTCAAAAATAGGTTTTAAAAAAATGACCGCCATTTTGTTATTTTTTAATGAAAAAAATCTGCACTTAAACAAGCATTAATTTGACGTTTTTTGCTTTGTTTCTACATGATCCAGTCACTAGAAATAACGCCCGCCGTTATTTTTTAATGTTTTGTTAAAACAAATGTTATTGGTAAAAAAAAACAATAAAAAAATCTAAAAAAATTTTTTTTGTTCATTAATCTGAAATAAGCATTTTTTAAAAAAAAATACATGTATTTCCTCCCTTAAGGTTGCGAAAATTACATGCAGTTCACAAGACTGCTGATATCTTGATGTAAAAATGATAATAGTGCAGTTAAACCTCTCATAAACGGACGGTCGTTTTGGGGAGAGTAAAGCCACTAATGAATAAATTTTTAGTATATGGGAAAATAATATTGAAGCGAAATGTCGTGTGTTTTCTAAGAAATGCTGCAGGAAGGAAAGGAGGATTTCAATACCCTTTCCATCATTTTTATTTTCTAACAAATTTTGAGAACTTAAACGCTCTTTATGGCTTCACTGCAAGACATAACGTTCTTAGGATCAGATGGGTGTAATATTTCTTCGTCAGGTTGGCTTCAGTTTAAGGAATCAAAATTGAGTATACGCGTTCGTCTAAGAGAGGATCCGTCTGATGAAGGCAGACGTATTTATAAATAGCGAATAATTTTCTCAGTCATCAAATTTTTGACCGTACAATGGACGTTTCCGACTAAGAGACGTGTACGTTAGTGAAAGTTTTGATGTATTGGAAAGTGTAAATAATGATTACAGTTCTGATCCGTGTATCTACAAACGCTTGTTTTATTCACGTGTCCTGACATCATTCTTCATTGAATGCAGTCTTAATAAAATTTCATTTATCCTCCCACATCTGCTCCTAGCACAATTGGAAGTCAAAATATTTTCTCTGCATTTTTTCCGTTTATCGCTCATGGAGGAAAGCAATTTTGGAAGAAAATGAATACAACAAGCGTATGTAGTGAAACACTCTCGTAATAGTTTTTCGTCGCGTTGCCAGTGAATTTTCCTCTTCATTTAATCATCCGAAATGTTTTCGCCTTCAACAAGCTCAACTCCTGTTCGTTCGCTTGCTTCTTCCTTACACGAGCTAAACAGATTTTCCACATTTTCATTTCGTTCCTCTACATTTCTATCAGTAGAAGCTATAATTTTTTGCTTCGTATGTACGTGTGTGTGTAGTACTTGGCGTAATCCTTTTCATGTTCTAGATTTCGGTAATGTTGTGACAAATACGAGGGATTTATCGTAATTAGTGCAAATGTTGTATGAAGTTGCGAAATACGCAATTGCGTGTTCAAAAAGGCTCTTTTGAATGGATGAAAATATTTGTGTGAATTTCTTGGGTCAACATTTCTTCATCAATTATTTTCAAGGCAATTATGGAAATACTGTTAAATATTTCAATATCGAACCATTTTTTGAAAACAAATTTAACAGTTTATGAATCGCTTATTCAATTTACTCAGAAAATAAGATGATTTCAGTTTTCTACTTCCGGAGCTTTTCACTGTCCCGCAAACGTTCATCGTATGTACGCCCAACGTGCCTTCATGTTATGTATAATTCAATGGATTGGAATTGATTATGCCTAGTCTAACATTTCTTATAATTTCAAGGACACGCACACATTCTGTCATCCACAGGACTGTCTGAATTCGATAATGGTTCTATTGGACATCTCAACGACCCTTGTGAAGCGTTTCTACCCGTCCGAAAGAACTCACTATGGCACGAGTGGATTGATGGAAGTCGACTAAATAAATGCACTGACAAGATGATAAAGTCTGTCCACACTTGGATCTACAAAATGTTTGCAAGAAAACGTATTCCGAGTTTTCCATAAATTTTCAGAAAATTTATTTGGTCGTAACATGATTTGCATTGAACTGACTCTGAGCTGAGTTACGTTAAATCCAGCTGCGCCTCCATCAATCCTTGTTTTATTCAATGGGGACTGGATATTTGTTCTAGTGAACCCTATTGAATTCTAATTTGTGGGAGTATAATGGAAAAAACTTTTCTATGGTTTTTCGAAGAGACGTTCTTTATTTTGTTTTGCTTCCGCCAATGTCCTTGATGTCGGTATGTTTTTATTTGCAAAGATGAACGATAACAAACACAAAATATAAACAACGAAGAATCTGTTTTGCATTTCAATGAATTCATAATCGTTGGTTTGATGATATCGACGAATTTAAATGGAAATGGAAACAAAATTCATGCAAATTGGATGCTTGATTTCAAAACACCCACACTTTTATCATCAAGGATTTATGAATATGTTTATGATAGCTTTCGGTACATGATAAGGATCAGTGATGGGTTATGTCAACTAATCAATTCACATAATTTATAATCGTCAATCGCAATCTGGTTGCGAAACGACCGGCTTATCAAAACATCAGGATGAATCTGAAGCAGCTATAACAAGGATACCAAAGCATTTCGTATTTAAACAACCACGGCATATAGTCGTAGAAACCATCAAACTTATGTATGATACATTTCTAAACGAGGAGGTAGTCTAACTCAACAGCATCTCATATGTATGACGACCACCCCCATGCAACAGGAAGCTTGTACTGTATGGAATTCCCTCTTTGAATTTCAAACTGAACTTACACACTCTAACGGCATTGATGCGAGATGATAATTGACGGCATGATCAAGGTTGTGGGGGTTGGGTGACATTCAAATTGTGTGATTTTGAAATGTCTCCAGAAGTTAATTAAAACTCTAATTAAATATTGAAAGTTTGATGAAATCTGGATGTAAAATTGTCGTGTCGACTCGAAAAGTCTGTCCTTTTAGAGACGTAGTTTGATGTACTCTACTGCTTATTGTACATATGTTAAATCGTATTTAATTTTGTGTTAGGGATGAAAGGATTATCTTGCTGGTGAATGCTGGTTACAAGCTTGTGATGAAGGAAACGCTCTGTCACTGTTTGTTTCGAAACAATTTTAGATTAAGCAATCATTGTATTGAATTTAATGTTTTTATCAATAATTAAATTAATATTTTTTTCATTTACCAAAGTTTTTATTTTTTCGAACAACAATGTTATCTCCTTCAAAGTAGTTCCTTTGGGCAGCTATACACCGGCGAAGTCGTTGTTCCCACTCTTGGTAGCAGCGCTAGAAGTCTTCAACTGGTATGGCTTTTAATTGATCGGTCACAGTCTTTTAAATGTTCTCCAGAGTTTCAAAATGATGTCCTTTTAGGACACGTTTCAATTTCGGGAAAAGTAAAAAATCACAAGGACTCAAATCATGTGAATAGGGGGGTTGAGGAGCTACAGAAATGCGTTTTGAGGTCAAACATTCACTGATGAAAATGTTGTGAGGTTTTTCGGCACCATTTTGACACAAAACTTTCGCATGCCCAAAACGTCTGTCAAAATTTGATGTACCTACGGTGAAAGTGTTTAAATTTAACAGTTCATTCATCATCCTTATTGTTTAACGACGGTCTGATCTCAAAAGAGCCCTCACACGTTCAACGTTTCCGACAGTTTTTGAAGTTGAACGTTCCCTGAGCGAGGTTGATCTTCAACGTGTTCTCGGCCTTTCAAAAATGATTTGTGCCAGCGGAAAACTTGTGCTCTTGATAAGCAATGTTCCCCATAGGCCTGTTTCAACTTTTTAAAAGTCACACTCACGAATTCACCAAGTTTAAGACAAAATTTGATTGCTTAACTTTTCTCTAAATTCTGATGCTCCATTTTTGTAACACACAGCTAAAGTACAAGTTCACTGATGACGCTGTCAAAAATAATGTATTAGCTGTACGGAGTTGAAACTCGAACTGAAAAAGTGGAAGGGATAAACAAACTAGTCTAACCCATCCCGGTGGACACAACGTTGCAGGTGTTGCCAGTCTCATCAATCTTCTCACACACCTCGTATATCATCGTAAACACTTGCAACATGACTAATACCGCACTGTTTATGAAAATCCCAAATCAATTATAAACTGAATGCTAGTCTTCTAAAGAAATCATATGAAAGAATATTTTCTGCTCTAAAATAAACAGAGAATATTGGAGCTGAAGATTATTCAACAGTTTTTCATGTTTATATGAGGGTCACGTGAATCTTGACTTCTTCGTTAGAGCTAAATTTTTTGCCACGTAGCGCCTCCTTAAGAGAACCAAACATATAGAAATGTGATGGACCAAGATCTGGGCTATAAGGAGGGTGTGGAAGAATCTCCCAGCCCAATTTTTGAATGCATTCTTGAGTTATCTGTGCCGTATGCGGTCGTGCATTGTCGTGATGTGCGTAAGTTGTTTTGGCAGCCATCTCGCGCAACTTTTCTTGTATAGCAGCTAATTGTGAATGAT
The DNA here is from genome assembly GCA_963942545.1 of Oxycera nigricornis. Taxonomy (NCBI): domain Eukaryota; kingdom Metazoa; phylum Arthropoda; class Insecta; order Diptera; family Stratiomyidae; genus Oxycera; species Oxycera nigricornis. The sequence goes on along the minus strand of OZ012663.1, from coordinate 5,180,798 downwards.
GTTATGGACACTTCCAACACTTGCATTCACTTTTTCTGCTATCAAGTCAACAGTGGTACGTCTGTTACCGTGGATTATTACGTCAATGCGAGATTCAAGGGGAAAAGTTGCAACTTCGACCGGTCATCCAGTTTGCTGCCCATCTCCAACTCTCACTCCACTTTTAAACTGTTCCATCCAATTGTGAATGTTCGAACGATTTAAACAATTGCTCCCATACACTTTTAACATCCTTGCATGCATCTCACTACTTTTAACACCTTCTGCTACTAAAAATCTAATCACAGCACGTTGTTCTTCCACAGTGCAATTCTCAATCGGACTTGACGTCTTGAACTAATTGTATTACACCTTATGTCATTGAACAGGGAACTAATAGGAACGGTGACAAGGCTGTCTCAGCCAACGTACGAGAGAGACGACTATTTTACTCTTCTTCTTTTTGTGAAAACATATGTTTTGTTTATGAATGTCAAATTCGTTAATGACAAGTGCCGAAATTGTTTGGAAGTTCGTGCGCGATTGATAATTTATGGTGATTTGCAAATGTGTCGAGTTTGAGAAGTGACTAAAAACTTGTATAGTGGTATCTTTTATCAATAGACGTGTTGTGAGTTTGAGTTATCAGTGACAAAAGCGAAAAAACACTAAAATGAAGTGCATTGTAAGGTGTTGTCGAAATCGGCCGTATGCACGTCCTGTCGGCATTTCATTTCACCGGTAGTTAAACATTTCTTGAGAAAAGTGTCCTCTTAATAGTTCTCGCGACGAATATATGTAATAATTTCAAAGAAAATCGCGCAGAAAAATGTTGTTTATTGTTTTGTTTATGAATGTCATTTTTCACCTCTTAGACATTGTGCCACTCAGTAGCGGTTCAGAAGATAAATTTGAGTGGGTTCAATTCATACAATTTTCTTTATTCGTACATGATCATTAAACGTGCTAATGAATATGATGTATTTATCCTGAACAACTGCAATTGTGAGAAACGACTTAATTATAAAAAAACATTTTGACAAGCAGCACCAGCACCTTAAATCCGCCTAAGCCGGTCCCAAGCCCGGTTGCAAAAAGGATGAGGGAGGTGAAATATATATAAATATATATATATATATATGTATGTATATATATACTAAGCTGAAAATTCTCAACAGTAACCTAACCGATATATATATATATATATATATATATATATATATATATATATATATATATATATATATATATATATAATATAAGTGTGTGTGTTTGCAAATAAATAAATATATGAATATGATAAAAGGTTGCGTTACTGTTACATATTTTCAGCTTTTTTGAGACCTATTCAACTAAACCTCTCCGAATTCATAATTGGTTTTCAAATTTAGCGCCTTCTAAAGGCATGCCCCCAACTCTTGACCAAGTACGCCTTTCAAATAGTCATTACGCATTCCGTCAGTAGATGCTTCGAAAAACTCATATCAGGAAATTTGTTTATTTTCCTCTCCATTAGTTCCTTCCTCATTGCCTTATGTTTACAAAATCTTACTAAAGAGCTGACCAGAAGTAATAACAAGGATGCCAACTTCAAATCCTAAAAGTTTCGTATTGAATTATAAAACAATTTTTGACCTACATCGATTTTTCTCGTTACTTATTGAATGACCCTCGTATTTACAATTTTCAGTGTATCTCATTTGCAGTGATAACATGCTAGCCGATTCGTGGTATTTCGTCTTTCTATGATGCTTAAAAAAAATTCGTATCCATTTCTTCATGAAATTTGACGAGGTTCGAGTCAAAGTCATTAACAGCTTAGAGTCGAAAAATCGAAAAGACACTCGTAAAGACCTTAGACCTTAGACCAGAAGAGAAGTCGAATTTGGGCTTGGAAGGGATGTGAGGGATAGCAAAATAAAAGTGAAAAATTTACATGCATAGATGTTGATGATTCCATATAATGAGCACGTATGGAAAATTTAAACGCGTTTTTGACGAAGCTTTGTTTTCCAAATTGGTGGGAGGGACACCTCGAGTAATTTGCATCCGATTGACGAGAACGCTACACACGATTTTTACAATTGTTTAATAGTTACATTTATTGTAAAATAAAGACGAATATTCGCCGCATAGTCGGTTTCAAACCAACCGACTAGTCGGAGAGTCGGCCAGAACTCTGGCGGGTACATTACTAACCACTAGCTTTTATTTTCGCCGTATATACAAGCATTCAATATATTTGCTGTGGAATTTTGAACTGCTGGAATACGGGTTTGAAAGAGATGCAGATATTTTGAAATTTTCATTGCACCTTCCTTCTTCGGTCATGTATACCCGATGCAACATCTAAATCATACATGCTGACATTACATCATATCTCCATACATGCTAGACATATATAACACTATTTCATAATGTGATCCACTACGAACAATCGATTTGCGGCTAAAATAATACGTCAAACAACATTTTAATTGCAAATATACACAGAATACGGCCGAGCCCAATGGGTAGGTTCTGTTGCGTGTGGCAGCATCAGAAGCAAATGCATAACATGGATGTTTCCACTTTTTTTTTCAAAACATGTCTGACAACAATGGAAAAATAATGGAGCTACCAATCGAATCGTTGTACAATATGGGCATTTGTTTATTATTAGCAAATGTTTATGGTGTCTAATGGCAAGCGAAGCGTATGAATGAAACAGGGACGCCACACATCGCTGATTATTCACCGATTACCACATTGTGTTGAGTAACACAAATGAGAAGCAGGAGAAGGTGGGAACGATTGGGCATCGTTTTTTTTTTTCAATCCAAAAATAAATAAATAGCTTATTTGATTGCATTCTTTCCGATTTTTAAAGGATTCTTGAATGATATTTCACAACCAAGAAGAAGGAGTACGATAAGCTTTATTTCGTGGCGTATTAAAAATCAATATTCTCCCAAGTTTGTAGTGAGAATATTTGAAACGCGATTTGGTCTTCAGTTCGCAGGATTTTAAACTAACGTAGGAATGCCTTTGATAAATGATCAACCCGACAAAGAGGAATCATGTCACAAAAATGAGTCTGCCAGGAGTCGTGGAAAATGAAAAGGATGCTATCCTTGCGAAAATTTGAACAGTATGTTTTTTTAGGTATCGACTGTCTTTGTGGCGAGACTAAAGGCATCAAAAATGGTTGCAGCCTTGGATCGGATTTAAACTTAATTCCGAAAAAAATAATAACAAAATAATTGCAGGACCGAGTCAAAAATGAACTAACTAGTTGAATCGATAGGATAATGGATTCCAGTCTCGCCAAGCATTGACGTGGCTGCCTGCACTGCCGTGTGTGAGCTTGCATCTTATGCGTGGTTAGGCCCACCATTCTACCAGTCATTGTATAACTTACTTCCTTCCAGCACACCTGTTATTTGAATGCTGACATTGTTGTATGTATAACTAGCCCAAAGATTTGGGTACTTAGTCGGTCAAATCGTCAGCAATCTTTCTAACCGTTTTTCTGTTTATTTTGATCTTCTTTGAATGCACGACTATTTAAGTTGCCATATTATATCGATTTCTATTAAACTTTTTTCACAAACGCGTGAATATTGAATACAATTATTGATGGACCAAGTATTGACTTTTCAAATCATCGAAAATTTTATGTCTGCTGTACTATGTTTGATACGTAAAGAAGACGCAATGGCACCTTTTATGTCTCGTCACTCATATAGGCATATGTCACCTATGCATTTGTTGTGAAAATGATGATACGTATAAATTGGTGATTTTATCCATTCATAAGCTTCAAGTCAGAGGAAATCATAATCTCAAACAAAATAGGATATATTCCTGAAAGTCGACCGTATATTATTAAAGTACTTGCTTAGTTGGCGATGTGTTCTAGTAGTTTTGACATGGTAACGTGGAATCATTTGGTAACATTTTTTTTGCCAATTCAGGCATCTGGGCGACGCCTTCTTGGACCCTGCACAAAATTGCAGCCTCTGTCCCTTGATATATTGGTAGATTTTGAAAATCTCTCATCAAACAACAAATAAGGTTGTATTGCTCATCCCGATTGCTACGTCTAAATCATTTAATCATCCCTCTGAACTTATTTTCTAGCATTTGATAACATTCCGTTAGGAAGGATTAGCATGACAAATAGTTGGACTGCTAACTGGAACATCATTGATAAATCGATTGTGCTTTATAATAGATTTTTGGATTAATATATAGGAGAGAGGATTCACTGTTTGACGGAACGTTATGCTTACCACAAGCCCATAAAGCTCAGTAATGCAGTGATAGCTACTATGGATAAATATGGAACCTTCTTTTATTTTCATCACCAAACAATTTATTACATGACTGAATTTCGTAGAATACTCTTTTATGTCCTCCTTTTTATCTACTTTCGCGGACTATACGGATAAATTAGTTTCACATTGATCTTTCGTTTCCCATTACAAAAATCCATCAACACCATTCCAACACATTAAATTCAAATCGAATTTTCGTAAAATTTCATACAATAATATCAAACTAGTCGCTAAGATTCTTAACAACAATTTTCAAATGACACCAAGTTAACAGGAAATTATTCTAGGAACTATTCTTTGAAATGGTTTCCAACGATAGCTTCTTGACTTGTTGTGGTCTTCGTATATTTATCAAGCGCTTCGTCCAACATCTGAAGGCAATGATGCCGCATAAAACGAGGAATGAGGGAAATGTTTTATGAATTTATACTATGTTAAGGGACAGCGCCTTGCGATGTTGACATTGTCAACAACTTTTAAAGATTTTCAAGCGCTTGAAGAGTACAGAAATCACATCTAGCTTCGTAAACGTTCTACGGAAACAGCCAATTATATAATAACTATTTTCGTGAAGGATCTAAATCAATGGTTTTGTTGGTATTGAACAAACACGAGGTGAGTTTTAGAGTCAGCAGAGGACGATGTGATGCTGGAAATGCCAGCAGAAATTCTCAAATGACGAGTGGGTTTTCATTGAAGACGACCGAACATTGATTCATGCATTCAACGTTGTTGTAGAGTAGAAAATGTGGAGTTCACCTTGACGACTCTGAAAGAAAAATCAGAGGGTGGTGAAAGCTGGTTATGGGTATTCTCGGTTCTATCAGTTCTGACGATTGGTTTGCTTTTATTATTGATTAGTTGATGTTCTTGGGTAGAAAAATAAGAGAAGTATAATGTGTTATAATAGCTTCTAATTGCTGATTTATATTAGCAAATTCAAGTGGTAAGGAACATATGACGTGATACTTTCGTTGAGTGTTCTATAACGCCTTCTTGTTGATGTAGAATAACGTGAGATATTGCTATATTCGTAGCTAGTGCGGGGTGGGGAATTATCATCTGTCCTTCATACCTTCTAGCCAACGCGTCTAAAAACCAGCCCAACACTCCTCTATAGCGGAACACATTCAACTGGAATGTGAAATGATTTTCTGCAAACACACGACCCATGATGGCATCAAAGTGGTAACCATTGAAAGTGTAACAACTGCTATTGAGTAACATTTGAAATCTTTTTCTAACCCATTCCCCGATTGCTGCAAAGCGTCTTCGGGGCACCACATCTCATTGATTCCAGCCAGTTACATCTCTTTCTGCTGCACCTCGTCCTTCAGGCCGAACATAGCACCGGAGCGCTTCCACTTTGCTCTATGGCATTTAATCCGTTCAATTACCTTTGTGCAAATAATAGAGAATGCAATACATGTCTCTATTACGAGGTCTTATCCGATATAGACGAGCAAGAAGCCCCATGTCCCTCTCCGAGCGACATGACCATTCCATGTTAGCCGCCCCCGTCGCCATCATCATTGGAGTCGTTGGATTGCAGTTTGATGGCACGAAAACATGGGGAGTCGTATTTAAAGTACGATTCCATTTAGCATAATCCGTTCTGCGACTCTAGCTCACAATTATGGCCCGGCTGGAGTGTCGAGGTGTGCCCAGGGCGAGCTCCACTGCCTGTAATCACACGTCGGTCGTATTCGCCGGACAATTCAATTGTACAATGGAAACACAGAACGCTGTGAACGTGGTATGTGCCCGGATCAATTGTTTTAATTGATTTGGGACAGAGTTGGCACCCCAGAAAATTGTGCGCTCAAGGGAATTACAGGCTGATTGTGCTTCAGCGAAGATTAGCGGCGGCAACTCTTGGGAGAGTGTTAATGGGTTGCGAATAAGTGGTCCAGCAGAAGCTCTATTGAATCGACCTTTAAGGATTATTTGCTTGATTTTTCTAGTGCATTTACTATGCTGTTTAAAATCATTATCAAACATGATGAATTTGAACATGCATACACATCTATGTGGGTGATAGCGGGCGTCAAGGACGCATCTCAAAACAGATGTTTGACAAATACCGATCAATTGCCTTTCATGGTGATATTCGGCAATCTGTTTTCAGTTTAGTTTCCTGTGCAAGAAGGTAGCATCATTTGGAATAAAAATATAAAGAAAAGCTACTCCTCTAATAACTTTCTCCAATAACCTGTAGAAAAAATAAGTATCATTTTTTAAGGAGATAAGCGTAAAAATCGGATGCGAAGAAACATATGAGGTAAATTAATTGAAAATAATTATCTTCACTTATGTCTACATATCACAAATATATCAAGACGTGTTCAACAAACAAGTTTATTCCGAAAATATACATAACAAGCAAGGTATAACAATTGAAAGATTATCACGCGCGTGTTGTCAGCTGTCAGAATGAACGTCGATTGGGACTGTTTGTTAGACATCAACTCCTATGCGATGCAAGCGACTCTTGCGGTGAACAATAAAAACGTCACATGAGATCCTACAGTTTGCGTGTACTAATAAATGGCAACACTTGTGTTCGATAGGGCTTTATGTCAGCTGTCAAACGCACTACGTGACATTTGGTTGAAGTGTAAGCGACAAGTGTTTTTACCTTCTTGAAAATGTCGGTTTTCGTTCCAAGTAAACATCATTTGCGGGAAATGTTATTACACCATTTTATTGCGAAGAAAAGTGCAGCGAAAACTCATCGTTTGCTTGTGGAGATTTACGGTGAGCATGCTCTAATACAACTTTTAAGGATGATGATTTTGGCATTGACTGAACATGGAAAAGGACCCAAAATATTTGAAGATGCCGAATTGGAAGCAGTATTGGATTCTTGCCAAAACCAATTCGAATTGGCTGCAACATTAAATGTTGAACGAATAACTGTTGCAAAGCGTTTAAAAGCAATGGGATGGGTTCAAAAAGTTAGTAACTGGGTTCCACGTAGATTGGAAGAAAAACACATCGAACGTCGAAAAACAATTTGTGAAATGCTACTGTAAAGAATAGTCATAGGATATGAAAAATGGATATATTATGAGAATTCTAAACGTCAAAAAAGGTGGGTGAGGCCGGGTAAGCCCGGTCCATCACAGTCATATAGAAACATCCACTGTGCTAAGGTTATGCTCTGCATTTGGTGGGATCAGGAAGATATTGTACATTATGAGTTGCTCGAACCCAGTCAAACTATTAATGGAGACGTTCACCGACGACAACTAATGCGTTTGGAGCGAGCCATAGAAGAAAAACAGCCAGAATGGGGAAGAGGCGCAGTAAATTCATTCTTCAACATGATGGCAAACCGCATACCGCACAAGTCGTGAAAACATATTTAGATGGACAGGACTGGGAAGTGCTTCGGATTATCACTTATTCCAAACAATGCAGTCGGATCTTTCGGGAGAACGGTTCACTTCATACGTAAGTATCAAAATTTGGATTGATAATTGGGATTAGCTCAAAAGATCAGGATTTATTCAGGCAAGGAATACGTAAATTACCTGAAAGATGGGCGAAGGTTATAGCTGCCGATGCATCATAATTTTAATAAACTTCTCTTTCATTTTCTAAACGAGCAAATGTGTTTTATTTTATCAAAAAAGGGCGAAGTCATATTCACACCCCTAATAGAATAATCCCGAATATCATTTTAAGTAAAATAAAATACAAAAATAATAGTATAGAAATTTTTTGCGGAGCCTGCTTGTTTTAAGAACAACTTTTTAAGCATAAAACAAAAAAAGTAAACTTATTTTAAAGTACTAAAAATATCTATTTTTTGGCACTTTTCAACTCTTCGCATCTTTCAAAGTATACCGCAATTTTTTTTAAACAACTTTTCATAAACGGTGGTGAATTGTCTTGTAAGAGACCTTAGTCTTTAAAACCCTTTTCGAGTTTTCTGTTTCAGACTTGCGAATATTGAGATTAACTGTCGGCCATGCGATGGGGTACTTTTCGAGGTGTCAACTTTGACGCCCTTTTTTAAAATAGCTTTATAATGAGAAATTTAAAAAAAATATTTTTTGTACGTCTCAAAAAAATAGATGTACAGTAGAATCTCGAAAAAGTTAACCGAAATGTCCCAAGGGTAATTAGCTTTTTCGAACTATTAACTTTTCTAAGTGGTTTTCAAAATTGAAAAAAATACAAAAATAAGTATAGATTTTTCGTAAATAACACGCTTAATTAATTTCAATGACTTAGTTTTCATCATTACAAAAAAAAATTGTACCGCCTGATTTATGGTTCTCAGTCACTCTTGATCATTTTCGTGCGATATATTAATTAATTTTTGTGGAGTCGTTTGAAGAAGCAGTCGAGACTTGTTTGTTTCTTTTGTGTAATAGCTCTTGATCATTTTCGTACGCATATGGACAAGATCTGCCACCAGATTTGCATTGTTATTGTTTTCAAACAATTTTATCAAGATATTGATGCTTTCAACTGCTTTCGAGAAGCTCAGTTTTGGTTGTTGAATATCTTCCTCGATAATTGACCCGTCGTTATCATTATCGGAAACTTCGAAATCATCGTTATCTTCCGCAATTTGATCCTTGTTCCAATTTTCAATGACATCAATGCTGATGTCAACATTATCACCCACATTCGACATCAACAATTGAACTTCTCGAAGTGTATCGTCGTAAGCACTATTTGATTTAATCAATTTAGACAACGGAATGTCGTCTTCACTATCGTATTGATAGGAGCCAAATTGCCCCTTTAGTGACCGAAAAAAGCGGTTGGTTTGAAAAATTCATACGCTCAGAAAAGTTAACTTTTCAGAGCGGCACGTGGAAGCTGAAATTCGGTTAACTTAACCGAGCGATTAACTTTTACGCGAGTTAACTTTTTCGAGATTCTACTGTATTGTTGAAAAAAAGTTGCATGTTCATATTCAATAAAGGAGCTGAGAAGTAATTTCATAAAAAATTTATATTTTTTAGCCTTTTAATGTGTACTAGTACCTTAATCCCAATTTTATTTGCCAAAATGGGATTTTCAAAACGTTACCATATTTAGTTAGTTGAAACTTCAACCGTTTTTTTTCTTTGAATAAATCCTATTGTAGCCGAAAGAAGCACAGTAGAATGTGAAAATAAACCCCAACACAAATTAAAATTTTATACAAACGACACAATAACTAAAATATTCATAAATTTTATTCAGGCTTATCCCGACCTTAATCTTCATCCAAAATAAGAGACTGCAGTTTCGTCATTGACACTTTAGCGGCTTTTATCAATATTAGCATTATGTTCATTGCCAGTGTTGGAATTCTTAACGAATCGCAGAATATCGTCTGTTGTGCCGAAGAGAAAGTTTTGATTCATAATTAATGAGGTGTGCTGTCGATTTTCTTGTCGGTAGAACAATTCGAAACATTAAGATGTTCCACTAATAAAACGGGTCATCAAAAGTTTATATTTATCAAAAGCATAGAATTAGTATTTGGAAATGGTGGTAGAGGTGCAGAAAGCTGGAACGTTTCGACTTTTGAATTGGGTGAAGCATTTCTAATCGACCGACCGAGACAGTTCGACATTTATAATTTCAGATTGGAGCCACAGAAATATGTTCATATAATTTTTTCCGTAAGAATTCTATACAAGAATGTGTAAATTTTATAGTATCTGAACATCCTCATTTTCTTTGAGAAATTTGGGTTTGAACATTGCATGAAGATTTATGAACAAGGTGTACCTAACACCTTTTTGGCTACACAAAATTTATCATTTGAAATAATATGAATATGTAGTTTGTTTTATCGCAGGCAATGTTGGTAAAATATTTTTTATTAACTGTAGATCAAGCGAGCCTTAAATAAATTTTATCAAAAATATCCATTGAAATTGGATAAATAGCAGTGCGTGGCATTTTTGGGAAAACATTCGTATGGCAGCCCTATATTGCTTCTTACTAAATTGCAACTTACTTCACAATGTACTTCAGTCGGCAATTACTCAAAGCGGCCATTTTAATTTTTCTTATCAGTTTGTTTTCCGATAGTTTGTACAATTGAGTGTTAAATATTGTTTTTTTCTTTGTGTAAAATAATAGCAGTGAGATTTTATTTACTCGAAGCTAGAAGATCTCTAAACTTTAAAATATTGTATAATTTTACATAAATGTAATGTTTCCTCTTTTTTTTTATAAAGTAATTATGTACACATTTTGAATTTAGAAAATAAGTCGAGGCAAACATTGTTCTGCCGAAAAGCAGAAATTGATGAGAAAGTTATTACGAGAAGGAAAAACTTACAAATGCATAGAACGGACAATTGGATGCTCCAGCAAAATGATCGTCAACGCAAAAAAATGGGAATAAAAGCCGAAAATAAAGTTATCTTCGCATGAGGTTAAACGCAGTGTGAGCTGTGAAAAAAAAACCCTTTTTGACATCGACTAAAGTAAAAGAAGAATTTAATTTGGAAGTAGACACTTCTACGATTAGAAGAAGAAAATCTTTCGGTAGGTGTCAAAAAAAACTTCCTTTATTACAAGCGCGACATCGTCAAAGTCGTTTGACATTTGTGAGAGAGCAAAAAAAAAATGGCCTCTACTTAAATGGCGTAGTGTTTTGTTGACTGATGAGTCCAAAGTTGTTTTATTTGGTAGTCCTGGTCGCAGACAGTACATTAGAAGACCACCAAATGATTCTTATAATCCTTATAACACAATAAAGAATGTAAAGCATGGTGGTGCGTAGATTAATGTGTGACGATGCTTTTCCTATTATGGAACTTGTCCAATATTTTGGATAAAAGAGAAAATGACTGCTAAAATGTATACAAAAATTATGGAAAACATTATGCTCCCTTACGCTGAATGGAATATGCCTTTGAGATGGATCTTTCAACAGGACAACGATCCAAAACATACCAGCAAGTTAGCTAAAGCTTGGTTTGCGTCAAATGGGGTTCAAGTTATGGGTTAATCCCCCGACTTGAATCCCATTGAAACTTTTTGGATTGATGTTTTTAAGTTTAAGTTTTTAAGACAAAACCCAGCAGCATGGCAGCATTATGGCGCGTAGTACAAAGAGCCTAGGAAGATATCCCAGTTTCCCGTTGTCAACGCTTGGTAGATTCAATGTTCCGACGCTGCGCCGCTGTTTTAGCAATTAAAGGCTACATCATTGACTTTTAATACAACGAATAATAGTTTATATAAATCCCACAATTAACGATGTTTTTTAACATTTTATTGTAAAATTTACCGAAGACTGCTACTTTTGCACAGCTCGAATTGTTACTCCATTTCCTTTAATTTAAAATTGTTGAAAATTGTTAAGTTAATTTGAAACTAATTTTTATTATTTAACTATATACACTCAAAGCAATATATTGAGATTAATAGCTAAATAAAATAATTAAAATTGTTTGAGTATTTTTACGTACTAATTTTACACAAGTTCCACTGCTATTTTTTTGCCCACAGGTGTATATCAAAAGTAGTCGAATCTTAAGGACTGTGACTGTGGTTTTCTATCTACCATCAAATATTATGAGCAAGACATTTTTCTCTGTCACCTGGGATAAAGTCCACATTTCTCATCCTGTTGCTAAGGATTCTCGTCTCTATCATATTTCAAGCTAGAATCGATAGGGAAGCTAATCTTTTCGGGAGCTTAACAAATCCCTCTTGATAGCTGCTTAATATCATCTTCACGTGAGTCGTATTACCCGAGATCCTGCTCACGTGTCGCACTTGAAATTGCAATAACGAAACCGAAAGTCCTCAAGTTCCGCCAACATGTGTTCTCCCATTCTGGTCCTCTAGATCGCTCCGCCGACATTTGCCCCGTAATTAGTTATTAACGTTGCTCGACTTTTGTCGTCTTATCAAGCCAAAAGCCAATTTAAAAGTCGGGATCTAATGATGCGATTTATTGCTTGGCTGCTTTCCTTGCCGTCATCTTCCGCCAACGCCTTCTCGACTTGTTCGAAAACGGTCGTAGTGTGGAAATGATTTGCCGTGTGTGTTCATCGGCCAGAAAGAAGTCTTCCGTTCTTGGAACTTCTTCCAAATTGTGACCACCAGCGCCACATCAGTACCCGCCAACGGGAAAATCGTAGATAAGCTTCATTACTTAAACGTCGTTGGTTTGTTTTTTGCCTATTTCATTCAAATTGCTGGTGAACAACATTAAGGGCTGAAGAGGAAAAAAATGTGAGATGTTTTGAAGGCTTGAACGGTTTTTTATCGTGTCCATCAATCATAAATTTGAGTCCAAGAGGCAGTAATCGCGATTGGGCAACGCGGATAGAAACAAACGACAATTAAAAACGGTTTCGAGACTAGAAAAATCCTTAATCAGATCAACCGTCGTCTGCTTCGGTGGGAAAATCATGGCAGGTCGTGTAATCAGGAAGTAGCTAATCGATATTTACTTAAAAATCAACTAATTAAGCTTGCCCCCCACGACCTGCGCCCAAGAGGAAACTGGCGGGCACCGCCGACACCAATGCTTCGCTTCTTTCGACCGAAGAGCGCCAATGTTGGAACATAGTTATGGCAGAGGTCCCAATGCTGATATCATGCTCAATGAATTCCGGAGGAAGAAGATTAATGAAAAGCGGCAGACGGGCCAAGTTCAAGAAGAAGCCACCACCATCGAAAACCCATTCAGCTTGAGATTATTCGCGCGGAAAATGTGTGGAAATGTATAGAACGAAATCCTCTGCAGACTGACGGCCGAGTCGGATTTGTGGGCAAGTTTCGGGTCATTCTCTGTGGAAGATTAAGAAAGATCCCGTGCGCATGGTGGTCGCGGTGATCTTGCTGGTAATCGGAAATTAAGATTGACTTGGAAGAATTAAAGAGTTTCGGTTTAATAAAAGTTTTATTGACGATTTCCACACCAGACACTGAAGGTGACTTTGAGGAAAAGACATTGCGATTGTTGGTGGACAGTTGGGCTACAATTCACTCGAAGTGGTATCAACTCATTTTCGATGACTGAAGTAAATGGGATCTTTTAGATAAAGGGTGAAGTTCTCAAAAAATGTTAACATGTTAGTCAATTATACAATCGAATTGACAATACCGACGGTCAGTAAATGTTCTTTCAATTTTAGACATAAATGTGGTGACGCTCCCACAATCGTAGCTTTAGCTTCTGCAACGGTCACACAATTAGGTCTAAAAATTAAACTTTGGTTGCGAATTATCCTATCCTTTTCCTAGTATACACGAACACGTTGTATACCTTCCAGGTAACTGCAAAAGTAATGATAAATGCTGAAAGACCGAATTTGACATAGAACAAACAACAAACAGAGACTAACAAGGAGAGGCCACGGCCTCATCCTCTCAGATCTGGATGAATTTTGGCACATAAATAAAAGACGTCAAGGATATTCAATCTTTAAAATATTAGACAGCACGATTTTGAGAAAGTTTTCAGCGTTGCTTATATATTAGTAAATTTTTACATCTAACAGAAGCGGTGTAGTGTAGGAAGCAGCGTTACTAGCTCGTGATCATGAGGTCGTGTGTTCGATCCTTGGTCGGTGTTGTTGATATTTTTTTTAATTGTGAGTGTAATTAGTTTAAGGTAAATCAGCAATGTTCAACTGCAAATATATTTATTTTAAGAAATCAGGGAATTGTTCGATCGTTCGATTGTTGAACGGATGCATTATTAAAAACTGTTCTGAACGAAGCAATATCATAGTTGACGGTAGGATCATCCCTTGTTCCTAGAATAAATCTTAAGTCGTCTTTCGTATGCCAAGCACTTTCATGTGGTGTAAATAATAAAAGACGCTGCAAATGGGTGAGATCATCTTTCGGCCGATACAATTTCTTTGTTCTCTGTTGCAATACGATTTAATCTGATAAGATTCTGTAGCTGGAGCGAAGGAAGTTGATGAAGTCAGGATGACGAAGAGACGAAAAGATGATACACGTTGCCGATGATCCAGACGGTGATGTGCCCAATGATCAGGATAAGATGTACAACCTGTGGAAATAAGGAAAGAAACCAACTGTCTCAGCGAGACAGTTCTAAAGTGAAGTTGAATGACGCATGGCCATTACTCTCAGATCTTTGATTGACCACCACAGAATCTCTCTTGACAATCGTATTGACTGTTCACTTTGTGGCGTCAATGAAGATGTTAAGTGTAGGAAGTGATAATTCTGTAGACGTCACGCGACATTCTAATGTATCGTCAAAATGATACCTGGTGACGCTCACAGAGTTTCTCAGCATGATTACCTTCAGTGGTAGAAGGTCAGCAGAGAAGAAACAACCTGGTTGTATGAACGAATGAAGATCTCAATTGATATGATGCCAACGATGTGATGATAACTTTTATGATAGCAAATTTCACTTGAAGAAAATCCACGGAGCACAAGAAGCACAGGACACCAATCTCGACGACTTCAAAAGAAGGACTGATCCAAAGCGAACCGTAGACAAAAAGATGCAACTGAGATATTTGGAAGGGTTAGTCCTCTATTTATTTATTAGTTTGTTTGCGGAAAGTAAGAAAATCAAGACGAAAAAGGTTTCAGGTTTTCTGAGGACTGAGAGCCATAAAATTGCTGAGCATACTTAACAGCCAGCTGTTTGATCCTGTTAAAAAGGCGCGCACTTTGGCACTTGAAAAGGATGCAGCACATGTTGAGATTAATGAAGAGTTTGAGGTCTATGGATTGAATTGTTGAAAGTATTTTATGTATTTTTTTGTCAGTTTATTTAACATTCTTCCTATTTCTGCGAGATAAGTTCAGAGATAACTTTAAAAGGATTTTGTCACGAGCCGTTTGCGGTATTGATTGTTTTAATTACTGTTCACTGGCGGGAGCTATTGGATCTCGAAGGGGGGATAAATTACGTGAAAAGTGCACATTTAAGCCAAATGTTTTCAACATATTTTATTTATGAGTATTTTTAAAAAATTTATTTGAATGTTATATTCATACAGATCAGAATTCAGGGAGAACGACTATAATATGAGAAATAGCATTAACAAAATTTGCTAGGTCAGAACGCCTGAATAGTGATCCGATAAACAGTGCAGCTAATTTCTACAACGGCTTGCCCCATAAGTCAAAAAAAAATAAACAAGTTATCATCTTCCGAAACAGAACTGCGGACACATCTACTTGAAAAGCAAAACTCAGCATGTAGTACTTCCCAAAACGCAAGGCTTTGACCGCCAAACCGAATGGATTTATTTGTAAGAGAAGCATGCCTTTTTTTCTAAACTTATGCCGAAAGAAAATTAACAAGACTCCCGTACTTTCCCCTGTGCCGATATTGATCGTCTGCGAAGCACTAAGTAAACATGCAAAAAAGTGAATGAACATATTGCACACGGAAGGTGAAAGCAAAGAGTGATGGAGAGAAAGAGTTTTGGACAAAGCGGAGGTAGTTTTGGTCGGGAAAAGCCCAACATGCCGAGAAGCAGGAGTGATTCGGCAGCTTTTCAAGATTTCCACCTTCCAAGATTTAAAAAAAATGCTATCAAAATAAAATAAATATTTTTTTGCGAGATTTAAATATTGTAAATTTCTTTCAAACGTTTGAGCTTGTCTTCTTTAGAACGAACATAAAAATTTGACTGAAAACTAATCATGTGAAGTATGATTAGGAAAAATAAAATAGAAATTTCTCTGAGCAACGTCGGAAAACTCTTCATACAAAATTGTTTATTTTGGTTACAATACAAACCCGAAGAAAAAAGGTATATATATATATAAAAAGAAGAGAAAAGGTATATATATATATATATATATATATATATATATATCGCGTATATATGAAATTTTGCATTCTTATTTACTATTATTAAATTTTTTTATTTAATTTTTAGCGGGATATTTTTGGTCAATTTTTTTTAAAAAACGCCAAAAAAGGTGGTTGACATGATTTCAGACAATTGGTTGTTCTGAATACAAAACCAAAACGGGATATTATTGTTATTGAACTCGGTATCGCATGAACTAAAAAATAATAACAAAAAGGTGGCGGTTTTTTGAAAAAATCGGTTTTTGAGGTTAGAAAATTGGCTGAAACTCGATTAATTGACAACCTTTCTGTAAGATCCCAGTTCATGCGATAGTAATATTATATATAAAAATCAGAGCAACCTGTCGAGGGGTTTTGTTCATATCGTGTGAACCAGCCTTAAAAACATGGGTTCGAGAAAAACGAGTTTAAAATTTTCCAACAGTATGATTGGTTAAGGACGTTTTGAGTATCCGCTTCCAACAATTTGAAATACATAGTTCTGAGAAAAACTCGTTGAAAGTTTGAGTATATAAACTCTGCACGTCGAACGACGCTCGAACGCCAAAAAGGAAGGGTCACGTCCATGGGCTACAATTTAAGAAATACTTTGGAAACCTTGGGGAAATATTAACAATTAATGGAAATAAAATAGAACATTTGATGGGAGATGAAAGGTATCGCCTTATTCAGTAGAAAACCGAAAGATTATGGGCAACCGGGTGCTTGACTTCATTTCGAAGGTATTATTCACGAAGGAGGAGGTTCCAAGCGGAGGAGAATTTCATGCTATATTCCAGCTCGTTTAAGTCGGGCAGAATAACGATTGTAGTTGTTTCAATTACGAAGAGCCTGAAAGCGTATTTTCTCTAAATTTCCAAAGGATAAGCAAACAGATGATGAAAGGAAGGAACAGATCATGTCCTTTAGGGGTTTACTCATGGCGTTCCTCGTTAATTCGGAACTCATCCCTTTCTCCGACGAGGGGAAGTGCATGTCAATCAGCTCCTGTTTGTCGGCATACAGGGAGGACACCTCAGGGCATCCCTGGGCCGGGAACTCACCTGTTTCCGAAGTTCAGCTTCCAGAAGTCGGCCGCGTCCGACTTCGTGATGCGAAATTGCTCACCGGCGAACACGCCGTTCGGGAAGATCGCCTTCAGCTCGCTGAGCATGTGCGAGAAGACGAGGCTGAGCTTGGTCAGGTTGCGGCGGTAGTGCGAGTTCTCGTCGAACATCTTCTCCTTGCCCTCCTTGAACAGCTTGATCGCCTGCTTGCACTTCCGGATCAGGTTGTTGATGAAAACATTGAAGTGCTCGTTCGTGTGCAGGCTGCTCATGTGGTCCTCGTACTTGGAGTAGATGAGCCGCAGCCGCTGGTACGTGTCGGGCAGGATGTCCAGGATGAAGGGCGGGCTGTTCTTCAGGTTCATCTTGGGCTGCTGGCACAGCTTCACCACCTTGTCCATCAGCTTCCACGTCTTCTCGAGCGTCTTCTTGTCGGTGGACATCTTCTGCGGCGTGCACGCATCGATCAGCGCCCCTTGCAGTTTTGACAGAATCGAGTTGCTCGTCTTCGATTGTTGTGTGCGCGTTCGGTTCGCCGCCATCTTAGGCGAGAACGGCCACTCACACCTCGGCCGCGACGTGCACACGCAAAATCGAAACACGCCACGCACACAGGCGCCGCACCACACAGCCAGCACTCACTGCACCAACCCACCAGCCCCGCTCGAGATTTCTTCCAGTCGCACTCGAATGTCACTTTTACGGCCGTCGAGCCGACTTCAACTCGGGCCTAGGCCAACCGCACACACCACTACACGCGCCCGCCGCGATATCGCTGCGATACCAGAGCAGGACGAAACACCACCACTCGCCTGCCTGCCTGACGGATTCACTTCGGCGAGCCGAGACGCCAGAACATCCCCCGTAAAATTCGATTAGGCGATCACTCCGCCAGCTCCACTGCGTTTTTCCTTCATGGCGCGACTCGCTCGCAGGACGGCTTCCGATTCGGCACGGAACAGTTGCTCGCGACGCGAGGCAAATTAAGGTAATGCGAAGAAGAAATGTGACAGTCAACAACACTCCGACGTCCGCCTTGCGCTACGTTCTCAGCGAAATTGTTTGACGTGCGACTGAATTCGGCACTGCCATATGAACGACCTTAACTAATTCACCACTTTCCAGGAGCGGCTGCGGCTCAACCCGAGACGCTTTCCACGAATGGAATGCGCTTCAACCCGTGACGCAATTCATTAACATTGGAAGACTGATAGTGGTATTTCGGAAAATAAAGGGGAAATTCGGAACTAGCCGAGATGCAACGGGTTCAGAGAGAAATGCTCCGGAATGGATGGTAGTCGAATTGACTACTAGATGGCCAACAGCAGGTAAATTTGGTGGGAACTTATTTAAATGATCGTCGTTATGAATTGAAGAGCGACTCGGTAGCTTTTGAAGATTTCCATCTCCCAACGATGAAGAAAATTCGCTAAAATTAAAATTAAGCAAATAACATTTATCTTTATTTAAAGTAAAAATTCTTCAGATGTACAACACAAGACACTTTGGCATCCCAGTTCGATTGAAGCATTTCATTAAAATGATGTGGCGACTGGTTTGAACCAGAATTAAGTTGTTCTAGCCGTTAAAAATTCAGCATGTCGAGAGGCAGGAGTTAATTGGCATTTTTTTGGCGATTCATACTTCGCTAATACGATTGAAAATGTCGAAACCTATGAAACTGTGAACGAGAAATGAATCTAAACATTACATCGTGTGCATAGAATGAAACCCCACCAACTCCACGAAAGCAAGTTTCGAGATAAATGGATTTCAATTCTCGTTCAAAAATTTTGCTGTTTTTGGAGCTAGTGGAAATGAGCTACTCTATCATAACGTGAATGGCTTTTTTGGGATTGAGATCGCACATGGTGGTTGTCCCGCAGTGGAACCCCAAAAATATTATAGTAAAGCCAACAACTCGATTTGAGCTATAGCTGATAGCATCGCTTAATTAATTGCACGTTTGTATAGTGTTTGTTGGTTTGGCACTATTTGCTGAACTCTTAAGTGATTGATTGTTACAAAATAAATCGTACTTCCCTTTAAATTACTCAAAATGGTAAAGGGTGCTCTCATTGATTCTTTTAACTATTCCAGGAATATCTAAGGAATCAACGGTGTTGTAAAATTTGAAGTATTTGCTAAGTTGCTCATCATTATAAATGATTAAATTTGTTTCTTACTCATTTTATTTTATTATTACATAGTATTCGTAGTATTGGATGTCCAAATAAATTTTATAAAGAGCCGCCCCCTGAAATTTGGCCCCGGGTCACAAAATCGTTCATTCCGTCTCTATCTGTTGTTCATTCTTGATTGAAGCACTCCAAAACTATCGAGTATTGTGGTAGATTTTGCTTTCCTCGATACCTTTCCAGATCCCAGCAATAATATCTACTTTTGGTGTTAGAAAAATGCTTCAAGCTGATGGAAACGCCTTGTTATCAATAAATTCATTCAGGTTTGTAGGATTATCAGGGTACTATACGCACATTTTGTATTTTCTTCACAATTAACCTCTTATTTTAAGGTGAACTCTGTTTTTAAGCAAATAAGACTATGTCTGTAATAATTTATCATTATTATTAAACAAAAAACGTGACGCTTTCTTATGATTTCTTTACTGCTTGGTTGTATACCCTACGTTCAATTGTTTTGATGCAGCTGTTGAACCAAAAATCCATCACAAATCGGGCACCCTAATAACTTTTCACATTTCCAGGAAACTACGTTGTAATAGTACCATTCTTGATTTTGATCATTCTTGGGTTCAAAAACACGTTTTTTCCAAACGTATCCAAATTATCTCCAGAACAAAATTTGGACAAAAGCACGAATCAAAACAAGGTTATCGTCGATGCTGACACATGCAATTGATGTCGCTAGTTGATATTTTTGAACTGACCCTTCTGTTTGACACAATATGTCAATTAAATGCAATACTCCTAATAAAAGTGTCTCAACTGTAAGCAAAATAAATCGAATTCAAAACAGCGTGAAAGCAAAGAACTGCTTTAAATATATTTTTATCGACTGATCCTTTGGTTTTCAATAGGAATAATGACATTCTTGAAATTATCTTCATTCATAAAAGCTTTTATAAATAT
Organism: Oxycera nigricornis; assembly: GCA_963942545.1. NCBI lineage: Eukaryota > Metazoa > Arthropoda > Insecta > Diptera > Stratiomyidae > Oxycera > Oxycera nigricornis. The sequence continues at coordinate 5,160,541 of OZ012663.1, read as the reverse complement.
ACGGGCATGCATAATTTGAGTTCGCAACATGTGACAAACAAAAGCATCTCAACGCAATGTAAACGATTCGAAGCATTTCGAAATGTGTCAATCATAAATACGTATTTTAGAGCAACAAGACTGCGTGCACTGCTTACTGAATTCATTCCATTCATATGCGCTTAAATGCAACAAAAATTGATGACCGGATTCTCTATGAATGTCCTTGATAAAAGTATTAAGTTTCTACTGCAGTTGTGTGTACTTGCCTGGTAGTGTTAGACATCATAAACTTATTATCAACGTTTTCTTCTTATTCACGCCGCAACCAATAAAATGCTCAACGTTTGATAATTAACTTTATTTATCTATACAAATATTCTCTAAATCATTTTCTTTTGCATACAATACACAGAATCGTATGGCAAAGCCAAAATAAATATTAACTGAAAACATCGCATGGGAATATATCTAGTTGTTGAAAAAGTCATGAATTTCGTGAAGAGGTCCTCGAATAAATTACAAATATCATGAGAAGCAGATCATTTAATAAATATCAGCCTTAAATCTATCTAAAGTGTGAGCTAGCGATTACGATGGATGACAATGTGGGCGTATGGCGCATTTCGTGAAGCAGTAGGACTGCAGCGGTGAGCCGGTCCGGAGGATTAAGGATCCAGGACGCAGGATCGGCCACTTAGCGATTTGAGAGAGTCTCGCGTCGGGTTTGTAGAAATCTTAATTTAGACGTAGCTTTATAAGTAATCCGATATTGTTAGGTGAGTTGTTCGGCGGTTATCGATGGTTGTCATATGAACGGCAAAGGCGCGCAAGAGGAACAGGAGTCCGTGCCAAGGACGTTCGCCGAAGCACCAAGTCACACTGATCTCGTCCTCGGCAAGCATCTAGTGCTGCAGCCTTTGCTTCCACATGCGTAGTAGATATTTAATATCCGAATATGTTATTTACATTCAAGCTAAGAAATGTGTCATTAAATTAAACTCCTCTTTCGGCTCGTCCTTAGTACAAAAAGTTGTGCGAGGGCTCGTCGGGCTTGCCGCAGGTGCCATAGTTCTTAAGTTGGACGCGGCCGCCCGACCGGCAGTTCTCGATGCCCAGGAAGCACTCGTTCGAGTAAGTCTTGGCGTCCGATCCACAGACTGGCTCGTACTCGGGCGGGCAGATCCGGGCACATCCCTTGAAGGAGAACCCTGCCAGGCATCGCTTGATGGGGATCACGAACACGTGCTTGCCGCAGTTCTTCTTGCGCATATGGCACTCGGACTGGTAGAGTTTGTTGTCCGATCCACACACGAAGGCTGCCTGCTGGTTGCTGCAGTTCGCCAGGCAATACGCGGTGGTCGCGCAGTTCTCCAAGGACACGGACACGGCTCGAGTGGCGCACGTCCGCTTCTTGAACTCGCACATGGAGTGGTAGGCGTTTCCGTCCGAGCCGCAGATCGGTCTGTTCTCCAGATCCTCCGAAAGACACTCAACCTCGCAGTCTACGGATGGTTCCTTCAGCTTTGTGCACTCTCCGACGTGGGCGAGTTGGACGCCGCGCCTGCAAGGAGTAGATGTGATCAACAAGAGTTGCTATAACTATTTTACTTCAAATCTAACTAGAAACCTACTAAACGCTAGTACCCATCCTTCTGAAGCATGGTGCGATACAATACTTACAGGCAGGTTGCATGAGCCAGCTCGCACTCGCTTCTGTAGGTTTGGGCATCAGTTCCACAGAACTTGTCGTTCTTGCTGGACGAGAAGATGGCTCCGTACTTCTCGTTGAAGTCCTTGCAGTTCGGGAGCAGTTTGCATCTGGCCAGTTTCGATTTGCATCGTTCCATGGACACATTCTGAATCTCCTTTCGCTGAGTTCTAAAAAAACCAGAAGCATGCATAAATGATATTCCAAATTGACCTTTGTGAATCAGTTAAGAACTAGAAATATTCTTCTCCTGCATATCTTCTGGATTATTGGCTTCAAGGACCCTTAAACACTCGGATACTCACCCACAGTTCAACATCTTCAGCTCACAAGTCGACGAGTAAATGTTCCCATCACTTCCGCACACGTAGTGCGCGAGGTCGTTGTTCTTTGGGCACTCGGTCGGGCAGTCTTGGATGTGATTGTTCGAGCCTCCCGCCCGTTCCTGGGACATGCAAAACGAGATTGGCACCTCGAACACGTGCTTGCCGCAATTGGAGGTTCGCATTTTGCACGGACTCGCATAGAGACGACCATCGGATCCACAAGTGGGCCTGGATACCCTCCAGCAAGATTCGCGGCACATCCTTGTGCTTTGGCAGTGTTTGCGACTTGTCCGGACGACTCCTTGGCCGCAGGTCAACAGCTTCATTTCACACGTGGAGTTGTACACGTTTCCGTCGGAAGCACACACGGGACCATCCTTGGGGGCACTGTAGCAATCGACAGGACACGACTCACGAATTGCACTGGTGTTGCTGCACAATCCCACATGAGCGAGTGATACAGCTTGGGTGCCTACGCGACAGGCTTGCACTCGTAGCATGCATCTATGGTACAGGAATCAGAATATCGATGATTAGAAACTGAATTAAGTTCTATTTAGCCCAACAAGAACTGTAAAACAAATCAAAAAAGGGGAATTCTCTTTGAATGCACAAAACAAGCTACAATCTTGCTCAAGGGAAACCATTGTTCACAAAGATTCCTACTATGATGCCTTCATAAAATCACTCAAAGTGGATATAGTTTGGAGCTCAATTGACTCAGATTTCGGACAAAAGATAAATACATCTTCTAATTAACCCCGAAAGGAATCTACGTTGTCCTAATTCTATGTAAGCATTCACAAATAAGTTCGTATCCGCTGATTGTTTGGTTCCAGGAAAGTAAACTAATTTAAGTGGAACTACAAAAATTCATCTCAAACAGTTTTAATGAGGTCAGAAAGAGGTGCAAATGTTTTCCCAAAATATCAGAAAAATGTCCAAACGCAGCAATTTATTCCAAATCCGCCTCGGAAACCACCACGGGCTCATTTTCTCAACACTGTCGAATATTAAAATTAACAAAACAAGTGTTTTACAAAATCCCAAGAAGGAAGCAACAGGAGAGACGCGCACCCTAATGACAATTGCAAGTTCTGTAGTTACCCGCAAGGGTGAAACGGCACTGCCAACTTTACAAAGTGCGTCTCGGATATGCTGCTGCTGCAAAAGCGCCTCAGCTATATTTTTTAAAAATATTTTCGGAGTTCCGTTATCATATTTTATTATGCAATTAAAATTTACAAGAGCAAAGTGGATCGTCCCCACAGATTAAGCACGCCATGTCAATTTTGCTACACAGTGTGGATCGTCCCCGCAGAGCAAAGGCGCAAAGTGGATCGTCCCCACAGATTAAGCACGCCATGTCAATTTTGCTACACAGTGTGGATCGTCCCCGCAGAGCAAAGGCGCAAAGTGGATCGTCCCCACAGATTAAGCACGCCATGTCAATTTTGCTACACAGTGTGGATCGTCCCCGCAGAGCAAAGGCGCAAAGTGGATCGTCCCCACAGATTAAGCACGCCATGTCAATTTTGCTACACAGTGTGGATCGTCCCCGCAGAGCAAAGGCGCAAAGTGGATCGTCCCCACAGATTAAATAGAGAAGCGAATGATTGATTGCCGGATAATTGCGGGGGTCAAAAATAACAAGAATGGATTTTTTGTATAAGTAAATCATGTTCTCTTTTTCCTGATGGACTTAAACGTTGTGTTTAACTAATTGGCGGTAATATGATTTTACATGGTCCAATGAAAATGTTTCCTTTGTCAGAATCAAGTTTAGATACGAACAGAATGATAGATTTGAGTGGAATGGGTGTGGGATGCGATGATGGAGGTGATTTTGAAAATGGCAAAGCAACTGGTATGTCGAGGAGTGGTTTGAGGATAGGCTAAATGAACTGTTGGTTGTGAAAATGAGTGAAAAATGATAGAGCCACTTACAGTTTCGGCAAAATTGTAAATTTTTTGAATTTTTCTGTTTTTTTTAATTGGCTACCAAAAACGGAAGAACAAACGACGACGAGATGTAAAAAGAGTGGAGCAACCACAAACTTGCAAAAAAATTCACGAAAATTGAACAGAATCGAGTAAAATACGAAAAAGAACATTAAACACTATAATAGAATTCAGGGTTTTGCATGCATCGGGAAAAGGAATATTCAAATGAGTAGTGAGCACCAAAACTGTTATCATATCCAAATATACTATTATTATCAATAATAATAATGATATTGCAATTATTATGCTTAATGTTGATTAAGGATGGTCAATAATGAAATTAACGGTAAAATAATTCCAAATTTTCTGTTGTGATTCCCCGCACTGGTTCAAGAACCAACAACGTTGTATTGCTTTTTACAGTAAACCAAACAAATGCAATAACGATTCTTTATGGTTTGAGCCTTCGAGTCTATACTAAGGCAACATGTGCTTCGTTCGAAACTTAGCTGGCACAATTTGCACACGAAATGGAGGGTTTTTCGTTTCCAGAACTTGAACTGGTATCATCATGTTAAATGGGTGCGGTTTCCGTGTGAAGAATGGCGACCTGATCAAACGGTACCATTTGATCAGGTCGCCATCTTCCACTGCTATCCTGTGAAGGAGGGAGTGGCAGCACCTGATGAGGTTGCCATCCTTCATAGCAAAATGCATGAAGCAGAAATTTCTTGTGCCGAATGTGTCTTAGGCCTTATATGCTAATTTTTAATTCAATTTTGACTATCCTGAGCATTTCCATTTTCTGGATTGATTTATAAGAAGATTATTTTCTACGACAACCTGGCTTTTAAATCTTCAATGTATGAACCATGCTCATGCAAGCGTTATTTGCATGTCGAACTGTGTAGAAAATAATGACATGATGCAATGGACCTTCTTCCATATTGCGAATAGAACGTTGTATAGGTATCGTTTTTATTTGCAAAATTTTAAAGGAAAGAAGACTGAAGCTTTCAGAAGGAACAACTAATTTGTTTAATCATTTTTATTTTGGGTTTTGAACCTCCGCGTCTAGTCGACAACACCGCCCACTAGTGTGCTTTTGGATCGCAGCTTTCGGGCGGTGTTGTCGACTAGACACGGAGGTTCAAAACCCAAAATAAATGCATAATATACGCTAACGGAAAATTGACAGTCGTTATACTGCGCGGATACAAATAATTTATAAAAATAGTTGAAGTATAATGAGCTTAATCCATCAATAAGCCTAACCGTGGTCGTGCTGTCTGGTGGCGGATGGTAAATAACAGCACCTGAAGAAGATGCCGTCCGGCACCCCAAAACCACGCGTCCTCATTTAACTAATTTGTACTTTGAAAGATTTTTGCCCCTTTTAGAAAACTATTTAAATTTTCATGCATGCAATTTATTAAGATTTCCTACAAGCAAGCGGAATAAAATAATTTTTTTGAGATTTTTATCAGACTGCAAAATGCGTAACCGAAACAATCTAGAACAACCATTCTACTTACAAGTTCAGATAAGTACGTCCATCCGTACCACACACAGGATCTTTTTCGGATGAGCACCGATGCTTGCAGGATGATCCTTTGGCACGTTCGCAGCCACCTTTCATCTCCTGCAAAATGAAATCGAGAAAATACATGAGTCGCAGTCGAGTATGCACATTCCTGGCAACTTAGCCAACTAGATAAGTGGCTAGATAGTTGCTAGCGCCGTTCAATTATTGCAGCATGATCGATACGGATCGTGCGCCAAGCCAAGCAATCTTCAATGATCGATCCAGTGACCTAGTAAACTGGATGCGGTGTAGGAACTGGTAAGCGGAAGCCGACCGACCGCCGCGGTATTCGCCAGGCAGCCTCAATTCAATTGGATTCAATGCTCACCGCGGTGTAATAAATCGGTGGCCAATCAATAAGGCAGGCAATGCGGGAATGGTGCAAGAAGATGAAGTATGTGCGCAACGATTTACACCACGAGACGCATGCTCCTTACCTTGTAGGGTGGTGTAACTGATTTTTGGGAAAAGAGCCATTAAAAATCGTATTCTGAGGCTGTAGGACATTTTTTTAGTCATATACGAGTATAAGCAATTCGTCGATACGTAGTTGTAGAAATAGTGGTAAGAAGACCTCCTTGAGAAAGGGTAAAAGTTTGTTGAAGTGTGATCTGGGATCAGAAGTGAATGCATGATCGAATCTCTCGTTTATATCTCAAAAGGAAGCACTTTGACGATGAAGCCTTCCACGAAACCTGGCTTGTCGTCATGATCACTCAATTTTTCAAGTCGATTCCTTTCAAGTTGAATATTTGAATTTCGAATAAAAAGGAAGAATTGCTATCGAAGAACTTTTTTGGCAATGATAATCAGTCTATTTCTCTAGGTCTGGGAGGAGCTCTTGAGGTCCTCTGCTGGAGTGGTAATCACTTCAATTTTTGGCCCTATCAGCCGATACGAACCTGACCCAGCCTCCACCACTGAAGATCGCTTTTCTTAAAATCGCGCTCCGATAAAACTATGAAAAGTGGCTAGAATCGGTGCAGCAAATAGCAAGCGCAATGGATGCAAAGATGATTGCCTACCTTAACCGCATTCACGCCATTTCTGGAGCACGTTTTCTTCTTCATCTCGCAGCTATTGGCATAAATTAAGCCGTCCGTTCCGCAAACAGGCTCCTGCGGCGTACTCGTTGCCGGACATGATCGCGGACAGTTATTGGAAATCGCACGATTCTGGCGTTGCGCATTGATCGCGCCAGCAACGTCCACCGATGCATTTGTCGCGGCCGATGGTAAGCGTGTTGCAGAGGATAGCAGGGCCGACGCCAATCCGGATAGAGGATCTTCACCGATCGCAGCTGTTATTACTCGGATTCGTGACTCTGCAAAAGTGAATAATCAATGGTTTGGTGAGATGTTTGTCTTGATCGGAATATCATGTAATTTTGGCTGGTGGATCAATAGAAAATATTTAAATTGCTTTCGAGATTGTAAGATTCAATTGTTGACCTTGTTTCTTGATTGTGCAGATAACTCAGGATTTGACTGGAGGATATTAACTGAATTTTTGTATTTTTATAGATTTTCTTGAGTATACCATCTGTTTTCGGGGATGAAACTGGAATATCCTTTTGTTAACTTGGGAAGTTTTTGTAATCGCCTCGAAAATCGAAATTGAAATTTTCGGCTTTTCTTTACGTTTTGAGGTCTTTAGAGTATATTTAAATAATTTTTGGAAAAGAGATGTATGTGTGTGTGTACATACGTACGTACGTTCGTGGACAGTTTATTCTATGAGCATAACTCACGTAAACAAAGTCTTATCGACTTTTTCGAGGTGTCATTCGAAGCGTCTTTGTAATTTTAAGAGGTGATTAGTTTTTGGGACACTTCGATCGGGGGGGGGGTTGTTGTTTTGACCCTTTGAAGGTTATTTCTGTCGTGTGCTATATCTCGCGAACCAAACGTACGATTTGCTTGATCAAGGTGTCAATCGGCGCGTATTCACATTTTTATGATGGTTTGATATTTAAAAAAATCGTTAAAACCGTTTAACGCAGCCTATACCATGGTTTCGTGATACTGCGAGCACTTCATGGTTTCCATCAATTTCTGAAGATCAAACACAGAACAATTTCTCATAGAGACAAAAAAATTATCCTTAGTTGTCTCATGCTCAGTAAATTGATAGTATCGATAATATCTTCGTTTCTGAGCTGGAATTATTTACAAATTCGAAAGAACTTAAGGGGGAAAACCACTGAAGGATTTTTAAAAAATCAAATTTTTTTTATTGCTCTAAAGTATACTTTATCATCATAGAAATCATGTAGCAAAGTTTCATATAGTGGAAAAATCTCAAGTATTCGAAGTTTTAAATTAGCGCATCTCTCACTGCTCTTTCGAAATACAATTCGCGTGTATCCCCGCGTGTTTCCCCGGCGCGCTGTTGGTATTGAAATTTAGAACAATTTTATATATAAATCTTTCAAAACTGTACACGTGCTCTGTTAGTTGAACGTTAGCAAAGAACGCTGAAGTACGTATTTTGCAGACTAGAGGTATATCAAGTTTTTTCATGATTTTTCAATAACTTAAACTTTAAACGCGTTTATCTTGGAACAACGTTTTTCAAACAGGCCGGACTCTTTTCTCAAACAATTTTTGTTGGATTTACTTGAAATTTTTACAATATGTTCAAAACTACTGTCTTCATGGAAGTACGAAGGATTTTTTTTCAATTGTTGTTGTTGTTTCAATTGTTATTAACAATTTTCGAGCGTTTTTTTCTCGTTTTTTCTACATTTTTTTGAAAATGACGCAATTTTGTCAAAAATCAATTTAAAAAAAAAATCTACGTACTTTTCTGGCTGTTATTACATTTTACCGACAATTATTTGTTTAATAACCATAACTTTAACATTTCAGGTGAAAATGGTCCGGTCGCGAAGCCATGAAAAAATAAGGCGTTTCTGGAGAAATGCTAGGGAGTCGCCATTTTGTTTTTTAAAGTTCTGAAAAAATTCAAAGAGGATGTCAAATACTTGTAAAATATAGATCTTTTTACGAAATTTCGATATTTTGTTTGATTTTTGAGAGGAAAAATCCCAAAAAATGACTTTTTTACCTCTACAGTGGTGTTCCCCCTTAACGATCGAACTTTAAATATTTTAGTGATTTGTCTACACTAGAATCGTGATGAAATATCTCACGTTATTCATTGCTGGTTTCGTTAAAGATTTCTGTTCTTCTCAAGTGCTTCAATATGCTAACAGAATCATTGATTTTTCGGCTACCGATTCACAAGAAAGCCTCCTTGGCATCGGTGGTACTCAATGACCAACCATTCAGATGGAATATCTTCCGTTTCCTATTCAAAACGTTATCGCGTAAGAGGGCCCAGCCTCGCGGGGCCACACTACGAAATGCAAATGAGATTGTGCTAATGGAAAGAAAGAATGAATTCCGCGAGGAACAAAATGAATGCATCCAAACTGAGTGGCATCTTGACGAGTTGGCTCTTGCGGAAATCTCGAACCACACTCCAGCGACAAGAAGTGATGCGAGATTAAGCAGATAAAAGATACATTATTATCCATGTTGGCCAGCTTCGTTTCCTATGCACTTCCGTACGTGGCCCTGCGAACCGACCGTCCACGTCCATCCAGTGGATACTCGCGAAATTGCATTTTGCCTATTAAATAAATGTTAAGAACACTTTCATGAGGTCCATTTGAAAAATTGATCCATCCGTGGATGCTGCATGCGCGGGCGATTTAACACGTTCAATGCGGGCGTTGAATTGCCGGCCGCGAAGCAGTTATGCAGAGAATATCTTCAATTGGGAATTGGATTGCCATTCGAAGAAGGCAGCCTGCAAGAAGAATTGAAAGGTCCGATTTGGACGCATCGAAGTTTCCAGTGAAGCCGACCCGACTTGTTGTTTGGGACGATCAGAATAAAGTCATTGAATTCAGTTTCGAGGGCCATCAATCCAAAATCGATTTGGGTGGTTATTTTTTACACTATGCCAAAACATCCTTTATCAAATGATATACTGAAATCGAAATTCAGAGTATCATAAATGTGAAGTCAGACATGCCTTCAGGCAAGACCCAATGATTCATGATCTAGAAATCATCAGCATCCCATTAAATTTCGATTTGATTGATCGGAAAGCATTCATAAATTTCAATTGCGTTTGAATCAACAATATTTTTTTTTGTAGAATTCGTGGGAAATTTCAACAATTGGTGGAAGATCTTTTCAACGAAAATCTATAAACTTTCATTGAATCTCGATTTTATCCGTGCATGATTGGTTTTTATTTCGTAGAAATTGTATTCAGTGCATTATACCATTCATATTCAGTCTAAACAAATTTCAGGATCGATTTCAATACATTTCTACAAAAGTGTAAATTTTATATGAATCCATCACGTTCACTTGCTTATTTTTCAAGCGAAGTAATATAAATAGTAATAATAAGCGTTGGAATGCATGATGTTGATTGCAGAATAATCTCAGGAAGTTAGTCATGGTTTTTTATTGGCTTCTACGTGAAAATAAAAACGTCTTTCACTTTTTTTGAATTGTGCTAGTTAACTACTTTTGCAGCGTTAACATCTCAGTTTCCGACTTAGGTGTGGTCTATAACGAAAGAAATGAAGAATGAGGAAATAATAGGCGTTTCATTGATTTTAGCTGGGAATCATGCGTTAATCATGCTTACCGTTCATTTCCAAGAGTGATTTTTCATGGTTGAGGGTCACGAATACCAATTTTCCGATTTGAATTTGAATTATTTTCATCGACATTTGTTGAGGTGTAAAAAAATTTGAAGAAGTCCAATAAAAATCCATGCACACTTAGTATCGAGTAAACAGTTCCCAGGACTGATGCACACCACATTTATACGAATTTACTGCATTAATCGCCCACAAGAGATCAAGGGTAAAATTGCTTCATATTTTAGTTATTCACATAAAGCAGGTCATTTTAAGTACCCTTTTTTGGTATTTGTTACACTTACAGGTTCCTTCATTAAGTATTAGCTTAAGTTCCGAAATAAGCGTATGAAATATACAAAAGATATACTTGTCAATTGGAAGAGATCTTTCTGTTTTCAGTTTTCAAATAGTTTTTAACAATTCATCATCGATATTTTTTTTCGTCGTTGGGTGGTGGAAATCTTCAAATGATACCGATTTGCTCCTGCGTCTCGGCATTTCGGATCACTGTTCATGGATATTGAAAATTTTCAATTCCAACTGATCATGGAATTGTTTTGTGAGAATATTCCAATAAAATTTCTTTATTTTTCAGTTTTTATAAAAGTATTAGTTAAAATTAATTTATTGTTTTAATCGCAGACAATAATTCTTGCAAAAAATTTTATCTAGGGAATTTCGGAGAGGCTGATTGTTTCAAAAAATACCAATTTCATATCTACCAAGCTTTTTTGAATAAAATCGTAAAAATTTTTTGTAAAAATTATTTTGAAGGTTTATGCCATAATTTTTTCCAAGATTTGTTTTTCAAGGATAGTGCAGATGTGCTAATCGAAACCCTAGTCCTAGTTGAGTTGAAGTCTCAGATATTTTAATTTGATACTCCTATATCAATTCGCAGGTTAAAAATTTAGTTTTATATACATGCAGTAGTATTAAAACTGAAATAAAGGGGGGATTTTTTTTTAATTTTTTCATTCTATTGAATAGTCCTTCAAGAGCCCCCATCAAAATTTGAAGTTGATCCAAGTAAAATTGATGAAGCTATAGGCTGTACAATATATGTTGGTATTTCTCAAGAATGGGAACACGAAGAGGATAACATTCGTATTAGCAGAGTTAATCAAAAAGCTGCAAAAGAATGCAAAGAAAGTGGAGTCCTTCGAAGACAACAACAAAAATATGCTCTAGACATCCTTGCTGATAGTCTTACACTTTATGGTCCCGGTATTGACGATTATGTGTGAGTAGAGAGAAAAAATCACTATTTTCAAAAAAAAATTTCAAACGCGTTTTCTGAGACTTTTTATTTTTAAAGTCGGTGAGACACGGAACTCAAAAAATAACGAGCGGATCCTTTTTAAATTTTGAACACTTATTCTGTAAATATTTCAAACGTTTCTGTCAAGATAATTTTATTTTTAGACTATAATTTTTTTAAATAGGAATTTTTCCGTTTAAAAATCACAATTCCGAAAATAAATTTTTCCTTTTTTCTTCGTTTTTTTTGGCTTCAAAATTACACCAAAAATGAAATAAACACAATAAATGAAAAAAAACTCGACAGCATTACCTCAAGAAATTCATTAACTAACAGAATCTTTTTGGTTTCAGATGATCCAGCTATTAGTTATGTTTCTCACGGCAATTTACCTTTTGTTGGGACGTCTATTTGGATGTAGAGTCACTGGCTCATTTTTCAATATTTGTTTAATATATCGATGGTAAAAGTGTGACACCTCGTAACTGACATTTTTGGCGAAAATCACTTTTTCATGAAAATCTGTCACAGAATCGATTCAGGATCTTCACAAAAATTTTGGTATTTGAAATCAGCTTATATTGCAAATGCAATGCATTTTAGTGACAACTTGTAAAATGAAATGATGAGTCTACTTACGAGTGATAACGCCTATATGCATTTACATGTTGTCACAGACAATTAATCTGTATGGGTTACCTGCGATTTCAACCCACATTATTATTACAAGTAAGTCACAAACACTTCTTATAATGGTATGAAGACCCAATAGTTTCGTCATTAGTTTGTAAAATCAAACCAAAAAGAATCGTAAATTCCGATGAAAATACGAGCAGAAGGCAAAGTTCTTTCATCTATCATATTAAAGATTTGCACGGTGTTAAGCTTCAAGTATGCAAGAAATTTTTCCTGTTTACCTTTGCCATTGGGGAATGGAGTGTCCGACATTGGACTGAAGAAGAAAGTACTGGGACGCACCCTTCTAGTTTAGTAAAGTACTCAAAACGGAGTACGGTACTACTGTAAATGCGGGTATAGATTTTCTGTGCAAGTTTTTGGATAGTCTACCATAATTTCCATCACATTACTGCAGAAAAGACACCAAAAATTGGCTCAATATAAAGCTTGTATTGAGCCAATTTTTGGCGATAATATTTGCAAATTACACCGAGAATATTTGCGGGTCTCTGAAAATGCCGAAGGTCAAACAAAGAAGGCTTTATCACTGACAACATTTACGAAAGTGCTTAAAGAGCAGAATATTGCGTTCCAACCACCAAGGAAGGATAGATGCGATACGTGCATTGCAAAAGAAATAGGGAACACAGCGGATACACACAATTGAGGCACAGTTTTACAAAAGGGTACTGTTCCAAAAAGCTGAATTTTCGGGAATCAAAAAAAAAAACAATTATACTCTTGGCATTTTCATTTTTGAAAAATTGAATTGTTGCTAAATTATCTAGAATGTAGCGAGATTGTATTTATCTATCAACATGATTCAATTACCTGTTCCATTAGATGGGAAGTTAGCTATGAAATTGGGGAGGTTTCGCAAAACGGTACACATCCGATTTCTACACCGTTTTGCAAAACCATTTCCACTCTAGCCCAAGAGATGGGTTTTCTGTTGATGCTATTTGATTTAATTTAAAGTAAATCTCACTGTTATGTGATGTTGTTGACACATTCGTATCAATTTTATTTAGGGAAAAAGGATATAAAATATGTAACATTTTGAAAAAACTATAGAACTAGTACCGTTTTGAAAAAACTTCATGTTTTTAAGGCGGGGTTCGTCCCGTTTCGACAAACCGGAACGTGACCATTCGATTCCTCGTGAAATTTTACATGAAAATCGATATCAAACTCGATTTTTTCGATTTTGGCGCTTATACCCTTTTGCAAAACTGCACCTCAATTACAATATTCATATTTCAAATAAGGAATCTGCTCGTAACGAAAAGGAAAACGACAAAACACGTGGCAAGGAAGGTAAATGTATAGTCTTAACACAAGATTTACAAGCAGTAAAAGTGTGTCCTATGCTTAATGCATCAGCTCTTTACTTTAAAACCAAATTATGCTGCCATAATTTCACAATCCAAAATATTAATTCACTTCACACAAGATGTTATTGGTTTGATGAAACCGAAGCAGATTTAAGTGCGAATACTTTTGCCTCTTGTTTAATTGTTTACCTGCTCGAAATATGTAGCGAAAACAAAGACATAATTATTTGGAGTGATAACTGTTGTTATCAAAATAAAAATTCTACTCTTTCCAATGCGATTTTGCATTTTGCTATGGAGAAAAAACTAGCCGTGTATCAAAATTTTTTTAGAAAAAGGACACACGCAAATGGAAGTAGATTCTGTACATGAAGCTATAGAAAGACAGGCAAAAACCAAACACATTTACATACCATATGACTACTGTAAGTTAACAATGGAAGCTAGGAGAAAGCAGCCATACGAAGTAAAGCTGGTATCTCATAGTATGATTAAAAACTATGATACACAAAAAATCTATCCATCGATTAGACCAGGTCGGAAAGCTTCTGAACCCACTGTGAATGACATTAAAATTATTAAATATTCTCCGGACGGTTCAATCAACATCAAATTAGCATTCAATGAAGATTGGATACAATTACCAGTCAGACGAGCGTCATTAAGAGAAATCGCTGAATCGTTGTCTAATTTTGATCTACTTTATGAAGAGAGAATTAAAATTAAGTATCAAAAATGGTTGCACTTGCAACAAATAAAACACGTGATACCGAAAGATTTCCATGACTATTACGATAATCTGCCTCATGAATTACGTTGTACTTAAGGTTTTACGATCAACGACACATTATAACTTAAATATAATGTTTCATTACAAAAATTTTCTCTAAATATTTCTAATGTTTCCAATGTTGATGTAAATTTCCTAATATTGAAAAGATTTTCTATTATATAAGCTAGTTAACTGACTGAACTGAAATGTAATATTATGATGTGTAATTTGATATCCACTAAAATGAATAAAATTGAAGAAAATCGAGAAATTTGCCCAAAGAAAGGATTTTGTTTTAGTCTACTTACTACCTTTCCGCAGGATTACAACTGAGGTACCACGTATCTTCATAAAAGATGCAAATTTATGTTATGTGGCAATGCGTATGTGCTTAAAACTAAGCAATCATATTGAAATATACACACAAAAAATTACATTCACATTCAAAGGCCATTTTGATCTCAATCCTTTGAAAAAATATTCTAAAACATGTTTTAGTATAGTTTTAAAACGTTTTTCACGTCTCCTGAACAATTTGTATTTTGCTAGTTACGAGGTGTCACACTTTTACCATCGATATGTACTTTAGTATATTTTTTCAGTTAATGAACTAACCTTTACCGTATTGCTAAAAAAGAATCTTAAAACTATGCTAAAAAAATCAAGAACTAACCATACCCCCACCCCCTTAAGCTGCAAGAAAAGAAAAAAAAAACTTCGAGTTTTTTAGTTTTCTCATCTAAAACTTGTATTTTGCGCATTTTTTAAAGGCGAATTCAGGATCCGGTACTATCTACGCCGGATTAACAAGATTCTACTATAAACGAGATACTTTTGGAATTTTATTTTCCAATTTACTAAAGTTTCAAAAAGTTTCAAAAATTTAGTATGAGATTTTCTTTCGCTGGAAATTCTTTTGTAATTGTTTGAAATTTGTTTTGTTGCATTCAGATTTTCGGAAAAATGTCTTTCAATTTTTTTTTGTTTGCAAAAATTATTCATTAATAAAATCAACCCTAAACAGTATTAACTATGGTTTAATGTTACAGGACGGCTACTGAGACTTGTAAATTGGTATTTGTTGGGCTGATCTGTTTGTCTATCTCAAGATACTGTAAGATGATTTTAAGCAGGATTATGAGTTTTTGGCTCCTTAAGGAGATAGAAACTTTCAAGACTATGACCTGAGAAATATGGCTTCAGTTATTCACAATTCAGTTCGTTTGAACGTACGTAATCAATTTACAATTTATCTTCAGATTCTTCATTTCCATCTCATAGAACACCAATGATGTGAGTTGAACACATGAGCGAGAAAGTGGAATATAAACAGATATATCCTTGAAGGAAAATTGATTCACAAATGGAAAAAAATGTCCAGCGAAACTACAAGATAATTGGTACAATCGGTTCCTAGGATACTCCAAGAGGTTGCCAAACGATTTTCTCCCTCTGCTGAGGAAGACCGAACGATAACGGTAAAAAATCGATTACGAATCCAAATAAACATGCACAAAATTAAAAGGAAGTTTTCTTTTTAAAAAACAATGCTTTTTATACTAAATTAATGCTGTATTTATAGATTTGATAATAGAGAGTATGTACAGTTTTTTTGAAAGTTTAGTTTCCTTTATGGAAGTTCTAACGAAAAGTGAGCGAAAGGAGTGAGCCCAGAAAAAACGTACGGAACGATGTAGCTGAACATGTGTTTCTTGAAACTAAAAAAAATCAAATGGAAAGAGAACATTCCAGAATTTTAAAGGAAAATATTATGCTATTCTGCATAACATGACTCATTAAATATGAGTAATTATTTTATTGTTATTTAATTTTCACTTACTGTAACAGTTTGCTTAATTTTCCCCATAATTTTAATTGAGTTCGTCTATATTTTTAATTGTTTCTGTCTACAGACAATGCCATACATTCTAAACAATTTATAATTAAGTTTCTTTGGCAACAAAACGAAAAGCTTTATAAGTCACCATCGGCTAACTCATAACGTGCTTGCATCGGAAGACTATCTGAACGGTATACAGATACGGAAGAAACTACCACAAGAAGCAGATATTGTTGAACCGTGTGCACCGGTCCCGTAACTCCATGCCATGCTAATAATTAAAGAGCACACACAAAACCATAAAATGCCTATTGTTCTTTGGTTGATGCAACAAAATCGCAGGCCAGTAATCTTCATTTTAGTGTGAATCAAACCAAAAAACACAAAACAGAGTTAACAATTTTAGTAGCTTTCGAGGTTATAAGCTGCGAGTCCAACTGGATTCATGCAGATAAAAATTAGTCATGCGTTAGTGTGTGACCTAGTTAGCTTGCTAGCCGACTCAAGAGTATGCTAGGCTTTAGCCACGAAGTTAATGGTTTAATTAGGTTTAGGAAGTCTATATTCGAGTCAATTTGTGGTTT
The DNA here is from genome assembly GCA_963942545.1 of Oxycera nigricornis. NCBI lineage: Eukaryota > Metazoa > Arthropoda > Insecta > Diptera > Stratiomyidae > Oxycera > Oxycera nigricornis. The sequence continues at coordinate 5,143,855 of OZ012663.1, read as the reverse complement.
GAGAAAGAATTGATCGGTGAAGCGATAAGACTTCTTGGGGTTTGGCTGGAATTTCTTGACTTTTTCTAGTATGTCTATGCACCTAATAACAGTGCGCTCGTCTAGAAGCAAATAATTTATGTACGATAATATAGAGTCACTACAAGGCAACATTTACATCTCAATAAACTTCAGCTATCTGCATTAGCAAATTACCCAACGTCTCATCAAGAATATTTGAATTATTCATAAATCATTCAAATCGGAACCAATTTTGGCCGAATTTAATGGTCGAACGTGCGAAAAGTGTTTCCAATCCGACCACGTCCAACCCATCAAATCTTATAGGTTTCCTCTACGCAAGTATTTTTTTTCATAATTAACATAATTATCTCATCACTCCATTGTGAACTAATGAACAATTTGGCTACTGTGCCGTTTTGAAATCTTCATGCCACAAAAGATTTCCATAAAAACCTAACAACGAATCGTAGATGAATCGTTTTATGTTCGGTGAAAGGCACATCCGTTTCTCAAATGCGCGGATTTATCCCATGGCGATTTGATTTATTTATCAATTTGCAACGCGAGAAAGCCTCAATCGGAAATTAATTCGTTAATTGATAATCCTAATTCAGCTTGTGAATGAATGTATTTGTCACAACCAACATTTGAATATTGATCGTGGTTGGGAACGTTGAATTTAGATATGATTAATTGATCTGTTGAGCGGGATCGGAGGACCACCCGGATTTTTGGATAGTTTTCTGTTTGTTCTCCTAGAAAATTGGCCGCATTTGATTCAAAGTGTCTTGAGAGCAAACAATAGCCTTTAAGATACTTTACAAGCTCAAGTAAAACAATAGGATCATAAATTTCGTTTCTTTTCGTTGGCAATCAATCTTACGACTCTTTAGTTCACGGCAGATACAAATTATGCGAACCCGCATGCCAGCTTTTGATAATATCGGCCACACAATCTTGCACCTCTAAATCCATGGCGGGATCGGATAGATACATGGGAACGGATAGATATCCAATTCAGAAGAAATAAGAAATACAGCTTCACCATTGCAAGTCAATCGCTCTCATCTATTACACATATTCAGTTTCGCTAACACTATCTGTTTCCATGAGCTTACTGTTACGAAAGATACATTTGCCAAAGATACATATGCATGTGAACAATTAAAGAAAATCTAAGACAGCCGAGGAAGGAAGCAATAGTTGAAGCGCCACATCTTCTTCAACTTCCGCTAATTATATCGTTCTTAAGTTAATTGAACATTACATTTCAATTGAAGTGTTTACAGCTACGTGTATGGCTTTGATGAGTGCGTGATGCAACAAAGTTGCAGATAAAAGATAGCCAACAATTATGAAGATATTCTTGTGTTGATAAGTTCGCATGTAGTTTGATTGAAAAGGCAAATTTGTAGGTAGCTCATGCTGAATCTGTAGTTTATTATTGATGGTAGGATATGTGAAGAGGTATCGGGATGAGCCAATAATTATAACAGCTAAAATATGATGTATGTTTTTTAAGGTGTGTTTTCTATTAAGAAACTTATCGAAGCAATCAATGCGGTATCATATTATAGCTGTTGTTGTGCAATAGTCGATTATGGAATCTGATCTGATTATTTGTTGTGATTATAATGGAGAGAATCAGAAAACTCTATGTTTTCTGCAGGATTCATTTTGGAGGTTTAATTTTTGAAAACAGATCACTGTCATCATCTTTTAAGCATAAATAAACTTAATTTCATTGACAATTTGATTCAGTAATTGTTATAGAATTTCAATTACTTATTCAAGAAAAAGTTGACAAACAATTGTCTACAAAATATATTTCATGATATATCCAAACAATTATTTACTTGCAAAACTATCAAATATGCCATAATAAAGCTCAAAATAAGTAGATTTTCATGGTGAAGAAGAACCAAGGAAGCGATGGAAATTATGCTGAAAAGCTGAATGAACTAGTTCCAGATTTATGTCTAACAAGCAGCTTTGCTTTGGAAAGGATCATACATTTTATTTCAGTGTAATTGTGGGATTCTAATAGACTATTTGTTTCATGCACGGATGCACTTTTCATTGGAGTCTGGATGTTTGAATTTAAGGGGTCTTTAAGGGTACGATTTTCAAAAAAAAATAACCATTTTTTTCAATAGAAAGAAAAAAGACATCATTTTGAAATTCTGTACATATGCTAATTGGTTCTTTGGGTGTCCAAAAAAAACCTATTTTTAGGTTGGAAAATTGAGTGAAAATCGGATAATTTGATACCGATTCCGGCTATAGCCATATACATATGTGTACAACAACATACTTAAAAATCAGAGTGGTCGGTTGACTAGTTTTTCTTAAATCGTGTCCGTCAGCTTAAAAACATGAATTCGGGAAAACCGCGTTTACTTTTTTTTACGAATTACGAAGCACCTTTCTAATAAATCATTCGAAGTTATATCTTCGTATATTGGCTTCAAAATTTCTGGAGCTTCTTGATCAAGAGGTGGACCATGCTTATACTCTCGTAATTCAGGAGAGGGGAGCCGAGAAAACCGAAACACAGCGGAGCATCAAAAATGCTGTCTCACGGCATCTCGCTATACACGCTTGAAAATACTTTAAAATTTAAAAGATCATTATAAATCCTTTTAAATCGTATTTGTGATAAAATTTACTAACGGAATCTGTAAATTTTTTTTTTTTGATTTTTTTTGAAATTAAGTGAAATGAAAATCATTTTTGATCATGTGTTTTTCTCATTCAAATGGTAAAGTTGCAGCTCTTTTCAATTTCATAATTCACTTGAAAAGGTGGCAAAGATTGAATTGCGTCCCAAGTGCAGTAGAAATACTGGTCAACTTGTCTCCTAAGTCGAGTAGATGTATATTCAAACTCTAGAAGTAGGAAAATGAATCAATAATCTATAAATTTTAGAAGAAATTCAGGGATTCTTTTCAATCTTTTAGATCTATTAGAAATCGATAAGTATTCACTGAGAATTTCGTGCCAGCATTTTAATGCGATCAAAACTTTTAATATACATAAATTTGATTTTTTAATAAATATATTTACTTAATTCCATAAATATAATATAAATTGATTAAATAAAACATTCTTATATACATAAATGTTTATTATATATATATATATATATATATATATATAAACGCCCAAATTCGATATTTCGTCATCAAATGTGTACTGAATACTCCTCATCGTTTTTTTGAAAAAAAGCTGAGAATCATTCTATACATCATTCAACGTGAATACCCGGGACGGGACTCGGATAATTTTTGTTAGGTCTTCCATTTCAAGAGACAACTCGGTATTGATCTAAAATGCTAAGAAATGATAGTATGAAGCTATTTCCGAAAACATTATAGTTGAATTGTGTCATTCAAACAAATGCAATGTATCCATTATCACAACAGAAATAGCGCCCAGCGTGGGTCTGAAATCTATTTTCGTATAAAATACAGTTAATTCTGTTCACATTTTCAAAGGACCCGTGGTGAAGTCATCACAGACTCTTTAAAAACTAAGATTGATCGCAGTTTCGAAAGGGTCACTATTTTGCATACAAACAGTAAATCAATCAAAAAAATTCATAATTACTTCCTAAAATTATGCGAAGTGCGATTATTTTTTAAAGAAAAAATCTAATATTCATATTTGCTATGCTGTTGTATTTTGGTTTTATCAACCCTCAGCAATATTCATCGATAGGATCGATCTATGCGGTAACGTGTGATGGCATACTCGTGGTAACTATCCAAATATCTTCGCATAGCTTAGCTTAGCTCAGATTCCTAAAGAAGACAAGGGTTATTATCTCATACATAAAGTGGTGCCGATGGAATGCCTCCAATCGTTATCAAGAGAACACTTATGAATTCAATTTTCAAAAACTGGAAAAGTTTTCCAATCAGTTTTTGAATAATCATAAGGATCAAAAAATGTGTAATTTTTTTTACTCTTAGTTATTCTACTTCACAATCAAAAACGGCCGTAGTTTGACCACAAAATAGAAGTGAAATATTTTTCCGTAAACGAAAACGTAGATTTTTTCTGGATAATTTTTGCAATCAAAGCCTGTTACATTAGTGTTACATATCTGTTATCTGTTTTAGGATCCTAGACTTTTTCCGAAAATTTCTCTATGAAAAGCTCAATCTTAGATAAATTTTCAACATACAATAAAAAAATTTCTCTGAAAATTGAGAAATTTTTTTAAATTTTTTATCAATTTTAGCGGCTTTTCTACTGATAGCCCGGAAACAGTGACCTTTTTTTCAATTACTATAAAAACAACTACAGCAGATATCGTTTGGAATATTAAGGTTTGAACATTATATTTTCATTGATAAGAAAAATTATAAAAACAAAATGGCAATGTTGAAGTGCAGCTAAATGAAAAAAAACTGCGCCTGGGTTAATTTTAGACAAAATATTCATCTGCAAGCATGCCAAAAATAATTTTTTCATTGATTTTGACTATAAACTACTGCACTGACCTCACTTTAGTTTTCAATTTAGAGTTTTTTGCAATTTGGCACAAGTTTGAACAAAAGTCTCGTTTTTCGACAGTTTTGCCGCAAAATCTGAAGTAAATTGATCGAAATTTTTTTCGCATTTTTACCACGCGCATAAAAAAGATGTCACTTTTCCGTTTGCGAGAATTATTTCTTCTTTTCCGAGATGGAAACATTGCGAACATTCTTCATGATGCATACTCACTGAAATTCGGGTTTAGATTGAAGAATTTACATTCTGTGATGTATATGTTATGTGATATATATGTGTTTGGAAAGCATCTAACATATTATGGGACCATTATTTTTGTGCAAATTTTCGAGCACTTTATGGCAACGCTTACGCTACACAAACTATCCAAAACCGAGACGAACAAAGAAAGCTACAGAATCAAAACAAAGAAAGATAGCGATGTGAAATTTTCAACAGTTATTCTTGAGATACTTTTCATTCAAAATGTGGGAAAGAAGTAGCCAAAAATTATAATTTATAGGTAGAAGAACCTCTGAAATCAAAATCAGATTTTTCCGATTACTATATCTTCATTACGAGTGACTAGGAGATTAGCACTGGACTATAAGACCAAAAAATTTCAATAAAAACTGAGCCAGACGACACAATAAAACCACTTTAAAGAATTATTGATCAGAATATATCAAAAACAACTAACAAATCAACGAATAGATGAACAATACTAGTGAAGTACTGTGTACGCAAGTAAATCCAAGTAAAATAAGTTGAAAAAACAAAAAAAAATCATTAAAAGTTTCTGTCGTAAAAGAAGTGGTAAGACCATCTTGGTGGACTGTTGTTTCAAACTTAAACTGATGGCATTGAGTCAATTTATGTTTCGCAAAATTTGAACATGATTTTCTCCCTTTTCTAAGTTCAAACGTTCGAATTCTTTCAATTTTTAAAGTCAAATTAGCTTTGATAGCTAAACGCATGAAAATTCAGATTCATGGTTTGAAATGACGCATGTGCGATTCGAAGCCAAAAAAATTGGACATATCATTTCGAGCACAATTGTTTTGTAGGCACGTATCCAAACAATACTATGAATTTAAAGTGTATTCATTCGAAATTCAAATTTAATTCAACAAATAACGTGATCCAAGTGAGAATGCTGATTCCTGCTTTAGAACCGATACGTCCTCGCCACGTTTTTCTTGCATATCCATCACATTCTTAGGTCATCGTACCTTCCCACCATTTACGTCTTTCAAATCAGATGGATTCTAATGATTACGTCTTCAGGTTCAAGGAACCTAGCTTTGACGAATCAATTTCACCTCTGTTGCATAATCAGAGATCAATGTCGGGTTGGATTTCGTTCGACCTCAATGAAGAGTTAAGCCAAATGCTGAACAAGCAATTGAAATGTTTAACAAAAAAACTCGGGCTGACACATGAACCTACACATGTCTTGCCTTGATCGTATTTCATTTAATTGAGGATCTTTTCCATTGAGCGACCAAAGCTCATGTGAACCATTAGAATCTTTAATCAGCACCGTTTGCAGATTCTTATTTCGCCCGCGGCATCTTCTTAATCCCTCGTAAGCTTGTCCAGCTGAAACAACACCGGAATGTTGCACAACTGGATTACCAACTAAATACCAATAAAATAATAGACGGATCAGTTTTCTGGATCAATTTGGGAGTTTCTTGAAATCAATTGGTGATTGGAAGGTGCAGCAGTGATTCCCATCGAATCGCTTACCGCCTGATCGGCGGATTCAAACGGCGCCCATTTCAAAGAAATTGGAAAGTTTTCCCAATCAAAATCAATTTGTCAGCCAGTTATCTCGACGAGGAACATCTTTTTGCATGTACCGCCGCCCTACAGAGGTGTCTAAGCTGCTTAGCTCAACCATGAAGCATTAACTCGCCCCTGACTATTGCAGGCACATGACTTGGTACCGCGAAATTTTCAGTAATATGTATTTTTTTAAAAAAAAGTTTTAGTTTCACTAATTCCAGCATTAATTTTTCGCAACAATCTGATCATGATAATTCGTTCTGTATTATGCATTTCGCGAAATAGCGGTATAATTGCCAACGGACTCCTGTAGCGACCAAAAGAACATTATACCGTGCGAGGAGCTGATGGATCTGCCGTCATTGATTTTGGTATTTCTGACCATTCAACTAACAAATTTTTTATTACGTAGATGTTGAAGACATCTCGAAAAGTCACTCCCGAAAATCGAAGGAAAAACTTTTATGGTCACTGCCTCCATCCGAAAGATACACCAATTCTTTAGGTAACAGTTCATCGTTTCCAGAAATTTTTTCGGAGCCTACTAAAAACGAGGGGGGTGGGGTACGTCATGATGGAGTAGCCCACACAAGTATCCGCTTCATGTGTTCAAAGAATAACGTTCCTCGGCCAATCTATGATTTCGATCTGTTTCAAACGGATCATTCGAGTCCATTAGGAAGCTATCCAGTATACACATGTTATGGATAGCAATCGTCCACGCCCACCTTAACTTCTTTCAGTTTGTCTGGATGAGCGTTGAGACAAACTCGCGCCAATTAGAAAGTCATCGTAGGTACTTGTCCATTTTTTTTGTGGATCTTTTCACTAATAAGTTTTTTGGATCTCTTCACTAATAAGTTAGATCGATCACTGGCTAATTGTCGGGAGTATCTTTTTTTGCATGATCGCTGTAACGGGAGCCAGCACAAAGAATACTAATGAATTTCACTATCTTTGATCGGAAAGAGCTAAGGCAATGCAGGAGCCATAGTACGAAAACGTGTATAGATTTTTGCTGAAGCACGTGATGTTGATGGAAAATCGATTTGCCTGGTGTAATATAGAAAGTGAAATTGGCTGACCTTCATTCATTGTTGTTGATCTTGTAGGCAGTTGAATGTTTCAATTATCAGATACTCGAAATTGAGACATCGATACCAGATAATTGGCTACCACCATACATAGTTGCTGATGGAGTTGTGACGGTTGTCCGAGGAGAGAATAATAAATCATTGATTGTTTTTAATAATATGCTAGAGGTTTCGATTACACATACGATTATGCAATTGTAAGGGAAAGGTAATACTTTCTTTCGTTTGAATTCAAGTAAAAGTTACTTACATTGTAGTTGAATGAGAAATTGAAGAAAATGGGAGATTCCACCGGCAAACCTGAGTGAAATAATTCAAGGCATGATTAATTGGTTGTAGTGGCAGTCCCTTTTATCCAAAGATGACATGATTAATGAAAAATTGCATCGGTGAGAAGCCTACACGGATTTTTGATGGTTTCTTAAACTTAAAAGTCATGCTAGTTCTATGAAAATGTCATTGTTTCAAAAATTAAATTGATGCAATAAACACTGCACACTTGCTCGACCATAGTGGTCTAAATGTATTGCTCAACTTTTCTCAATTAGAAAAGTCTCGCCTTGTGAAAATGTCGAAATGATGATTTAAAAGCATTGACACAAATATGGTATATTTTATACCAAAATCCATTGGTCATTTTACTTTAATTAAAGGAGTTGAGCATTCATAACTCAAATTCAAAATTTCCAAATAAATTTCCTCGTTAAAAATATGACGAGGAAAGCTGGATGCAAAAGATCTAGAGAAAATACTATGCTTAGAAAAATGACTGAAATTGTTGGATGTTATTAAATCTTTACGAAAAATTCCCTGGCATTTTCATTCGTGAACAATTTATGAAACTTTGAAATTGTCAAAAAGTTTCGATTATTATTGCCGAGTATTTCCATTTTTGGAACATGTAGGAAAACTTATCATATTTTGATAAATAACCGAGAGATTATATAAATGAAGACGATACTCGATAATCTGTACATTTTCTTCAAGGGATCCATTTATTTTTTTCAGCGTTATTTATTCAACATCTGAAGCAGTTCCTCTTTAGCATTTATAACAAATTGAATCGTGATATTAGCGTTTACAAAATTTTTTGTTGATTTCTGGGTTTGTTCGCCAAATTTGTGAAAACTCCTACCAACATTTTTAAAAGTGCCATCTTTTCAGATTTTTTGAAAAAATGTTCTTAAATAAAATCTTAATCAAATTAAACACTTGATTTTTTCGACTCACAAAATGTTTTAAATTTTATTACGATGCGTTTCGAACCTTAGATCATCTTCAGGTTTAATACAATTTACAAATATTTCCTGGTTTTATTATTAAATAATTAATGGTTGAAGGAGTGGTGAATGAAGAGAAGGGTAATTTCATTCAGCAGATTTTCCTTATTCTTTGTGACCCACCTAATCTCAAGGCATTCCAAGTAGTCCAACTTTTTCCCCTTGCTTGTTTTATGGAGGATATTAAAATTGCTAATAGTACTAAAATTATGGCCTTCATCTAAAATGTGTTGGGCAGTCTCAGAATTTGAATTTACCCTTGCCTTGGCATCCATGCCAAGAATTTTGAAATGAAAATTATTAGAAGCCTGTAACACTCTTCGAGCTTTCGGTGAGAATTTTTGGTGTCATCATATTCTGGCAAAATTTAGATCAAGAAGAGAACAGCTTATTTTCAATGCACGAATATATTTTTTTCATTTTATAATTCTCAAATTTATCTAATTTCAACGCAAATCAGATGAAAATTTCATCGTTTGAAAAATTAAATTCATCTAATAAACGCTTATTGATACGATGAAAATCCATTTATAATTTTCCATACTTAAAAATGGTGTGGAAAAAATCGAATCAAAATTAAATCAATGAAAAATTATTTTAAATGAAACACTATCGAAAACATTTGTTTTCCTGATGAAATTTCTATGAAAACGTATAAAGTTTCTAGAAAAATCTCTAAAATAAGCTACGAACTCCATTTATGGAATTGAAAAAAGCTTGACAGCTAGTAAATTAAGTAGACTTTCGATTTTTATCATGAAGATAGTGTTTGTTTTGTCAAAATACTAATATGTGAATTAGATGCAACAGTTATCATTCATACTTTCTATCTCGTCAATTCTACTCACGAATAACACCAAATTGTGCAAAATTTGGGGGTAATAATATGCTTTTTGTCAAAAACGCGTCCGTCCTCTTCTAATCCTCAATTATCGCTTGATCGAGTCAACTTACCTGGAAAAGAATTTTCTTATTCTAAGACGTTTAATATCTACCAAACGACTGCAAATAAATAAATAAATTTTAAAGTCTTGCACGTTCCTCTGATGAAATTGGCAGTATTCTTTCGACTTAAACCCCATTCACCAATAAAAGGAGCATTACGTTCTAAATAATGTGGCTGTACCAGCTATTGCAATTTTTTACTGTTTCCAAACCAAATGGCCATCAATTTTCCTTTTTCCCGCGATGGCGATCTCAATTGCGAGCTGAAACAGAACTGCAGATTGTAGATGTTACCACATTCGCTACTGCCATTATACAATTTACAATTATCACAACATAAGCAGCCACTTACAAGCTCATTAAAGTGGTAATATCTTTAATGCTGATTATACGGTAAACTCGCGGCCCATTGGAATTGACCGATCATTTCACACAGTCTGATGGCTGATAGGCATGATTGTCGAAGAACTACATACCTTGCAGAGTTAAAACTGTAACACATCCTACATTCGCGCAAAATATGGTATGCCTTCTCTGGAAGGAAAAGGTGAAGATAATGATGAAGGCGCTTGCCAAGGCGAGGGTGGAGGTGTTAAGCGAAAGATACCCGAAAAAATCCATCTATATCCATCCGCAGCGATCAAAGCGGATCTAACGTGAAAAGCGTGGAGAAGATAACACCATTTCTTGCGGTGAGCCCATTTCGATTGCTGGTGGCTCTTCGACGAGCTGGCGAAGCCGGTGAATGTGGCGTTCGTGATAATGCTGGATAAATTGCGGAAAACCTGACCAATTATTCAATTCGATGGGCCAACGCCATCCACGTCTTTTGCAGCGCTCAACACGGTTAGGCAATTATGTCATTTTGCAAAGAGATCGTTCTCGCCACGCCGCTTGCCGGTAGCTTCTTACCTTGGCCTATATATTGCGATTACGCTAGGCGTAACTGCTTTCCCGAAAAAAAGTTAGCACATCCGAAACGTGGTGCTGAGCAAAATTAGTAACACGTTTGTTGCGAATGTTTTTTTTGCAGACAAGGTGGCCTATTGTTTTTGAAACAACGGAATTTCAGTTGGTCTACTGCTAACCACTATCAGCAGTAAATGGGTAAAAAATATTGTGTTACTGAGTGGACTCAAGCAGATAAAAGTAGGATGAAAACGAGCTGAAACCACTATTTGAGCTGATTGGAGTATTGCAGTCTTGCGTAAATGTTAAATAGAGCAATTCGCGTAAGGATCTGAAGATTGTCTTCTCAGAAATAGTTGGGAATACAGACAGGCTATCATCCGATCATCATTATCTGAAAATTTAAAATGTACGTACGGATCTACTAAGAAACAAATAAAATCATAGATACAGTACTTTCTGACGCAGATACCTTTCACCAGAAACTTGGATGAAAATAAAATCAACCGTAGTCTACAATAATGCCAGCGTGTTTAGCTTCTGTGATGAGTTCTATATTGATACAATTCTAAAAGCTAGAAATGATGTGAAAGTGCAGGACTTTAGATCATCCTGGTGATGCTTATTCGTATATCAGAGGCAGAAACATGAAGATATTACGCCAAGTTAGGCTTGGCAAGATTTCATGTTCACAAAATTGAAAAACTTACTAGGCTCGTGCTTGAAATTCTGCAATAAGCGTTTCAATACAGTACTCAACACTAAAAACCATTTATTTATACTTTTCTTTCCATACATTTCGCAGATTTCATTAAATCGAAAACCCATTAGGCGGCAACAATACAACTTAAAATGCACAAAATTACAAAAATACTGCAATTCTAATATCCGAATGAAATGAAGCCACTTAGAACACAGTTGAGTTGGGAAAATCGAATCAAAAAACTAATGATTCAGTAGGAAAATCACAATGAGTAATCATGGTTAGCGTTTTCCATTGAATTGGGTCAATGTCTTTTTTGGGGTTCAAAACAACAAATCATCATCACTAACAATTGATCGCCTATTTTTTGGAGAGTTATATAATTGGGATAGTAATAGCTAAGTCCGTTGTAGCCATTGGTGATATAATATGTAGTTCTGTTGTGTACTGTTGTGTAATTCATAGTTTATTATTTTGTTTTTATTTTTTGCAAAAATTACAGCTTTTATAATTGAAAAACTCACACGATTGCATGCATTGGCTTTTCCAAATTTTAGGTTTGCTGAAAATATATTTCATGCAACTTTGTGCGCTTCGCATGCAAAAAGCGCTTGAAATACATGAACGTAGGATGGTAGATAAAGAAGGAGTGTTACACTGAAAATCTACTATGCATATGTGCTTCGCTTTTGATGGGCTCTGTTTGTTTGAAATGAATTCGTAAAATTCGACAATAATTGATATTGTAGAAGAAAATTATGTTCATTGACAACAAGCAGTGGCGTTTTTTACAATGAAATTTAAGAAAATATAAATTTACTTCCTGAACAAAAAGTGAGCATCTCTTTATTTCAATCTATTAAGGCAAATCTGCGAAATATAAGAAAAGAATATTCTTCTTTACATTGTCGTTTATTTGTTGGGATGCGTGTAAGTAACGTAACCACTACTTCCAAACCATTCATGACTAGAAAATTGGCACGTTCAATGATTTGCTTCGCTTACTTGGCGTCATTAATAGACAAATATACTCCTTTTCATACTGAAGTTTGTTGATTTGGGAACGTGGAAGTAACGAAAACACTACTCCAATCTTTTCTTCGTGGTTTTTAGGTTTGATTATATATGAAAAATCATGGAATTGTATGAAACATCCATGTAAGATACTGTGTCAAATTTTTGAACCAAAAAGAAACTAAGAAATTAAACTCGTTGTTTTTTTAGTCTTACAATTTTTTGAAATGGTTTTGCAGCAAATTTAGATGCAACCAAAAAAATAGACTCTAATATAGTAAAAAATCACTATGCTTCTATGAAAATAATTTTTTTTTGTGCATTCCATGTTTTATTTTCACGATTTTCTATCTGTTATTTCATTCTGTTTTTATACACGAGTCATGGGTTGTAATTCAATTTAAAGGATAATTTTTCAATGTGTCTTTAGTTTTGTTAAAATTTTCCAGGATTCTTTTTACGTAAAACAATTGATTAAAATCATTGTTTGCAAATGAATTCTTCAAATTCATGCAAAAAAATATTCATCAAAAAATTTGCCGATCAACGATTTTTGTTAAAATTGCATAAATTTAATTTGAAACATTCTCATTGCATCTGGGAATGGGATTTTATGTGAAGAATAAATTTTTCCTGTTGGTACTCGAGAAAATTGGCTTGAAATCTTGGCTTTTTTACAACATTTTTCAATTTAGATACAGTGCATATAATTTATTTTCACAAGTTTATGTATTCATAAAAAATCACATCGAAAATTTTTACCAAAAAAATTTCTACACATTTTGAATTGTGAAATTTTTCAGAAGGTAAAGGTTTCGCATTAATTACGCTTAACATTTGAAATTCAATGGTTTCTTAAAAATTGTATTAATTTCTCACGGACGAGTCAATGTGAAAATGTTTTTCAAAATGTTTCCCAGTGTTTTATACATTCTTAATCGATTTATGCGGTATATTGAGTCAGGAAATAGTATTTTGAAAGAATTTTTTTTTTTGTTTTATTCATGAAATTATTCCAAGCAATTTTTCGACGAAACTTTTCAACGAAATTATTTTGAGGCATTTGACCGTTTCATCAATTTTTGAGTTTTATAAAAAACCTCTCGCTGTGTGAGGACTATCAGAACTTTTCCTGTCTTATGGGCGGACTGGGCAGCTGCCTAGGATGCCAAGGTTTTTTTTTAAATTCTAGCTGTTTTCAAGAGGATGGTGCACAAGGAACAGTACTACTTTTTTGAATCCTATCAATCTGCCAGATTTATTTGAATTCCTGTAACAGAATGGAAATATTCCTCAAAGCACAAAGAGGTTAACGACAATATTTAACGTTTATCTACTATTCTAGATTATTTTTGTAATTCATAACAGCATTTATGTTTTATTTATAACCAGGACACAAGCATACGTCATACGTGTATTTTTTATGTCATGTCGCAACTAAAGTGTGTACTTATGTAAGATAAAGTGTCGACCATGACGCATAATATTTTTGGAGCACAGGAGAAAATTACGCGCAGGATATCTACCAGGCCAGCGAAGGCTCTGACTGTAGCCATTCTATTTGGCAATTTTGGATGCACAATAAAAGAAGTTCTTTGAAGGTGCTTCGCGCAAGCGGTCGAGTAATGGTGAGTATTGTTACACACTTTGTATGGAGGGCTTATACATTAATATATTTTTTTGGATGTTTTATTTTGAATACCATCTTTGATCTATGCGACTATGTACCAAAGACGTTAGTTCAAAAGTGGAACGTGCGGTAACGACTCTTTCAAATGAATAATTTTCTAAAACCAATTATACTTTGAATTCTTAGTCACTCAAACATCGAGAATAGCTTTTATGGAACGCTTTTAACACTTCATCAACTGAAATTGGGCATGCATGCATGCATGACGACCAATTCATGGCGGTACCAAAATTCATACTCCACCAACTATTCAACATTTTCCAGTGAATAACGAACACTATTCATTTATTTTATGGGCTCTCATAAATAAATTCTCACATTTGTTCATTCAAAATAAACGTCTTGCCATCTATCGTCCACCAAAGATACTTTAGCTTGGCAAAAAGATACTCAGACATTACATTGTCACTGTGGAAAGAGTTTCGGAAAAAATCACATTCATATTTCACCATGATGTATTATTCGATGGAAACTTTTTCCCAGATCGACTTGGGCTTGAATCGAAGGAAATCCGTGTAAAATCCACTCGTGGTCTGTTTAAGCTAGATGTTCTTTTGCCGAACAAACGCGAGCTCGGTCTTGTATCTAAGTATCTATGGATAGGTAGTTGGGAAAATCATCATTTGCCATCCGCAGAGCTAGTCCGTGATTGATCGTTGAGGTTTTTCTTCGGTGGTGCATTGAACACGACAATGGAGTCGTTACTATTGAGCGGAGAGAAATGAGGAAAATAATGACTGACGCCAATTCAAAAGACATCCCATGAGATTTGAATAATAAGCAGGACCTCGACAACAATCAAATGGCGATTCATTCGTCTTGATGTGGTGAACTTGCAAGACACAATGGTGCAGCGCTTTTGTTAGCTATTTAGATCGCTGGCTGGCCAAATGGTAATTGAAATGGCCGAATGTAGTTTTCATGAGCTAATAATTCTTTTGGCTTGCCGCAAGACCTTCATTGGCATTTGGGAAACAAACATTTGGTCCGCATGCATGCTAAAGTGTTCATTGTGTTCGGTGGGAACGAGTTAACCAAACATGCAAGATGGATGAGGAGTATCTTTATTAGGAAGGCGGCTAGCAAGTAACTTACTTGAGTAAATTGCATAGTAGATTCAGGTCGTTTGTGAGAGATTTCGCTAGCATTAGTCATTCGGTGCAGATCTTGTAGCGGTATCAAGTATCAACGAACGTGCAGGATTTCGAAATGCTTTTGTAACCGTTGAGGAACTATGAAAACACGATTTGATATATAGTTTAGTTACCAATGAAATATCACTGCAAATTTCGGGCTGCGTTTCACCATATCCGTACCCCTTAGTAATAGTGTGAAATTCAACAAATCAAATTCACATTGGTAATGAAATTCCTTGAGGGAATATCCACATCTGTCCAGCAAAGAGTTTTCTTGCTGAAAGACTTTTGTTTCGGTCCATAAATTCTTCTTTCAGCATCGGAATTGGTCTTAAAGATTAGTTATTAAGACTCACGTTTGTATTGGAATGAAAATAAAGTTGAAATACTTGAAAATCCTTTAAAATTTCATGCTGACGATATTTTGAGTAAGCAATCGGCATATCGTGCTCATATCTCAATTTCTAACGTATTCTCATCGTTAGATTTTTTCAAGAACTCCCAATTGTAGAGCAGACCTACTCTTATTACAACAACTGTTTTTTTCTTCATGTATTGCGCTAATAATCTGAAATCGATTTGAAAAGTACTCACAGGAAAAATATGCAAGGATTCACAAATAAGGACTGTATCGAAAAAAATATCGGAATTTTCTGCATAGCTTCTCTTTGGGATAAGTTTAAATCTTTATCAGGTATGCAAAATTAGTTATAAAATGCGACAAAAAAGAACGTCTAATCCATTCGTATTGTAAGATCACTTTTGAAAATATGTCATCAAATCAAGAAAAAGTGCGTAGTTTAATTGTGTTCAAATACCTGGAAATCCCCTTCGTAAACATTAATATAATAATATAATATAATATTCGGTACTAGAAAAGAATGAAACAGTGAAACGAACGATTATAAATTACAAAAAGGGTCTACCTGTTGCTAGAAAGTCTGGATTAGGTAGGAAAAAAAGTTCATCCGGCACAAATTTGAGCCGAAAGGTAAAGAGGAGTCCTAACACATTCATTCGAGATATGGCTCAAAAAGTGCAAACATCGAACGCAATAGTTCAAAGGATTAAAAAACATTATGATCCAAAATTCAAAAGTACCCGATCGATCCGAGGAAAAGGAGAAAGATGCGAAAAATCGGGCTCGAAAGCTATACAAGGACTACCTGACCAAATTCGATTGTGTTGTGTTGGACGATGAAACATACGTGAAGGCCGATTTCGCACAGTTGCCTGGTCAGGACTTCTATACAGCTGGATCAAAGGGTGTTGATACAGCAGGATCAAAGGGTGGTGTTAGTCCAAAACATAAAACCAAAAAAGCACCAAATTTCCCAACTGATGTATGATTTGGCAGGCACTTTGTCGACGTGGTCTCAGATCAGAGGAATTTGTAGCGAAGGGGATCATCAACTCAGCAGTATACATCAAAGAGTGTTTAAAGAAGCGACTTAAACCATTTATCGAGAAACACGACGCATCTGCAGCATTTTGGCCAGATTTAGCGACAAGTCATTATGCTCGATCAACAATGAAGTGGTATGAGGACAACTAAACATCTCCGTGGTACCGAAAGCAGCAAACCCTCCAAACTGTCCAGAACTTAGGTCAATCGAAAAATTTGGGGTGAAATGAAAAAAAAACATTGAAGAAAACAAACAAAATTGCTAAAACCGAAAAGGGTTTTCAAAACAAGTGGAGAAACGCATATAAGGTGGTCGATGACACCGTTGTACGGAACCTAATGCGTGGAGTCCAAAGAATTTTTTCCTTGAGATGAAAATTCATTGAATTTTTATGTAAATGTTAGTTAATATAATATAATAATAAAAAAAAAATTAGTTGGATGAAGCAATTGATACCACTTTTAGAGACAAAATTATAAAGATCAATTTTTTCGATACATTCCTCAGTTTTGAATGAACACTTGGTCAATGCAAAATTCACTAGCTTGATTTCGTCAAACTTTTGGAAAGAGAGTATCTCTTATTCTTAAGACTAAGTTATTCTATCAATCCATGCTTATTAATATTTGCATAGTTTGAACAGATTTTCAATAGTTTTCATAGAATTGCTTTTATTTAGATAAAAAAAAACTGCTCAAATTTAAAAAAAATCAATCAAATTTGCATTTGTGGTAATCAACCCTTTGAATGGTAAAATGTTTTGTAATCAATACTTGGCAAGATCATATGCTTTAAAAGGCTTTCATGAAATAACAAATTGTAGTTTTTAGTAGTTTTATTCTTTAATGTTCGTTAGATTTCCATTACTTCCCCCATCATCATTTGTAATATGTTTTATTTTTTATATACAACTAAAACGATTATTGACTGCATATTCAATGTTTTTCAAGACACACAGAAAATAAGAAATAATTATTAGTCTCATTGATGTTAAATCGTGAAAAAAAAACGAATTCAGTGATTCCACCGAAGTGATGGCAATTTTGAACGCAACTATTCAAAATGGCCACTATGCGACAAATTGTCTTCAGTGGGCGTAATAACAAAAACTTCATTCATTTTCGCTAGCATTCTTTTGTCCTTCAAGCGTCGATATGAAAATAATAAATAACGTAGAAAAGGCTTCGTGTCCTGCCCCCCCCCCCATTGATCCAAGTGAATATTCTCCCTCAATCCTTGCGTAGTCAAGAATTCCGTAGATGATACGATTAATATTAACTCATTACAATTACTGTTATGAGAACCTCTCATTATTATTATTGAAAGTAGAACTATTTTCATTATTATTTTTTTGTTTAATATTTTTAATATACTCGTATCTGTAAATATTACTGGGAATTTGACCATGTGGACCTCAAGAGTCGCACCTCGCGGCTTGTTTTCATCAATTTCATCCAACACATTCTCTCAAATTACATGCCATCAAACAATGTTCAATTTACAATTCAGACTAGCAAACAAACAAAATCAATCATCATTTACCGGAATAAAAATGTCCAAATAGTTCCACCTCCAATTAAAAGTATTTCAATCGAAATATCGTCGGTGAAAATATAAATTATCTACAAATGAACTTGCCTAAACATGGACGCAGAAAAAAAATGAAACCTAACAATCTATAGTATAACTAATGGTTTCTCTTACGGCAACGCAGATAGATCGATTAAGATATTATTAACAAGGGAACAAGCGATCGAAAAAGAAAGTGAAAGTTTGCCATTTCAACGGTTATCTGACTGTTGCCATCGGCTATGATCAAATTCACTTTCGTTAAGGATTTGCGATAGGTTTTATTTGGATTTTGAATTGGATATGCTATTACAGTTGATATTTGATGTTGGATTGGTTTGAATACAATTTATCGTTTAGTTTATTTTTAAAAATTTTGGTAGTTCGTTTTGCGAAAAATATTTTTTGTAGCACGTTAGTCAGGTTGAACGTTTTTCTAGCACGATCTGCTTCCTTCTTTCGCTTGTGCTAGGCAAATGATTTCGAAATTTAACTGTTCCACATTGTTGATGTATGATAATATTGTTGCTGCATAGTTTCCCAGGCTTTCCCGGACCAATGGATGTTTCTGGTCCGTTGTCCAAGCACGCTGCAGCACCTCATATCGAGGCGAAGCGACAATATCATGGCGTTTTTAAACGCTTCACTTTACTCTAAAAAGATCGTTGCATCTACTCGTACTGTACACAAACTGGATTAATCATAAGAACTATCCGAAGCTAACTGTACATTCCGTGACCAGGCTGAGCGTGAACGTTACCATCTGACGACATCGGCTACAGCATTACCCATAGTAGCCAAGGATGTCTTGTAAGAAGCAAGCCAAAATCCAGAGCTAGTGAAAGCACCGTCCTCCGCTTGAAGTGCAACAAAAGGGGGTCGTTTGTGGTTAATGTGCAACGGGAAGAAATTGTGGTCACGAATTTTACTCCATTTCATGTTGAAAAATTGTGGCAGTAAAAGGTGGATTGAGACCAACCAAAAACAGCAGCATGAGAAAGAAATTGCTTCATAGACGAGCAGACAATTTTAATGAGAGCGCACTTCATTTACTTCACTTGCTCCTGCTACCTTTCTTCTGAACTGGTCTGGGCTGGCGATGGTCTCGACAATGTCTTTTCGTAGATACATCTTTTTGATGGTATTTCGTGGAGTTTTTCGCGATTGCCACCATGGACCTGGAGGAATCATGGAGCGAGCGAGCAGAGGCAGTTTTCGGAAGACATTATTTGAACTTTTCTTTTCATTCAGCCAACGAATCGGACCTGGGAACAAGAGGGACGTTTGCTTATTCGAATCCGGAAAACACAACTGCGAATAACCTCAATTTAAAGAAGTTAACAGATATCCAGATGAGGTTGGTTATTGCGATATAAAAACAAAGACACATCCACCGTTCATGGCCCGACTCCTCGAGTGAGTGGCCACAAGACAGTAGCAACAAAATGATGTCGTCCATGTTCGTACAAGCGACAAGAGGGATTCTTCGAGTAGCAAAGTAATTTTGTAAGAGTTCTACAACGATACCTGTGTGTAAAGTGCTCCCCGGATGCTATCAAATGCTACCAAATGCTGCAGATGCGATTTGTAATTAAACGTTTTCAAGACATTAACGCAGAAATTGCATGTCTTTCGTAATGCATTGTGGGTATGTTGCATGGAGCGTCAGAGTGCATTCCCGCCTGCAAATGGCATTCCTCAATGTGATTTGCGTCATTAGCATTCCGACATAAACGAACAATTACACTCACGCTGGAACTGTTCAAGTACAGCAGAAAAAAACGGAATGATGGCGAACATCTTTCAGTGGCACCATTAGACGGTCTGCATGAAGATAATAAAAGGATGCTAGCTTGTGACGTCCCCGCACGAGGTTAATTGCAAGCATCCATTCCGAGAAATATGCTCTTAGCAAAATTGAAATAAATAAAATATAAAAAATGGTCGATACTCTCTAGAGATATGGATCAAAAATATTTAAAAACGTCCATTGGTTAGGCCCAAAATTTCAAAAGCAATTTTCTCGAAGCAAGTTTTTTCGACACTGGATGTCTCTGAAATTTTTCATTGTATAAATAACTAGCTGCCCGGACAGACTTCGTTCTGTCAAAAATTATTGGTCTGTCGCAGTCCAATAGAAAAAATTAATTTTATTAATTAAAAATGAAAATTTTTTTTTTTTAATTTTTGAATTTTTTTTAATTTTTTTAAATTTTTTTCTCCGTAAGAACCATCCTTGTGCCTTAAGGAAAATATATTTAAAAAATAGCCGAATCGGTCGAGGCGTTCTCGAGTTTTGCGCTTAGCAACACATTTGGCGATTCATTTTTATTTATATAGTTAGATTCTATTTATATAGATAGATGAAATTTAGAGAGAGAAACGCTCTTGAAATTTTGACCCTAGCCAATGGACGCGCATAATCTTTGGCATCCTCCTTAAACTTTTCAATGATTTACTTTCCAACAATTTCTCAAACGTATACAGGAAAAATAAAGAAAAATGATTCATTGAATGTTCTGGATACATGTGATCCTTTAGGGGGGGGGGGGGTGGAATTGGTTTTCAATGTTTTAAACACATTTTTAAGGATTGTTTTTTTAAAATATGGTAAACATACATTTTTTTGTAAGTTCAGGACATCTGTTAGATTTTTGTAATAAAATATTGTGAATTGAGCCAAAGAAAATTTCTTTGTGATGATCATCAAAACTCATTACTGGATCATCTGTTGACTAAAAACCAAAAAGATTTCGTTATTTTATGTTTTTCGAAGTAAAAATGCCTAGTTTTTTAGTTTTATTTGATTTTTCAATTTTTAGAAGCAGAATAAAGACAATTTTTTTGAATTTGTAAGAAAATGTCAATTTTTTTAAATTTTAATTGATTTTTCAATTTTTAGAAGTAAAATATAGGCATATTTTCTGAATTTATGAAAATTTATCGATACGAATCGGCGAATTTGTTATTTTAAAGTAAATTATAACGATCAAAAAAACAAAATCTCGACGTTGTTACCTTGTAATTTATGTATAAATTAAATGTACAAAATTTGCGAAGGATCGGATAAATATTTTTTGAGTTACAGTGGTCATCGACTCTGAAAAAACTGAATCTGAGAAAAACGCGTTTAAAAATTAATTATAGCAAAATTGGTTGGGGAACATAAATTTGAAATGGCTGTATCTCCGTCAGTTTTGCTCCGATCAATCTCAAATTTTATCTGGATACTTCTGAAAAGCTGTACTATTGCATAAACTAGACTAAATAAACAAAACTAAACTAACCTACGCCTCTCCCTTTAAAAAGATCTAAGGCTCGATTTCAACAGGTATGCCATTATATATTTTGGATTTAAATTTTGCCTAATATGATGTCTTGGATTTTTAACAGATTATTCTGACATTTTTTTCACTTTTGCAAAAAATGTATAAAATTTGTTGGGTTTACATTGGTTGTATAGTTTTCTTAGCATTTTATTGCACTTATATATATATTTTGTAGTTAATTTTTAAATCAATAATCTTAAATGGCATTGAATTTGTGTTGAAAATATTTAAATATTTTTTTTTGGGTTTTGAAGGCAATTTTGGATCGAGTCAACTCAATTCATGTAACAAATAAATCATGTTAAAGGTTATAAAAAAGTTAATTAAAAATATTTTTAAAAAATAATAGATTTTTTTTGCAAAAAATAACCTTCTACCCTCCCGTGCGGGTGGAGGGTGGATGCAAAATGGGGTGCAAAACGTGTGTCTAAAGTGTTAGCCCTATTCATATTACATCACTGGTGAAAATGACATTCTTCAATTTTTTTTTTAAAAAAAATATTTTTTGTTCTATTTTTTAAATATTTTTTAAAATATTTTTTTAATTTATTCATTTATAACCTTAACCTTCACTATTCACTTATTTTTTTGCATAAGTTTAAAATAAATGACAGAAAAATGTGTTGAGAATTCAATAGGCAAAATTTTAAATTCACAGGATCAAATCGAGCCTTAGTTTTCTTTAAGGGGTCACAAGTGTCCAGAACAATCAAGGAATAATTTTTCTTTTTTTCACTGAATATTTTTGCAAAAAAAAATCTATTAATTTTTTTAATATCTTCGACTTCTAAACAAGTCACTTCCCAGATCAATTTTACGGTTGAAAATAATCTCTGAAAACAGGCAAAATAACCATTTTTTAGTGGGCGAACCCTCATAACTTCTTATGGGGCCGTGATCGACGCGAATTTTTTATGTCATAGTAGTAGGGGAGCCCCCTCGTTCGATCCCCTTTACCCTTCGGGGGTGGGGGTCATAATCTAAACCAAATAAATTTGCATTTTTTTCTTTAATAATGCCCAAGGTAAGATATGTTACTTATTGAAGTAAAGATATATTTTTATTCTTGTCTTCTGCTGGGATATTTTTCATATTAAGTATCGCTAACGGTGTTTGATCTCCGTAACTAAAAGATGCAGTGAATAATGAATAATTAAAGTCTAATCAACATGTTTCATATTTTTGGGCTGATCACATTCCTATTTATAGATGCACACTACATTTGGTACTCCCACCATACTATAATATTATTTCTATTGAAATTTCGTTACAAAGTACTTTTGAAGATTGTAGACCGGATGGAGTGCAACTGATCAGGTTTTCACTTTTCAACGAAATCCAAGCAGATGCATTTTAGCCGGAAAATATTAGACCATATAAGTATGGGCAGCGAAACTCCGGCGAATGTGGTATATTTTTGTTAGCAAACATCCAAAGATACAAATCAGCACGATGAACCCATGTAGGCACCGTGAAGTAGCTTCCATTTGAATTCGTAACCGATTCGATAGATTCAGTTAAAAAAAAATTAACACGGCTTTCAGGTGAAATATGAAAGTCGGTTGGTGTTTGATGTTTTTACGATGTCTGTGCGACCGGAAAGCGAAGACTTACCCATTCAGATATGCAATAAATTGTGCAGGTTTTCGGTGTCAGTGCAAGTTTTATGCATTTTTGAAAGCGAAAACCTTTGCATCTATGCAGCTTATCAATTAGGGCTTGCCTAATGGCTTCCCACACGAATAGATGATTTTCAAGGTAGTAGTTGCATCGTGTAGTGCATAAAGAAGGAGAAAGTAATGTTGTCCGTGTGCAATTACCATATATTTTTTGCATCTGCATGATTTGTGCATCCGTCTGCGCGTTCAATAAAATTTAATTATGCTGGATAGAAACGAGAGATGCTGGCTTCGGGAATGTGTTTCGAGTATGTTGAGAAGAAGAAATTGGCATGTTAGCTGATTTAAGGGACACTAAGGTAACGTGAGTTTCACTTGTTTGAGCGAAAAGTATGTAAAGTGCTGATGAGATGAACGCCGACATGCACTGTTTGGGTGGCTTCGCTATTAAAACATGTGCGAGATTAGAAAGTCCTGAAATTTCGATGGACTGCATTCGTCTGGTCAATATTTAGTAAAATTTGTACTCTTTTAATAGAGGAACATCTCCAAGAATGCTTTTGAATTGACTTTATCTATTTTGGACCTATGAACCACATCTGGAGATGCAAGCTGGTACGCATATGTAAGCATCGCCAAACAATGAACAATGTTTATCCATTACTCCCAAAATGTTCGCCGACCTAGTCACAAAGCACGATTTATTTCAATTCGTTTACGAATTCATTTTGGATGATTTCAAATGTGACTTGCTCATGTGTACTGCTTCCAATTAAGCATTACTTGCACACAAACCAGCCGAGCTTATGCAATGAAAACTCATTAATTTACCAAAACCGTACTCCACCGCACATACACATAACAATTTCAATTAATTCGATTAAACCAACAAAGTATAAATAGTGACCAGCAATATAATAACAATTATTAATAGCTTGATGACCAAACAACCAATGTTTGTTTATCGGTGCATCTCAACTCAATCCGTTCGGCCAACAAATTATCAAACTGATTATCAATTCAGATGTCGTCCTGTACGCAACATTAAGCGAAATCCTCAATGCATTTCACATAATTTCCATGCAAAAGGTCGCCCGGTACAACGACACTATCGTATCGTAGTCGTTCGGTTCATCTTTTGTACGAATGTTCCTCACAAACGATTCCCATTTAGATTATTCATATAATATGTGATGATAGATTGTTTGGCTTGAACACTGGAATACAGACAGAGATTACGTGCTCTGCATAAAAATTATCAATTTGTATCTAGGTATCTAATTGTCATAAGTCATAAGATACGAGCACGTCGGGACTATGGGGATATTTCAGTGTAGGTGAAGGCGTTGTAAGAAAGAAGTTTGATGGTATCTAAAAGCTAAGAAGGACACATTCCTTATATGCTTGATGTGAAATCAACATTTTGTCCAATTAATCATGACTCGATCACCGTATCAGTTTGATATACATTTAGTTAGATCCTTTCTGGCATTGAATAGTATTGTAAGAAAAAAATCTTCGATGAACAATTTCTATGATGATTGGTTAGTTTTCATTCAGTTTCTGAATTTCGAAGCGACTCAATGGACTTCTACTGCCACAATATTTCAGTCCAAATGCAGAAGTTTAATGGATTCATTTGACTTAATATTCTAATTAACATTCTGCTTAGGTGAAATCCAAACAACCAAAAATCATGTTCCAAATTTAGTAAAGTCTAGAAAATTTGGAACGCTTTAATCTTCTGCTATCGTTCGTGCTGCACGCTAATTCACGCTGAATCTAAGGTCACATAAATCTCAGCGGAAAATCACACAAAAAAGTCAAAACTATAGTAACATACTTTCATTTTAAATGCTAATTTTAACAAGAACACTCAGAAATAGTTGAAGAAGACATAAATAGGTGAAACCAACACTATGTACTCAATGTGGAGTACAAAAATAACAATGAAAAATAAAAATAAAATAAAAATAAATAAATAAAAATATAAATTAAATAAACTATCCAAAACTCAACCTCAAGAAATGTTTTTAGTCATTCTTTCATGTCTATTCAACAATATATTTTTATTTATGATATTCCAGTCCATTTAATTTTATATATTTTGTAGTAACATTGTTGATAATGATTCAAAATGAAAATCACGGGCAGTTGGGAACAGCATCGAAAATATATTATTTACTAAACAAATTAGTTTTTCTTGATAATGCACATTGTATGCAACATCGTAATTCAATAAAATTATTGGAAGCAAACAAAAAATTATGCGTGTTAAAATCATGATACATTGTCTTCTTGCTGTTCGGCTTTCAGATTGTATATGGTAAATTTAATATAATTTTCTCGTGTCATTATTTTTGAAATGCATTCAATAAATTTAAGGGATTGTCCAGCATTTCGCGGTCAGGTAAAATTGGCTCTTCTTAATTTTTGAACATATTGTGAAATGCTTCAAAAAATAAGAAGATCTCATTTTACCTGACAGCCAAATGCTGGTCAATCCATAAAATTTATTGAAAATAATTAAAAAATAATGAAACGAGAAAATTACATTAAATTTATACAATCTAAAAGCCAATATATTGATCCTTCTTAGGCAATCGCAGATATTTCCTTCCGGCTAAAATAAATAAGTCCACTCAAGAAATAGAAGACACACAACTATTCATGGTAACACGAATGATGTATGAATTCAGAATCCTTATATCTCTACTCCGAGTAGCATCCAGAACAATCGATTGTAAGAAGATAATCTCTTAAGAAGTTGTCCCAGACTATTTCAAAAACAAATTTTTAAATTACTGTATAATATTTTTTATTTTTATTGATTATACCAAGTTTATATTTTAAGTAGCTTTCTCCGCCGTTTTGCTGCATATTAAGTAATAGAAAAAGACTTTCATTAAGTGCTAGATAAAATATGGAACTAACAATTTCTTTTGTTTCATTGATTTTGAATACGGCACTTAGAAGTATGGTTGGACCACGTGGGGCACTGTTTTAAAAAGTGTGGTTAACAATCGAGCTGACCGTTCGGTGTAGAACTAATTTCTTTCTTTGAGATTTTCATGAAAACTATTTAAGATACACTATATCATCATGCTGTTATATATGAAATTTAAAAAAATCATCATGCATCAGTTCTAAGTCTTTGAAATTGATTATTTTTACGCCGCCTCTGACTAGCCTTGATTCCTTCATATACCGAAAAAATTCGACGTAATTAAAGAAATCCGTCCGTTGCAAACTTGGATTTCATATGGAATGATAAATTTTTGAATCAATTTTCCATATCATCTGCCTTTAAAATTATGCCGAACTTTGTGGAGAAGCTTGGAAGAGACTATGTATCTATGCAAACGAAAGATTTTCGTTAGCTTGGAGTGTTGAAATTGCTGAGCCAACAAGTACACTGACTTCCTCTAGTTGCTCTGCGGCATATCTACATACATATATGTATTCATGCTTTTCATATTTCACTAACTCAACGCTGAAATGTGCCCTGCGAGGCTGAGAGAGTCAAAAAGGCAACAGATT
Organism: Oxycera nigricornis; assembly: GCA_963942545.1. Classification (NCBI taxonomy): domain Eukaryota; kingdom Metazoa; phylum Arthropoda; class Insecta; order Diptera; family Stratiomyidae; genus Oxycera; species Oxycera nigricornis. The sequence goes on along the minus strand of OZ012663.1, from coordinate 5,117,330 downwards.
CTCAACAATGTTGCATTAGACGATTATTCACTGTGCATGAATGCTTGATCTAAGACATTCTGGAATCTATGCGTATTAATGTCGCATTGTATCTGTCTGTATCTAATTTTTTTGTCTGCCAAGTCGATCAGTTTGCTGTCCAAAGTCATGCATAGTATGTGCAGAGAAGGCGTAGGCGAGACATCTCTTCTTATAGGAACTATGCACTCTTGATGGATTATTCGTCATTGATCATGGAACATAGAGTTTTGGATGAGTGCCCCTTGAGTTGTCACCCATTCAAACTGATTGCAATCCAGAACGAGAACGGGTTTCACTTAAGAAGGAAAATCCATCATCGAGTGCAAAACACAATATCTATTAATTTAATCCACATCTTATAATGTCAAATAAATCCTTGTTTATTCTAGCAGAATGCCTAATAAATTAGGTGCTTGCTAAAAAATTATGATCGTAGATACATACCCTTTACAGCTAAAGATGCATCCAAGCCGAGGAAGACGATCAGTATCAAACTAAATTTTAGCATCGTAGATGTTTAATTCGACTAATCACCACTACCACTTTTCTGAGAAAGGATCGTGCGATCGTGCAACAAATTGGATGATAGTCCCACCGAACGGGTGATCTTTTCCACCCTCGTCAAAGTATCTTGCATCAATCAATAACAAGAAGAACGTTTCTACTCTCGTTTCAACCAAACTCGAGTCGCAGGCACAATTCAATCAATCCAAACGATCGATATTCACTAAAACACTGGTTATACACTTCGATCAAAATGTTATTGCTGCTGTTCTTGTAAAGTATCTTTCCGCCCGTTTCCTTAGCGATCTGGTGTCAGCCTTTGCAGATTGGACATCAACCAGTCTGGAACAATGTGCGCGAGGATCAAAGATCCGAACAATAGATATCACGATCACCAAAAAGTACTAGAGCTTGTTCGCGATGAATTCGATGCTAATCAAGATCATCACGCGACTGACTCGATGCCAGGATGCCTTCCTTGATGGACGGATGGATGGATGGATAAATTGATATAACAGATCAAAGATGAATGGTGTCTTTGCAGAGGCAGATGGATGGACACCGAATAAGCTCGCGAGCGCGAATAAATGAATCGCTTTCTATCTTCCCGATCCGAAAGATACACTATCCACACTGGGAACAATCGCGCGAAAGATATTGTTCGAGTTCGCCTGAGTCGGAGCCGCGCTGCACGTCTGTAAGTTGAACTTGATTCGAAAGTACGAAGCGGCGGATGAGCGAAAGAAATGCTGCGGTCGTGGAGAAAGGTTCAAAGTATGAACCAAGAATGAATTTTCATGGCCAAGGTTTCATGAATTTATAGAGAAATGCTATTCGTTCCGTTCGGGTTGCATTGGACTTTCAGATACTTGCCGAGTGGTACCGAACTGTGAGGTTGATGATGATGGCGATGATGATACTATTAACTTCTGCTGCTTCTGATTGCCGTTTCAGCTAACATGTCCATGGACGCGACAATCATTTTGGAGGAGCGCTCCTGCACGCCATCGTAAGGTGGCGATGGACGATTGCGAATGCGAACATCCTCACTGCTTAGGATACTTGCTTCGAGGTGGAATGTCCTTTGGGAATTGCACTTTTCACGGTTCAGTGCACTAGTGTCGCAGTATCTGCATACTTTTCGGAATTCTTCCACGCCGATGGCCTTTTGGCTCGAAGCAATGGCTGCAAGTTGGCAGTCTATGCACTGCGAGTCGACGAAGCATAACAATCCATAAAAACGGACGTGATACACTAGCACGGTTACCGATTAACTCGAATAAGAACCACCATCTACTGAACGTGCATTAATTTTCATATGCATGCGTGCCATTACAGATATTCGACCATATCATCACATGTGATGGCCCAGTGCTTCGCATGCTCTTTTGATAGGACATTATTATACCATCGTGCGATATTTGTGTGCGATAAACAAATGTGTTTTGTCATTACAAAATGCGATTGGGATTGTCTAGAGAGTCCCGAAAACATTCACGATAGTATGCCATTTATGTTGCATTTTTTGTAATTATATGTTAAACAATTTGTAAATATTCATAATGAATTTAAGCGTCAACAGAAGGATATTTTTGTCCCAATTCAGATTTTTGCAGCTAAGAGGTTTTGGACCATTTGATATTGTCGTTGCATTGAAACGATGGGTGAATTTATTGACTGATTCTTCACGAAATTTTTTCGTATAGTCCAATAAAACCAAGTACTGATTTGGTCTGCCACGCCATTGATTATGTAGGTCTATGTAGGTTCAAAATCAATCGATTTTAAAATTTGAAACGCATGATTTCTTTGAAAAGTTTGCTGGAAACATCCGGTAGAATTTATCAATGGTGTGAGGAAATTGTTTGCGTATTAGTTAGGAGTAAAATGTTATGAAATTCATGGTTAAAAAACTAAAAAAAGCGCACATTTAAGTGTCCAGCAATTAGCTTTCTTTTCAGAGGTCATATTGAAGGTTAAGTGTATCTAATTTTATCAATATTTACTCTTCTATGAACTTCATACTTTAAACTCAATCTATTTCAGTTGTTTCAATTGAAATGTTAAATTGGGGAAAACTGACTCTAATTTTTGTTAACTACTATCAAAAATCATTAAAAGTTCTGTTTCTTACATCATAGAAATTTGTTTTTTGCACCATACATAATAGTTGCACCCAAGAGCTATATGGCAGTTTGAATTCGTTAACACCTTGCAAAAAAATCTTCAATACAATTCTACATGAAGCCGAGAAAAATGATATCTGGAAGGACCAAACTATTTTTTGTTATTATCCATGGCCCAAACATTCTTTGAAAGACTGTCTAAAAATATATAAGGATTTTTGGAAGGGCAAATAGTTTTAAGTGTCAATTTGGAGAAAACTAGTAAAATGCGAAGATACCCAAAATCTGAATAGTATCCACAAGGGTTTTTGATGAACTACAGTTCTTTCAACAATTATGGTTCGAAAAAAATGTTCAAATTTTTGAAACTATGCTAATTTGCCAAAAACAGTTTGATATGTATTTAGCAGATAGTGTTTCGTCGGTACTGGAAATTATGGTTGCATCAAGAGTTAGATTGGATAATTTTTCACGCAATAGATGAATGTTTCCATTGATTGATTAGAAACAAAACAAAAACAGAATGTTTATAATATAGAGATCTGAAAATAGATAAAATTAATATTTGATAAGTTATGCAAAAACTTGACAAAAAAGTGTAGAAAACTTGTTAAAATAACTCGAGCAATTGCAAACTACTAACCAGGTGAATCAAGAGCAAATGTTGGAGGGAATCAGTGGACGCAGATAGAAATTTGATTTTAAGAGGTCTTTTAGGTTACGATTTTCAACAAAAACTTAACTATGTTTTTCAATAGAAAGAGAAGAGATATTATTTTGAAATTTTGTGCATATGTTAATTATTACTTTCGGTGTACAATTTTTTTTAGATTTTTGAATTGATTTTTTTACCCATAACATTTTTTTAAAAAAAACATCAAAATATGACGGCGGGCATGATTTCAGGTGACTCGATCATCTAGGCAAAAAGGAAACACTGAATTAATTCTTGTTTAAGCCTATAGCAGATACCGGAATAATTTTTTTCATTAAAACATAACAAAATGGCGAACATTTTTTCACAACTATTGAGGGTGGAAAATTGAGTGAAAATCGGAAAATTTGATACAAATCATAATGATTCCGCTACCGGCTATAGCCATATATGTGTACAGCAACATATGAAAAAATCAGAGTGATCGGTTGAGTAGTTTTTCTAAAATCGTGTCCGCCAGCTTAAAAAGACATGAATTCGAGAAAATCGCATGTTTTTAAGGAATTACGAAGCACCTTTCTAATAAATCATTCGATGTTAAATCTTCGTATATTGGCTTCGCAATTTCCTGAGCTTCTTGATCAAGAGGTGGACCATGCTTATACTTTAGTAATTCAGGAGAGGGGAGTCGAGAATACCGAAACACGCTTGAAAATACTTTAAAAATTAAAATATCATTATAAATTCATTTAAATCGTATTCTTGATGAAATTTACTAACGAAATCTGTATATTTTTTTGATTTTTTGAAAAATTGTAACCTAAAAGACCTCTTAAGATTCGCAAACTGGAGGACGCAGTCGTTGGGCGTATATAGCCTGGAATTCAGGAGAACATCCCTATATTTCAACTGGTGTGCTGTTGTTTATGAAAATATGTAAAAAGGAATTTTCAAATTGTTTTAAAATTTGTTTTTCATATGCAAACAACAATCGAACACTCGTTTGAAAAAATATTTTCATAAAAAGCAAATCAAATCAGTTATACTACTTTCCCATTTTCATGCAGATTGTTGCATACTTGACAAAGCGGCTATGGTCAAAATTGATGAGCTTTAAGCCAATTCATTTCTATCTCCTTAAAAGAAAATATACGTAGTTTTGGGCTTATTTTTAAATATTTCCTAACATATGAATTTGTGATATGTTTAAAATCAGATTGAGACTACAGTGTAGAAACACATCGATGCAACATTTTGCGAAATTTGATACGGTGGACTATCTAGAAATAGTAGTACCTTACGATATTTTCTAATGTTCCATTTAGAAAAAAATAGCAGGCATCATTCAAGCGTTTGTGCAATGTATCCTTACTATCAAAACCTACAACATCATTAACGTTTAAATCTTTAAATGGCTTTGGATGGGTAGCCTTTTCGATCAACTGTAGCTATTATCGTAAACCGCTCTTTTGGATATCTTCCCCCGATGGCCGTTTTCCTTTGTACTGATACCGATTCAAAGGATTTTTTCGAAAAAATTAACGCCATCTCCTCTACATCATGTTTCATGATTTTTCTTGAATGTCTTCAACCAACTATTGGATGCTTAAAATTTTCAGTTTCAAGGATTTGGGCTAAAGAAATTTTTTTTTCACTAGATCATCGACCTGGTAATTGAAATGTTTTTTGATCGTGCCACAGAGCAAACCATCCAGTTAACTTATCAATTTCAGTCTTCTGGCCAAAAACTTTCTTTGTTTAATCGTCGGTGCAAACTGTTCAGAGACGGTTTCAATAGCTGTCCCGAATTTGACTTATGTTAACATCGAACTCAATAGTCAGCTTCCGCAAGCGCCCATCGCTTTCCTTATGTGCCTTTACAATTGCAGTTTTTTTTCTCGAGAAATTCGTCTCCTCATATGTTTTCCGTTTTCACTCATCTAGCTTTAAATGGTTTTTAACCATGTAGTGAATCTTCATCAGTTCACGATTGATAAAGTAGTGATGGACCGATACTTTAATAATAGTGACTAGAAACTGAGTATTGTCTAGGTCTTCTTGTTCGTAACCATCCATTCTCATAAATCCCTACCTTAGCATTAATTTCACTTCTCCATGAGCTTTTCAAATGCATAAGAAAATATAAGCGAACATATTCTTGTATCGAGGTCCACAATTTCCATAGAAGCAAATAGATATCTCCCAATTTAAAAATATTTTCAGGCAATTTTGGTATCATTTTTAAAAAATGTTCTGATAAGTATTCGAAATTGATTCGGATCGTCATACCCATGTCCTGAATGAAGAGTTGTCACCATTATTGAGATATGAGTCTTGAGTGAGTTGTAGTACAGCTCAATGTGTATTGCAATTAAGAGGATGTCCCGATTACTGAGTGTCCTTCTTAGTAGGCTTTACTGTATTACAGCTTGCAAAGTGAATATTTTAGAACAACATATCTTTTAGAAACATGGTTAAATTAGTTCACAGTTCAGCTGCTCCTCATTGAATTCAGTGAGGCGTGAACTTCTTTGGATCCAATTGGACAATTTCACACCTAAGAGTATGTGCCGTGATTGATCCGTTTTGATAGGGTAACAACTCAAAGCCAACTCGGAATCCACGATAAATTATGGAAACTCTGACCAGAATACACTAATAGACTTTTACTTTTCCTCTAATGCGTGTTGGCCTGTCCAAACATTGACGCAGCACAAGACAACGCGTTAATTTCTTCCGTCACGTAGTAAGCTTGACAAAAATTTGATATCTTTCTATATTAATTGCCAAGGAACCGACGAGGATAGTGCCTCCAAGCATTTCCATGGAAATGAGTTGGGTTGCATGCTACACACATGAGGTTTCTGGACGCTCTAGAGTTGAGTGTGTGGGCATGGAGCCAGCCTGCGCTAGGTTGGATATCTCCAGAAGATAGATAGATGGATCGCGGGGCTCAGATACTTGGCCAAGGTACATATGCACGTATGGGACAAGGTATCTGCCGCGGTTGGCATCTGATTTGACTTTATTGCCAACCCAACTCACCGGGCTGACACACCACTTCACTCTTTGAATATAATTTGATCGAAAATGCTTTTACCCGAACGAAAACTGCAGCTCGAGGCTCGTCCGTGCCTCCGTGGAACTTATATGGTCGGATGGTCTCGCTTGTTGCTTTACTTTTCACTTAATTTCTCTCTTGTATAGTTTTGTATCTTAAAATATGATGTGCTCGCCCGTAATTACTTCTGAACTTTTCCTCCATGTCCACACAGCAGTTATTCAATTTGTGTGCGCCTTTTTCGAGCCATTCCCGCCGAATACATGGCGCAGACATGGTCGTTCCGAGCTTTTGCCATGTACACACATATCTTCAGGTCGGAAGATGGAAAACCGTGTTTGAATACCTTTACGATTGCACGATGGACTGAGTATCTGCTCGCTGTGCGGATAGATTGATTGAGCAGCAGATACTTACATATATGTTGCGAAGATTTGGAGTGATACATGGAAATGCAGCGTTTTATTTTTTGATTGCATGGCCGAACGATTCTAGGGGTCCGTCTATTAGTCACTTTCATTTTGCATCCAAATGAGCATGAAATTTCTCTTTCGCATCTATTGTATTGCATCCGCTCGCCATGTGACCGCTAATGGCTAATGGACCGTCGCGGCTACGCAAAATCTTCTACAAAAAATTAACGGGTGCATTGTTTCGACAGTGGATTTTGTTGAAAGACGCCGAGGAACGAGCATTTATCAAAGTAAGGAATCGAGTTCGATATATGGACTGGGTGTGCGCTTTTGCTTGTTTGCCGATGCCAACAAGAAGCATGAATAATTATCATGGATCTTGTTCCTTGCAAGAATGATGGAGAATTTTAATTGCATATTAATTAAGGAACTTCAAAATCTAGATTGGAACAATGGATATAAGGGGACTTGCGTCGAAAATGAAGAGAAGAGGTCGTAAATAAGAATTTTTTGTGGGTTGAAAAGTCGATTGATGAGACTGTGGGCATTTCGTTTTTGGTTATATCCATCATCAATTTCATACTTCAAGTCATAACCGATTAGCTGCTCAGAAATGCAAAAACTGAATAGTAGTTTTTCTTTGGGGGGTTTCGCCTAGCGATCTTCCAATTTGTTGACCGTTGTCGGTAGTTAGTCAGTGTAGCAAACAGAAGCATCACTTTTTTTTTTTTGTTGCAATTAAACATAACCGCCAGAAATAGATCAAGGGTCAACGTTTTTGGGCAGTTCCCGATGTTAATATTTCAAAGGCAACTTCTTTATGTGGTCAATGCATTTGTTAGTTAGGAAGCACTTGTCAGCACTTAGCAATACGCCGAATAGATAGAGTTGGGTCGGTTTTGCTATTGAAGATATTAGCTATGATTCGTTCTCGGGAACATCCATACCTGCAAATTCAAAAGAAGAGGCTGATCTTTTTCAAAAGCATGATATTTCCTGGTGAAAATGCTGTATTCATAGTAAATTTCTGAAATATTTTCAATATGAGATTTATTGCATATCCCATATTTAAAAAACAACCGATTGCTTTTAGAAATCTAATTGTACAACCCAAAATGTACTTCTTATAAACAAATTTATAAAATTATAATTGTTATCATTCCATAAAAAACTATCAAACTAAAAATCCAAAAAATATGGAGGCGAAAAATTGATTTTACCATAGTCAAACTAAAATTTTATAGGCTTTGAAAAAAGAAAGAAAAAGTTTTGAAGTAGGAAGTAGGAAAAAACTGCATTTCGGTATACTTTGGCCGGTTAAAAATATTCCCATTGACGGAAATTCACTAAAACTAGACGACATAAAAATGTTTTCGTTAAGAAATTTTTTCATGTAAAAATTGCATAGTTTACCAAACAAATTTCTGAACCATAAAATAATAGCGGAACCAAATATTAATTACGGAATTAAAGCGACTCAATAAATTACAAGGTATTGAAAATGCTATTGACTGACAGAACGTTTTGAAAGGGCCATAAAAAATGTAGTTTTTAAACGTCTTTTGGTTTAAAAATTCTTTCGTATTTAGTCAAAAAAAATTTGATTAAAATAATCACTTGAAATTCGTTAAAACAAATATTTAAGATCATAAAATTGGTTTCCAGAGCGAGCATCGAGTCAAAAAAATTAAAGAGTTTAAAGAAATTATTTATGTAGGCGAAGCTTTTTGAATAATCTGATAAAAACAATATTATGACCGTAGATTTTTTTGGATATCCAAAATAAAATATTTTCAAGCAATAAATTGAAGTTATCAAAATTGGTACATTTTGAATCTAAAATAAATAAAATTTACGTGTTAGAACAATTGTAGGTCATATTTTAAGGGGATAGTCTAGTGTTGAGCCCGAAAAAATTAATGTTTTTTAAAATCGATATACAAAAAAACGCCAAAAGGTATTGACTTGAAACTTTGTATATTTGTTTAATAATATTTAAAGAAAGAAAAATCATATTTATTGAAAAGAAAAGAATATGGCAGCCGCCGCAATGAAGTACTGCATCAGCATCAAAAACAAATTTCAATTGGGCATCGTAATATTGTCTCCAAAATAATGTTCTGAAAGCAAATTTTAAAACATTTTCTTGGTTTTAAGATCATAATCGACGAAACGGGCTTAAATTCAGAGCAAAAAAAATCTCCTTTGAAGAGCATTTTTTTTTTCAAAAAGAAAACATGCAAAATTCAACCATCGTAATTTCAAGTGCGTGGCAAATCGTCTAAATTTGTTTTTTGTTCTAAATTTAGGCCCGTTCCGTCGTTTCTGATCTAAATAACAAGAAAATATTTGGATATTTGCTTCCAGATCAATTTTCTGCCCACAATTTTACGAGACGCAATTGAAAATTTTCTTTGATGCTAATGGAGTTCTTCATTACTGCGGCCGCCATTTTGCTTTTTTCTCTTCAATAAATACAAATTTTTTCCCTTTAACTATTATTAAACAAATATACAAACTTTCAAGTCAATATTCATTGTCGTTTTTTTAAACATCAATTTAAAAAAGCATCCATTCTTCCGGGCTCAGCACTAGACTACCCTCGTAATACATTCGAATTTTGAATTCATATTTTTCAAATAATTTTTATTAAAAATGAACTGCACACAATTGAAATTGATCTAATCTCCATTGGAAATGATACTATTTTAAAGCTATTACAATTCAGTGTTCAGCTAAACCTTGAGTCGTAAGAACATCTTCTGAATTTCTACTTAAAAATATTATTCCCACAATTTTGTCAACGTTATTGATAGATTTTCAAAGACTGTTGATAAAAAGCCAAGGCCACTAACTTCCAGTGAAATTAGAAAGGAGCTTATCGACCGAGTAAGAAGCATTTTGAAACTAACATTCGTAAAAAATGTGACCAATCGGTCACACCAACAAGCATCGTTGAATAATAGTGCGGTTAGAGTTAAGACGGTTATACACAATGTAACAAATATAATCCGATTTGCACAAAACTCAGTCATCCAATGATAGCGTAAATTTTCAATTTAAGGGTATATAATCCAGAGAGGCTTACCATTGGAGCCTGTTATGTAAAGTATATATCAAATTTTATCAAGTTCTTTCTGGCAACGTTGTAACAGACATCATGATCCTTAAATATGTTTGAAAAGAAACTATGTAGGATCAAGTATGAGACAAAGCTCAGGAATTTTCCAACCAACCAGCTTCAAAGCATTAGATGGAGATCAGTTGGCTCCACAAACGAGTGATGAAATAGCACGCAATCTAGAACTCTCATCCATATTTGATTAAAGGGGGAACCCATTATCCTTTACATATTCATGAAAATTCATAGGAAAACTACCATCAACCATTTACTCGCCCAGGGATAACAATCACAAATTTAATTTATATAAAAACATTTCATAAGCAAGAACTGAGCCTTTGTGTACGAATAAAATTATCCATGGTGAAAATATTTTTAATGATATTTGTTGTTTTTTTGTGAAGTTTATGTAACATGAACTTCACAAAAAAAATAAAGCTCAAATACAAATGAATTAAGTTCACTTTATTAATTCGTCTGGATTTTACCAACAATTATGTCCATTAATCAGTGAAAAAAAATTATTACCAGTTTTAAATGGTATTAATCGGAATCAATGTGCAGGTGAATATCTGCATTCGACTTTTCGGCAACCTAACATAATTCATCTTAAAATACTTTATTCGCATCAAATCTGAGATTATCATGGAAGTTCCTTCTTCCGGCGAAAAGAAAGTCTTATGCAATTCGGATGAGTCGATCGATCGATTCAATATGCGATTTGGGAAATTTGAGAGGCAAATCAGCTATTTAATCTTTTCAAATCTATTCGTATCAGATCATAAATTGGACATCTTTATTAGCTATTCGTTATTATGTTTATTGATTTTGTGTCATCACGTAATCGTTGCCACGATGAGATTGAAGAAGCAGCAAAAATTGTTAGTTCCGGACCGCATCCTTCTTACCATTGTGATTGTTTGAATTCTCTATGGAAAATTGATTGAACTAATTATATCATCGTGTTTTTGCCAATCGGGATAATATCAAGCGAATTCGACCTTGAAATCAGTTTGAATTGAATGGCAAGATGACCAATTTGGGGCAGTCGTGCAGAAGTTACCACGACTTTTGGAGAAGATAGTTTTGAAGTAAGTATTTTCTGATGACACACTGCAAATGTGTAGGCAGTAATAGGTTGTGTCTGAAGAGAAGGAGGTTTTGCATTATTTCATCAAGCATATCCGATCCATCACCGAGAGATATTTTCAATAGGTTCGAATTAAAGGATGTAGAAGCAGCACTGATTTTCACAATTTAAACACCATTGTCATGAATCCTGGCACATTGCAAACTGATTGAGTATTTATCTGTTTAGTGTTTAATCAACGTGCTATTACAGCGAAAGTAACTCAGTCAGTCGTTCAGATGGAAACTGAAAACGTCGATGCTAAAACACACAGCGATACCACACGTTCATGCTGAGGTGGATCAGCACCTCGGCACTAGGCAAATCTGCAACATCAGCTAACATTCAACTCGTGATCCGCGGAGGATTGCATTGGCGATCTGGAATCATCTTTAGTCGCGAATCGCGATCTTCCACTTCATTTCGCCGAGACAATTACGGGCAATTGAGCGAGAATAATGATAGCTTGAACGAGCTTGAATCGAGTCGAATCGAATCGAATCAAATTGATTGATTTGCAATGATTGACTCGCTGGCACAGATTTTAATTAGATTCATTCGAAATGTGCTACGCTTGGAATTTCACTTGATCTTAACCCCGGCCTGGCTGTGTTTTCTACATTTTCTAGAGCATTATGATATGATGGGTACGGCTGGAATTAATTTATTTGACCTGAATTGCAGTCGCTATGCAAACCCAAATAGCCGCACTCTCGCATCTCTGCCAATAATGGTGGAGAAATGAAAATCATCCTAATAAATGGCTTTCTCTCGTACTCGCTGCCGCTAGATGCTAGATGCTAGATCCTATGTAAGTGCATTAAATGAAAGTGCTAAGCGATACCACAGTTGTTCTGGAACGCCAAATGGAGCCAATCGAGGCAATTGATGTAATCCGATTTGTCGCTCTTCGTTTAACATCATGTGTGAAATCGTGTTGTGTGGCAATTCTTTACGTACTTCACTTGATCCGGATCAACACAACTTAGCAGCAAAGAATCCAGCTAGTTGTTAGTCGAGCGACTTACCTTGCTCATTGTATTCGCTTTCCATGGAAGTACAACATTGCTGGCTAAGGTATCAATAGGATTCATATACTGGTAGCTCTAGCTTAGCAATAAATATTTTAAATAAAAATGTTTCATTGAATTGGCTTGGAATGGCAATTTTGAATGAAATCATTTTAGTAATTGAATCTTCAATTTAAACTTAAGCAGATGATCCTTCTTAATTGAGACAGTTGGCTTTGTGAGTTGTTCCAACCTAGGTATTGAGGATGCATATTACTGAACATAGCCAAGACTCCAGATTGCTCTTACACCAACTGAGGCAGGAACAACCTACAAACTGCAGAATTGTACAATTTTTCTCTCTATCTAGGAGTCCAGCTGTTCAAGGAGTCATCGAAGGTTGCGAGGGTTTCTAACCGGAGCTATATCTATTATTTTGCGAGAAAAATGTCTGTAAGTAATATGCAAGATATACTAGTAGAGCAGGTTTAGTTGCCAGTTAGTTAAAGTAAATATGCCCAATTCAGAATAATTTTGGATAGTTCCGGCCCACCTTGGTGTCTTAGAATCTACACATAAGAACATGCGAAAGTTTGCCTTAGAAATGTATAAATGTATAATTGGAATTTAACACAGTCCCGTTTTTCGTAACCCTTGGTAGCGCCGAGTGAGGATCAATTTGGTCCTCGAAATTAGTGTCGTTGATATGGAATTATGACCTTTTTTGGTAACATGTCTTATTTTGTGATCTTTAATTTCAGGAATTCTGAGAAATTATTGCTACTTAATGGAGGAAATGTATGTAACTGCTCAAAAAACGACTTTTTACATTAAAATGTTTCAAATGCTCTAAAAATACGCCAAAACAGTTTTGAAGCGATATTCGTATTAGTTCTCGAGTTATAGTCAATTATAGGCAGCGCGGCGTTCCCAAGCCGGTCGAGCAAACCTGCTACGCGTCCCTGCCTATTTCCCTTCGGCGCTATGAGCGGTTCTCTAATTGTGTATCCCCACCATATTCTTCTAAAGCTGAAATTTTAAGGAAATAGGATCTGGAATCGCTGACTAACGAGTAAGTTACAATAAAAACTAATAATTAATAATTTTTTTCTACCGCAAACTTTAAATGCGATTTTCTCAAAGTTGAACTTTTTCAACTTCTGTACAAAATATCTCAAAAAATTGTGAACTGATCCGGCTCAAATTTATACCAAATCTACAAAAGAGTATTATCTATTCGTTGAATCTACATGTTTTTGTAATTTTAGGGAAATGATTTATTTATCAATGTTTAAACCGCGATTTATTGATAAAAAATCGATTCTTTTGTTTTAAAAATTTAATTTTTTTTTATAAATTTTATTGGTTAACCCATGAACTATACAACATCTCATTAACATATATATTTTTTTCTGAATGTTGAGAGACATTGACATGAGACATGAACTTAAGAATTTCATATTTAAAATTTTCTGAAAAAAAAATATTTTTTTAAATTAATCTGAAATTCGCATTTTGTTTTTAAAAAAACTACATTTCTTTCAGTGTGAATCTAAGCCCCAAAAATAGATCAACAAGTTGAGTTGTGTGAATTTTTCAGAAAAGCTTTTTTTTTTGGGAACAAAAATCATTTGTTTAAAGCCTAAAAAAGGCTGCTTGAAAAAATCATCAATTCATGTTGACCTGCAAAGAAAGTGGAATGAACAGGGTAACAAAAATCAACTGTTTTAAATCAATACTAGAAACCATAAAAAAGATATTCCCCAAAAATATAATTTGACGCAAGATTGAAATAATGTTTAGCAGGAATATTTCTATTTGTAACTATTTTCCTCGCTTTTTCTAACAATTAAAAGAAATCCTTCAAATATTTTCCAAAGAAAAAAAATCAATTTCAATCAACTTTTGCATGCATATACCAAAATTGAAAAATAAAAATGTAAAAAATTCATTCAGGATAGTTTTGGTTACGATTTGTTTTTTGAGGAGAAAGGATGTCACAGCTAATCATTCATTTTTTTACATTAGAAAGGTTACGTAATTAGCATCATGCTTATTCTACCTTTGCATCCCTTGACGGATTCATCAGGAACTATGAAGTTAAGTCCATTGGAGGCACGACGTTTATTAATGGACTGAACCTAATGCGAGTCAATTAAATCCTTGAGAGTTTTCGGTTATTAAACCAGGGCAGATCTGATTTCAGTTGGCTGTTGAGAGGGGGCACACTGATTTTTGCAGAAAAAGTTGTGGGATAACTTGTATAACAATAATTGACTGATCCTCCTTCTCAAAAAAGTCGGGAACATTAATAAAAAAATCGAAATGTTTAAAAATTATTTTAAAAAATCAATTTGTTCCTACTTTTCTTACTCCCAACTTTAAAACAGTTCGTTTTAGAATAAAGTTTTGTGAGAATAAAAGTCGCGTAATTAAATTTTCTATGATTGGTTTAAAAATTTAAAAAAAAATTAGCCTTGCCTGAAAAAAGCAATAAATATAAAAAAATAGAGAAAAGAGCCTTTTTTATTTAAATTTCGCCTAGAAATTTTTTATCATATAATAAAACAGCCCACACATTTTCATCAAAATCGATTCAGTAGATTGTGCATATTAATTTTGTAATCTGAATTTATTTAAAAAAATTTAAACATTTTAAAATCTTCAAAGTCAGAAACTAAACAAAATAAAAGTTTGAAATTTTTTTAACATGTAAAAGAGCAGTTCACCTATCAAATGCAATTTAGAAGATTAAAATCGGATTATTAGAGTCGCCTCAGAAATTTTAGCTAAACTTGGTAATAAACTCTAAACCAGCGCTGGGCGGCTGCGGACTCAGTGGATGGCAGCATGGCTCCAACGGTTTTCTCTCTCCTTTTTTATATTTATTGCTATGTTGAGGCAAGAGTAATTTTTTTTAGAATTTTTAACCAATCATATCTCATGGGAAATTTGATTACGCAACTTTTATAACCACACAACTTTGCTCTAAAACGAACCATTTAAAAGGTAGAAGTGAGAATAGTAGGAAAAAAACGTTTTTTTTTAATAATTCCTTTTTTATCAATATTCCCGACTTTTTTGAGAGGTAGGATAAGTTCACCCTGGTTTATTATGGGTTTCCATTCATTCTATGATTTATGGTGACTTTAAGACGGAGACTATGTTATTGCGACAAATTTCTTAATTTAATATTCCTGGCTTTAATCGCCTTTTCCTGAAAGATCATCATCGGTAATTTTTTTGCGTTCAGAGCCTAAACAGAAATAAATTCCAAAAAATCTGTTTGCAACGAAAATAAAATAATATTTAATTACTCGAAGATTTCTTCTCAGTGCCTTTCAAATTGCTTGGCAAGCTGTTGAGGAAAGCTAGTGGTGTACCCTCAATGTTTTGCAATTGGGTTGATTGTAGCCGATGTGCTGAGTGGTTGCACGGTAGCAAATTATGCGCATCCATCCGTGAAACGCTATCGGCACTTTGGCGAAGTCTTCAGAAAACAAGTAGGTGCCCAACCCAGTCTGGTGGCTTCATTGTTCTAATTGCTGATAATTGCAGTGCTCATCGCAAGCGTCCATCAGCCACGGAGGTTGGACTCGTACAAACTATACAAGCCCCATAGATTTCCCACCTTTCTTCAGGCGGTCCATGTCCAAGAACTGGCCATGAAGACAACAAGTGATTAATGCCGAATCCGACTGCCAATTATTTGGCATTTGTGCGTGAAAATTGCGCCACTTGCTGCTCCAAAAACGAGGTGCACCGCAAATTCATTTGTCATTGAAATTAGACAAACTACGCGAAAATTGACATCACAAGAATGGTCTTGATGGAAAAGAGTAAGTCTTTATGTCGATTGTACGACGAGGAAAATTGCAGAGCTTTATTGCGTTAACCGTAAGTCCGTAAGTCGTATGCATTATGCTAACTAACGGTAAATAGCTTACAGTTTGGAAGTTTTCCTCGTTAGAAAATTGTCTTATTGTCGGCGAGTAGCTGTGCATCGGCGGAAGAATATCTTTTTCACCATGTAACGCATGTTTGTTCTTGCGATAGTACGGGACTTACCGTGCATAGCACTTTTCTTGGCAGTCGTTTAGATACTCCACAGAAAATGCATCCGATTGTTAGTCATAGGTGTAAATTGCAAATAAATGATATCCAAGTGGAAGTAAGTAGTTGCTAATTTGTTGTTATGTTACATTCAAGACGAATTTCGACCCAAAGTTCTCGATAAAAGAACGTTCTTTTTTGAGAGCTATTCTCTGTCTCAGACTATACACCATCATGTTATTTAAGATAGGCAACGAACTTACGAATCAAATGGCACATCCCTGTTAATGGCAACTTTTCTTACAAAGACTACGCAAAACTTATACCATCTTTTCGTTACTCAAATAACCCAACATTTCAGGTGGTTTTTTTTCCTTTTTCCTTTGAGGCATCTCAACTGAAATCAAATTCATCGAGGAATGTTTGCCAGTATTTTCACTAGAAAATCAACGAAGCATGTTTCAGGTTGCTCTCTTCAACATTCCAGATTTTCATACCGGCCAAATGAAAAGTGCACGACCAAAACAAATGAGCTCAGCTCAGTTGATGATTGCTTCTTCAATAAAAACAAATTTATCCTTGCTTTAAGCAATATAATGGGACAAAGAAAAACCACCGTTTCCCGAGCCTCCATCGTTTTCTTCAATGTCTTTGGTCTTTTTGTAATTTCGTGGTGCAAACGCAGCCCTCATAAGCTGTGCCCTCAAACTAGCCAACGACAAATCCACAGAAATGTATTTGCCATGAATTCGCTCGTACTTTTTTCTTGTGGTAGACAAGCACAGCTTCAGACATTCATCCTTAATACCTACCATTCACTGCACTTGAAGAGTATTTTAAGGGACAGTCGAAAGGATACAACCTTTCTATTGTCCTAAGCTGGATGAAATCTGCAACTGCTTTGGTCCAATGCACGACAATGGGAATTTTGTTTTGCTGATTTTATGAATAATGAAAATATAGTTTTAGAGAAGGTTAACAAGTTGAGATGTTGAGAATTGGACTGCTTTCAATTTGCCTTGCACAATATGGAAGGAAGGAGACAAATGCGAAACAGATTTTTGGAATCAAAACAGATGGAAGCAATGATTTACGATAGTATTTTTTAGATTCTTGAAAATGGGTTGATGTTATTGCTATTTGCTTTATAAATAAATACATGCATTTGGTGACCATTACAAAGAATGCCTTAAACTTGGTATGGAAAGTCAAAAAATCATATCGATTGACTCGCAGGTATGTCGTTTAGTTGCTGTTGTTTTTTCGCTTACAAGGAAACGGCACGGCATCGTCCTCTCAGATCTGGATAAAATTTGGCACATAAATTGAAGACGTCGAGGATATTTGATCCTTAAAATATAGAACACAACACCCCCCCTCGTTTTTGAAAAGAACACTTCTAAAGTTTTAAGCCTCGTTTATGGATTAATAAATTTTCGCATCTGACAGAAGCGGTGCAGTGTAGGAAGCAGCGCCACTAGCTCGCGATCATGAGGTCGTGTGTTCGATCCCTGGTCGGTATTATTTTTTTTGAATAATTGTGGATGTAATTATTTTAAGGTTAATCAGCATTGTTCAACTACAATTACATTTATTTTTAGAAATCAGCAATTTATTCGATCATTTAGATATGTATATTTAACTAAAAACTCATTGGTGAACGGATTTATTACTTAAAACTGTTGTAATCGAAGCAAAATCATAGCTAATGTTAAGATGATCATTTGTTTCTAGAATCAATCCTGCATCGTCTTCGCGTCGCATAGCCAACTCGACAAAAAGCAATAAACCAGAATGGCGCCCAACGTGGCTAGCCATGAGTGCTATGGTGTTGAGTAAATGTGGCATAAACTAGATACTAGGGACGTAATTGTTTAACAGTTCCATAAATATTTTAGAAAACGATAGTTACTTTATTTAAATCACGTAATTTAAAATCCTCTCGCACTATCATGCTATTTTCTCAAAATTTTCAATTTTCAATATTCTAGAGAAACGCCAGCAATACTACGAAAGTCCGCTTCGTGGTGAACTGATTGAATCGAGAGAAGAAATCAGAAAAATTGCATAGCGTTCCAACTACATATATAATTAATTTCTCAGATGAGATCCTAATGTGAATTTCATGCCGCGGAAAAAGATTGGCTCTCATAAGCGGTAGGAATACATGAAAACCTAAGCAAACGTGGTGTGGCGATTATCGCAATGGATTTTCTTCACACGATTACTGTCCTCGGTTCTTGCTGATTAAATTGAATTTAGAAACAAGTTGAAGTTATTGCTGAAACATCTTCGTCTGTCCTTTCCCCGTTGTAGTTTAGTTGGAATTCGGCAGGCATGCACTTTTGAGTTCAGCAAACGGCACCTATTCAATCCTCGAGGTAGACTTGGGACAACTCCCTGTAGCGTTGGAAGATTACATTTAGCACTTATCGTTCGGGTCTGCAATTGAAACAGTGCTCCTCTTAGCGAAGCTTAATTTCGTAGCTGGAACTTGGAGTGGTAGTCCCAGGCGTGGTTAATTGCTTTTTTCGTGCGTAATAAATGAAGCCTTGATGACCATCACCACCAATTGACGCACTGATGAGGCGTATCTTTGACCGATTGACACTTTTTTCCATAATCTTTCTTTTTTTTCTCTCAAAACGGTCTCAGGGGATTGATATGGCTTTCAGCGACAATGTGAGTTGTTAAGGTCCGCTTTCGATGTATTCATATCTGTTTCTAACCTATTGTCTTGGTGCATCGCCAGTTCACGCTTCCGATTTCAACCTCAACCAATTTTCAAAGATGCAGTGGACTCAGTGATCTAACACTTTATCACTAATTCACTTGCTGAAAGATAATTAATAATCGATCAATCCAACCGAGAATACAATCAACGCGAATCGTGCCGAGCCGTTGATGCCATGATGCTAAAGTTGCATGTGTGATCCAGATATGTATCTTTCCTTCATGACTTTTCCTTGGTTTGTCGCCACATAAATCCACCTGAAGGCAGCACCTCCAATGATAGGAGTCGTCAGATCGAAGGAAGTAGGCCGATTACTTTTTGGCCCCTGCCTGAGACGCATTTGCGGCGATTAAGTCGCAGCTCTCGGCCGAATTTGGGTAAATAATGATGGTCAGTTTGGCGCTTAATCGCAACTCTATGACGATTTGTGCCAAAATATTTGGAACTGTGGAAATCCGCTTCCTAATGAGGAACCTAAAGGCATATTCCAAAAATGGAAGTTTAGGCATCAGCGCACGGAATGGCTCATTGTTTCAGCCAAATCGTACAGATTTCAATTTCCGACTTTTGCGGCCCCAATTAAGATAGCAAAAGTAGAATTAATGAGCGCCAGAAAAGTAACGAATTTTTGGTGATTATCTGAAACTGGAGAAGAAAGAATTTTGCAAGCATATTATAATTAATGGCTCTTGCTGATAATCAATTTAAAATGGTTTGATATTCAGGTGTGACATGTTATAAAATAATACAACGCTTTATTATTCAATAAAAGAAGTACCGAACTGGATTGTATGTATTTATATGTGGAACTTTCCGTAGCTGGAGCAACTATTTTTTAATTTGCATGAAACTTGCAGTGAATGTGCACTTTATTGTTTCATTCATCTATTATAACAATTGAAAGCAAATTTTTCTCAGTAATATTCTAAGATTATTTGCTGCTTATACTCAACACAAACTATTCGAATTTATCGACTCGACATACCTGTATTGGTTCATTTCAGGATGGTTTCCTCAAAGATATTTCAAGTTATGAGGCAAAACGTGTTTCCAAAGTGTTACCCCTATTAATATTACATTTATGGTAAAAATGACGTTCATCAAATTTTTTAATTATATATTTTTAGATTTTACAATTTTTTTTTTAAATACTTTTACTATTTTCCACTTCTAACAAGTCTAAAAATCACTTCCCAGATCAATTTTAAGGTTTCATATGATCTCTGGGAATAGGTAAAATATACATTTTTTTTCAACGTTGAGAGGTGGAAATCTTCAAAAGATACCGATCAGCTCCTGCCTCTCGGAAACCTCATAGCTTCTAATGTGGCCGTGACCGCCGCGAACTTTTTATGCCGTTGTAGTAGGGAGAACCTCCCTTTTTCGACCCCTCCTTACTTCCACCCGCTTCGGTGGTGATGGGGGGCCATAATCATAACGTTTACCATAATATTGACCGTGTAAGGGCCGCTGTAGGTCCATTATGTTTTTGCATTAATTCTATACCATATCTGAAAATGTTCACAATGCGTTTATTTTGAATTCAGTTGAAAATATTTGTCATGGATGGATGATGTCCAAATAGCGAAGCACAGAGCTAAATATCTTCGGCTATCTGCAGCTGGAGTGGAGTGCTAAAAAGCAAACCCAAAAAAATAACACCTGAAGGAAACTAAGCTTCGCCTTCTTAAGTCCAAGCGACTTTTGATCAGTCCCACCCAGCTCGCGATCTCAACAAAAAAATCAGCAACACAATAATTCCGAGCTCAATCAATATTACCTTTCTTTAATTTTCCAAAACGAAAAAAAAATTAATGGAGTCGTTTTTATTTGCGCTACCAGCATTAGAGAAAACTATGCAGGCAACAAAAAAAATGTAAGTAAAATGCAAGCGGGATGCCGCATATGCAACAAAAAACTGCAACATCGATATGCACGTGTGTAGCTCATTCAAGAGGCAAAACTCGCCCGACACGCCGGGAAACCCGTGAAATTCGACACAGACTACTAAATCTAATGCTTGCTTCATTGCTGTTCATGGATTATCCGAAATAATTGCCTGAAAAGAGAGCATTATTCGCTTCGTGCCGTCGCCATTGTTTGCCTCGGCCCGCGCCATTGTACCCCAAGACACTTTCGATTTAATTTAAACAACATTAGCAACGCGAACAACATTAACGACACAACCAACCCGATTGGAATAGCAATGGAGATGAACAAATGGATAAGCTCCGCGGGCGCGTTTGTTACTTTTCCGTAATCCGCATGCTGGATTACACTTTTGTTTGGCCGCAAACCGTTTTGATGGTATCTTTCTTGCATATGGGATTGTGTGAGCGGTGAAAGTGAAATGAAAATCGCCGATAGTGCAGACCGAAGATACTCCTATAAAAAGTTACCGAGGCGGACAAAATGGACGTGGTCCAAATTGAAAGCCTCTGATAACGGACGACAGGAGATTGTCGGGTAATTGATGTTCGGTCATTTACCTCTTCAGGTATAAGCGGCACTCCGTGATAAGAAAATTGTTTCTTTTGATAGTTGGAATGGTGGACATTGTTTAATGCCTAATCAGAAAAGATGGACATCATCGGCCATTATCTGTTCAGGCTCCCCGGGCGAAGTATTCTGTAGTGACCCTTGCTTTATGATGGCGTTATCCTTTCGTAACTTACCGATTCGCCGGTAAAGCCATAGCGCCAACGCGTGGCGCCCTTTTTGATGCACGGCACAGAAGGAAAGAATTCTTAAATAAAAGTTACAGTAGGACATGTGGCCCCAATGTGGAAGTTCTCCGCAGATAGATTAAAAGTTCAAACGGTTCCCGCGTCGTTCTGAAAGATAGTTATGAAAATGGTTAAGATAGTGAAGCGTACTAAAAGAATAAAACCAGTTGGTCAAGCATAGATTACGGTTCTAGCGAAGATTACATATTAGGATAACAGTTAGATACATCATCTCTCCAACTGAATATCGAATACATTTATTGATAATTTCGTCTTTATCTCTTTTCGACAATTTAAGAAGCGACTGCAACAGCGCAGCGGATCGTTTCACTTCTTAAGCGTCCGTAGTGAGGCCGATGCATCTGAAATCCGCTTCAGAGCGCATTATGAGTTTTGCCAATCTTATAAAATATGCTTTTGCCTCTAATCCAAAAGTAACTGTTTAAACGTTATTTGTATTTTAATGAAGACAACTAAATGCACATAAATCTCCATCTAGCATCTGGGTAATGGAAGAATGCTGTTTGCATATTGATCGGTCGTTGCAGCAGCCCCGCGTTGAAGACTCTGCACGATGGCCCTGATAGTGGTAGCCATCGATTCCTTCTAATCTGTTTGGTGGTGGCTGCCTTTCATTTGGCGTTCTCCTTGAATGCATCCAGGGCCAGGTCATGCCAGACCAGGCCGCAACGAACCGGGTCCCAAAGACGACCGCGGATCTATCTAGTGGACTTTTATGCTGATGCAGCAACGGATAATTCCTGTTCCGGCTATCACGCTGAATATTATCGAAAGATACGCTGTCAATCCTCGGTGGCCATGAGAAGAGGGAATTAGAAAATCAGCTTCCGCCATATGTACGCCGAACGGACCCTTGAAGCTTGGAGTCTTTCGACTTCGAAACGGACGAAACGACCTGACTGTTAAAGATTGTTTTCCGCCAGCGAATACGAAGATAAAATATTGCCAAAGTGATGGACAGTGATTTCTTTTCAACGACCTATCTGCTGCCATATGACCGCTTGAAAAATGAATCGTTACGCTGGCAGGCAAGCCGTGAAGCGAAAATATCAAATTAAATTCGGATTGTGGGTTAAGACTCGGTCAAGGAACTGATGCGGGGATAGTAATACATGTGCTCCATGGGCTTGAAAACTCGAGGAATGAAGCAATGGGAATCGCGAAACGATTAGGCCAAATGTTCGCGATAAGCTAACACAAAAATGGGGAAAGTGAAAACATTCAGTCAATTTATTCATCAACGTTGAGCACGATATAAGATTATACACTGAAGATAATAAATCTTAACTTCCAACCCACATATTCGGTGGTCTACAAACAGTTTACAAAAACAACAAAATATTCAAGAAGAAATTGAATTTTGTCGAGCTTCATCGGGTATAGAGGAAACAGCTACCCTCCGGCTTTGATGTTGACCCTATGGAGAGTGAAATGTGATGGCTTTGGTTTAACACCAACGTTTCCTTAGGTGTATCTTGATTCCCAGTAGTTATTTGAACATGCTTTGATTCCTTGAGTTCCCGACTTGCATTTGCAACTCATATACCCGCGGTGCTGTAACCTAAAGATCGGCAGAGGAATAGATGTGCCTCCCTTCAGCTAGTACCTAAGTAGAGGATGTTTTTTTAAAGGTATAGAACTTTAAAATAGAATAAAATACGGATAAATTGTTTTGAATGCCATGAAATTGATTTTATTGGAATGATAATTCTTTGCCATTTTCATTTGAATATGATTTCGGACATGTGAGCGCCTCGACTGGCGTGAAGGAAGTCGAAACGAGAGGTCCAATTTTCGACTACTCTTACCAATAATTGGGACCGTATCTCGCCAATAACGCGGTGAATGTTGTTTTCCAAATGGCCAAGCGTCTCAAGCTTGTCGGCGTAGACGAGTGATGTGACGTATCCCCACAAGAAATAGTCAAGCGGTGTTAAATCACAAGGCCAGTTCACAGGACCAAAACGAGAAATTATGCGCACATCAAATGTTTCTTTCAATAAGTCGATCATTGCACGAGCTATATGGCATGTCGCGCCATCCTGTTCAACCAGAGGTCCCCTGCATTAAAACGAGTCAATTCTAGAACGAGAAAGTCATTGACGTAGCCATTCAACCAGAAATGAGACTCTTCGCTAAACAAAATTTTCTTATGAAATTCGGGATCTGCAGCAAATTGTTCTTGGGCCTTCACACCGAATCTACGCCATGCCCGGTGGTCGAGTTGGATTTTGTAAGCCCGTAAATCAAGATCCTTCCGTAAAATCTTCCATAATGTGAATGGGCACAGGTTTGATTGTTGAGCACGATGTCGAATGGACTCACTTGGGAATTCATCGATACTACGCACTGCAACTGCTATGGTTTCTGCATCAAGCACTGTACGACGTCTGGATGGATGCGTATTATCAGTAAGAGTAAACGTGGTGCAGAAACGATCCATGGTTAATCGAATTAATTGTTCTGATGATAAAATTCACGGAGTGTGCGATAAGTTTCTCGAACAGAACGGTTTTTTTTTCGAAATAAATCTGTACAATTTGGAGACGTTGCTCAGGCGTTGACCTATTCATGATAAAATGGCAAACCAAACTAACCATAAAACGTATGACAGCTGTCACACCATACGTAGCATTAATAAATGTTGCCAACTTAACGTTCTACACTTCTAAAAAACACCCTTTATAAAAATAAGCTATGCACTCGAAATAAAATTAATGTCTCCATTGCGCTCTGAAGGATTACCTTAACCGTATGGGAACAGGCGCCGGTATAAGTAGTCGCAAGACAGTGAAGTTGAGCTCCGTGATAGGTATTTACGTTAAACGACCAACAATTTTTTGCCTGTTCAAAGGATCGATCTCAAAATGTACCTAAGCAAGCAAACATAGTGTGTGTTAGTGTATTGCGAATTCTACGAGCATGGCTAAGATGGCAATGTAAGTTTTGAGAACATACGAAATTAGTGTGGTTTCTGTGTGGTAGTATTTACCTAAAAGCTTGCCCACAATGCTTGTGAGTTTTTAGGTAATTTCTTCATAATTCATGGAGCCAAAATAGAATCCATGAAAACTACAGTTGAATTTCAGCTTTCACGCAGTTTTTCTGTCCAATTGAGAGCTCACCACTTCAAAAAAAATCAATGGTCCACCACACCTGGTTCTGAGAAATCAGATCAACTGTTGAAGACGATGTGCCTACATTTATTATGCCCGCGAATCCAATTAATCTTCTCTTTTGAATGGTCTGCCATCGTTTACAATAAAATCCCCAATGGAATCAATTCGCCAAGTAGGCACCGAACAAACATTGAGATTCCAAAGAAATATTGGCATCCGTAACTTGAAAATTGACGGGAAGACAAGGTAAAATGATGCTGCATTAAACAAAACAAAACAAAAAACAGATCGAACCATAGTACGTCGCAAAAGAACGGATTAAGATTTCAAAGAGGATTTCGTTTCATTCCATCATTTATAAAATTGATGGCGTCAATTTATAATTTCTGTTGAGCACAAAAGCCCATCTACAATACATGCAATTTTTGCATACTTGCCGGTCGTATGTTACGGCGATAACAAAGGCAAAGGAATGGGTCATGATTGACACTGGTATTCATATGGGATGATTGGTGCAATTGTTTGCTTTATTTGCGCGCCGTTATCTCCAAAGAATATATGCCACGAAATGACCGCTATAATTTATATTGCAGGTATTGTACGTGTAATAGATTGCAGGAACGGATCATTAGGAGGCGGAGACCTCAACGGATCAGCTATGCACATACCTAACAAGGCTCCTTTAATTCAACAACAAACGCTGAAAATCTTGAAATGTTATATTCTTGGTCTTCTGCAAGAGCTCCTCCAAATTCCACTCAATCGCGAAAATACTGCTCCGTTAAAGTGACTTCTCTGTTCTTTTCGAAATCCTCCTATAGTTTCACTGAAAAAGCACAAGTTTTTAACTGAAGAATGGCTATCTTGCTTGAAAAACCGATAAAATGAGAATTATGTTAAAATCATGATTTACCTAGTAAAATATTTCAGAATGATTTGATGAATCTGGTATTTCCTTACCTCCAGAGATTAAAATTCTTCCCCTAGACGTCTTAGAGTTCCTTTTTTGCGCTTACTTTAACATCGTTAGAATCGAAAGCGCAATCGTAAATGAAGCATTCAATTATGGATTCATCAATTAAACTAACAAAATAATTGATTAACGTTCAAGTTCAGTAAAAGAACTCACACTTTCTTGATTGCTTCCAACGGATTTTTCTTAATGATCCTAATAAATCCAATTACCATTGCAATTAAACCTTTCTTTTGGACGGCAGGAAGACCCACTTATCAGTTATACTTGCAATGCAACCTAGTCAGTATGGAGGTTAGCACTTTTTCCGTGAGTCAATTTAATTTATTCGTTGAAATTCGCTAATTTTTTCGCAATATCTCTTAATCGAGCACAGCATCTTTTTTTGCAGTTCGGGATATTTCTTCCCGGCGGAGTGCAGCTCGTGGCAACTAAATCACCTGGCTGCAAACTACAGTTATCGATGGGAGTCCATGCAAGAACGTGCCATCGCGGCAACCAATAGATGTTACTCATTCACAACTCTAGGTGTTCATTGGCATAATTAAGAGGAGTTTAATGATGTTGACACACTTCCGATCGCCACGAATATGAAATATGTTTTTCCAACAAATCAAACAATGGTTTGGAGAGTGTGATGACCCCGCGGAGCTTTGTGTCTGCATTTTCTATTTACCAATAAAGTACAATAATAGGTAAATGCCTTTGTGTGCAGATTGGCGCTGATGGGTTCTAATAGCATTTGTAATATGGTCATAAAGTTTTCTTGAGTGATAAATGGATATTGAATAGAATGGGCGTGCTGCGCGCGGAATTGTCTAATTGAGTGTTTGTTTCAGCTGTAAATCCGCGTTGCTTAGAAAGCCTGTAACCAATTTCTCCGTGGCTGCACTTTTTCCTTTGGGTTTTTGCTCCCCGGATTCCAATAATTCTTGTGCTGCAAAATTGGTTCTGAGCCTCGCACTTGACCCAGTCGCTGGTGTTACGCTGCACCTTCCATCGAAGCGCTGCACTAATGGACCTTCAAAACTTTACAGCTAATTGGACTCCACTATGTTTGAACTGTGCTAAACTTTCTCGCGTCCTTTATGCCATGCAGCGAGCCAACTCCCGCACGCGCCGTAGAAAGTAACATTTTGACCTACATGCATTCGTTGAAAGTAATTTTTAATCGAAGCGAGTCAATGTGTGACAAATTGCAGGTATGCAAGCTCGGCTCGCGGCAAGAAGCACAAGAAACCCTCAGCTTGCGGCAGACCTTGCAGATGGTTGTTGGTTTGATCTTTGCAAATTTCATGGCTGCGATTTGTTACACGCTCGGCGGGTGGGTCTCGAACAAATCGTGAACTTCTCGGGAACGGAATGCATCTGAGTGTCTCGCAAAAACGAGTAGAAATATTTGGCAAACTCATGTGAGCATGATGAGATTAATTGAAAGTCATCGAGGACTAGCCAAGCTAATATAACGCTTCTATAAAAAAACCTGGTTTGGAGACGGCGACACAGAATTGGCTTCGGATTTTACATTTATTGATGTGCACACTTCCAGGAGTTGCCTCAAAATATCTTAATAAATCAGCAAATATGATGACACGACTGAGATATTCCTACCCATGCCTCCACAAGGAGGAATTAAGCTTGTATATCTTAAATAATTAATTAAACAGCATATGGACGTGTCCAATAAAACTACATCGTCTTGAAAATGTTCAACCCATTAAGGCAACATTGCGGTGTGACGCCTTTATTTTTAAGCTTTTTCCATGGATTTTTTTTCCTTCCAAATAAAATAGAATCTTTTCAGTCTTCTTTGTATGTTTTGATTTACATCTTACCTTTAAGTAAACTTGTAACTGTGATTTTTAGGGTCAAAATTGGCCTCTCGAAAAAAGATGGGTGGATGGCGTGACGAACATAAACCAAAATCAAAAAGTCACATATATATATATCATTTGTGGACTTGTCTTTATCATCGAAACTAAACTTATACATTTCTATTAATAAACAACAAAATAGGGTATTTGTAAAATTTTAGCCAAAAAAATTTGGGTATTTTTCTGTTAAAAATTGAGAGAGAAAACACGAAGTAATTAGTAAAAAATTAATAATTCTAGTTCCGATGACACCTATTAATGTCTAGAATGACGTGGTAAAATTATAATCTGATCGGTTGGCTTGAATTTGGTTAAGCGAGAAAATATGGTTAATTTTACTATTTTTCAATTTTCAAGTATCAATTGTAAGTAAAAAAACGATTTTTTTAAATATTTTTATTAAAAAATCGATAAATTTGTTATTATCAAACAAATTATTTTCATTAAAAATAAAATATCTCGACGTGGTTACCTCGTGGTTTATGTATAGAATAAGTGTGCAAAATTTCAAAATTTGAAAAGGATCGGATAAATAAATTTTGAGTTAGAGCGTTTATCGACTTTGAAGAAGCTAGGTGTTGGAAAACCTTATTTACAGTTTATAGCGTATCTAAGAGCAGAGTTTTAAAATCCTGTAGCTCCGTCAGTTTTGCTCCAATCGACCTAAAAAATTTAATTGAATACTCTTGAAGAGTTGTTCTATTGAATAAAATAATAAAAAAATAAAATGAAATAAAATACCATACTCCCCCCTTAAGGGGTAACACTACTCTAGACACCTCTTTTTGCATGATTTTTCGTAAGTAAATAAATTAAAAAATACCAAATCCGCTTATGGTAGTATATTGCATAACTCAAAATGTAAAAAAAAATCTTTTTTTTCCAAAATGGCGGTCACAGGACCCCATATTTGGCTGTTGTGTGATCCACCTTTAAAAAGTTACCGATAACTTTTCTCTCGAACGGCCGCTCCTAGAACAAAAAACTAAATTTTTCTTGAAGGGCATACTAATAGCTAGCGAAGTACGTAGGAGATTTTTTTAATTCTAATTTTTAACAAAATGGCGCTGTTTTGAAAAAAACAACGATTTTTGACAAAAAATTTAGCCGTAAACTGTTTATAAAATTAAAAATAAACAATTAATCAAAAAATCCTTACGCACTTCACTAGCTTTTGGTATTTCAAAGTTACTGTCAAAATTTCAAATGGATCCATGCATCCGTTCCAAAATAATCTTTCCGGTAAGCTTGAAAAAAGCGATTTTGAGAAAAACGCGTTTAAAGTTTTTGTAGCTGTTAAGTAGTTAAAAGCATAAGCGTCTTATGAGCGGCATCAAAGAAGGCCAATCTTCGAAACTATAAATACCTCACGTGATGTAGGTGAGACTGCTAATTATCCCGAGAGGTATATCGGAGCAGCTGCGTCCAGCGGCGCGTGATTCACCGCCAGCGTGGGCAGGGCTATGGGACGCGGTGCAGCAAAGTTAGCTCAGTTAGCCCTTTAGAAATTTTTCCACGCTTTAAAACTACCGACATCTCATATTTATGACCCTAAAGTACAATTTAAGCTAATAAAAAACATTGATTTTTTGAAATCACACCAACCCCAAAAAAGTGGTTTGCGTTTAAAATTTAGTCACCAATTTTTCAAAAACTTTGACTTGCACTAGTCATTTGTGGTTACTCCAGGGTAAGGGGTGGCTCAAGGTATATGTGGCATAAATCAAATTAAATAATTAAATAATAAAATTAAATTAAATATTAATTAATTTATTACACGGTCATAAAAAAATAAAGGCATCGAATTGAGAGTTTAACTTTTTTTGGACATTTGTTAAGACATAAACTATTTTTAAGTTTTGTCAAACAGTTCAAACCGACATTTTTTCACTGAAATAATATGGTTTTTTCGTTGTATTAAAATAATGTTTGACCTAATCACTTGACATAAATAGTTTTAAAACAATAAAAAAATTCCATTGAAGAAATAGTACAAAAGTAGTTGAACGCATTTCGCCCATATCCAATACTTCGCTAGCAACCTTAAAAAATAATACCCACCTCTTTTAGATTTATTTCGATTGTGGTCTTTTCAAAAATATGTTGGGCGGATTTTTTTCTACGAAGTCCTTCATGATTAAATCGATGCTAATTTCTAGAAGAACTTAAGAATCAATTGACAACTTTGTCTGCCCCACTCATCGTTCTTAGAACACCGTCGATCTGAAATGTTTTTAATGAGATTTAATTTTGAGATGCATTCTTCTCTATAATCAACAGCCACAGGAAGAGTGAGAAGGATTCATACCGCTATTGGGACAATTTTCATTGAGGCTATTAGTGGTTATGTATTTTAACACTTCTAGTGGGTCCACTAGAATCTCTATCTTGTAGTAAAGGCAACACCATTAAAAGTTTCTCACTCAATTGCATGCCATCAATATCACAATGACTTCATGGGTTGGGTAGGGTTTTATTGGATTTCCGTTAAAATAAGAATGGTGACTTTTATCACCATGTGATGTTACTTTCATTTCGAGCCTGAAAGATGGAAGTAACAATGGTCTCGAATACTAAAGAGTCTTATAGCGATTCTAATGTCTATATTTTGATGCTTAAATATTTATGCTATGAAAGGTCAAGTGTGATGCTTCGTAGAAGTTTTTCTTTGAAGTTGGATGAAAACAGCCTAGAAGCAAAACATGATCCTTTTGTCCCCGGTCTCCTATGTGAAGTTTTCCATTTGTTAAACTGTTTTGAAAGGAGAGGTTTTCCATGACTAGCATCATAAATGTTGGCGATGTAATTTTGGATGAAATGAAGGACTTTCAGTAGACATAACTTACAAAATTGTGAAGAGCCTCACTAATACCGAAAATACGGACTAATTTATGCTTTGT
This sequence comes from Oxycera nigricornis, assembly GCA_963942545.1. Taxonomy (NCBI): domain Eukaryota; kingdom Metazoa; phylum Arthropoda; class Insecta; order Diptera; family Stratiomyidae; genus Oxycera; species Oxycera nigricornis. Next base: position 5,086,890 of record OZ012663.1, on the reverse strand, counting down.
TCTTAATCCATGTGGATTCAAGATGAACTATATTCGCCATGCAACAAAATTGTCTGATTTATATATCACTTGAAATTGACTAAAGTTGACCTATTGAGTTGATTAGATGATGCTCAGCAGACAATCGTTTAAACAAATTAGACTCTGTGTCAATAATTAAACGGTTTAAATGGCTGGAAGGCAATTGTCGACGTAGAAAGCAGAAAACAATATCCACAAACATGCAATCAAAGTCATGCTTTCTTGTTAAGCTTCAAAATTTTCCCTGAAAGATGCTAGTTGATGGAAGCCCCTCAACTCTAATCTCTTTACGGTCTCAATAACAATTTGAATTCTAAAATGAAACTTGGTTCGACTGGGAACCGTAAAATGTTCAACTAGGTCGAATTAAACTAGAAGTATGATAGTTATCCAGTGCCGATATATGTACGTCTTGCATACAAGTCATGCATATCAACCGGTGATTAGCTAAGCTAATTGGTGTCTAGTTAATTCGTGGATTTAATTAAAAGATGTAGAATAGTTTTCCAGCCAATTATCTATTTCTTGTTTCATCTATTTTTATTTTTGAAAGTTCAATGTGGGTGCTATTTATAGACCCATAAATTATTAAGCGGCTAGAATTAATTAATCGAAAAAATAAACGCCAATCAATAGAAATCGTTCCCAAAATGGTTTAAGTCGGACACTGTGCACACGCCGAAAAAGAAACATTATCGTAGGTTGAAACATAAAATCGCAATGGTCAATAAAAAGTTTGCAAATTAAAATGTAAATCAAACAATTAAACTTTCTTGGAATTTTCTATATTTTCTCTGGATCTTTTGGCTTGGTTGGTCAAGTAAACAATATCCAAAAATTGACTTATTACTAATTGTTTAAAACCAAGATTTTGATAGTGGGCAGCACAGTTTGGTCTTTCTCTAAACAACAACAAAAAGAATCAAAACCTACCCCGTTTTTTCCGTGAGAACATGGTGCGAGGCATTGACATTGTTCTATTCGATTTATTTATATTTTTGAGAAAGGTTTCTACTTTCACTACGATGATACTTAATTTGATAAGCCAAGCTTAACCGTTTATTTTCTATGATTATTCTAAATGTAATGTATTCCCCCGATGCTACTTAAAGTCGACCTGACTCATATCTTAAGGTTACGATTTTCAAAAAAAAAAATTAACCATTTTTTTATTCATATAATAGAAAGAAAAGATATATCATTTTGAAATTATGTACATGTGTTAATTGTTCCTTTAGGTGTACAAAAATATTTTTTTTCAGATTTTTTTTTATTACCCATAAGCTTTTTAAAAAAAAACATGAAAAAACTACGGTGGACGTGATTTCAGCTGACTGGATCATCTGTGGTAAAATCAAAACGCCAAATTAATCCTGGTTTAAGTGCCAATGGCAGGTACCGGAAGGTTTTTTTTCATTAAAATATAACAAAATGGCGGCCATTATTTGAAAGAAATTATTTTTGAGGGTGGAAAATTGAGTAAAAATCCCAAAATTTGATACCAATCATGATGACTCCGCTACCGGCTATAGCCATATATTTGTACAAAAACATATTAAAAAATCATAGTGATCGGTTAAGTAGTTTTTCTAGAACTATGTCCGCCAGCTTGAAAAAACATGAATTCGAGAAAATCGCGTTTACTTTTTTTTACGGACTACGAAGCAACTTTCTAATAAATCATTCGAAGTTAAATCTCCGTATATTGGCTTCCAAATTTCCTGAGATTCTTGATCAAGAGGTGGAGTCGAGAATACCGAAACACACTGAACGTCAAAAATGCTGTCTTACAGCATCTCGCTATACACGCTTGAAAATACTTTAAAAATTAAAATATCATTAAAATCCTTTTAAATCGTATTCTTGATAAAATTTACTAACGCAATGTGTGAAAATTTTTTTTTGATTTTTTTGAAAAATTGTAACCTAAAAGACCCCTTAACTATCACAAAGCTATCATATGGACTTTTTACGTTTGTTCGACCATAAACGATTAGTAATTAAGCCTCCAACCATTCCATTTATTAAAAACATTTAGGATACAGGTTAAGAGTAGAGTAGGGTAGGGGGGTTGACAAAGGGCGATTCCTCTACTACTATGGCATAAAAAGTTCGCGGTCACGGCCCCATGAGAAGCTATGGGGGTTCCTCCACTAGAACAATGGTTAATTTGCCTGTTTCCAGAGATCATATGAAACCGTAAAATTGATCTGGGAAATGATTTTTCGATTTGTTTATAATTCGAAAATATTTAAAAATTAATAATTATTTTGAAAAAAAAATTAAAACATACCTATATAAAAAAAAATTACAAAAAAAATCATGAATGTCATTTTTGCCATAAATGTAATATAAATAGAGGAAACACTTTGGACACACTATTCGATGTTTTGCACCCCTCCCTCCGCCCCATTCCTATGCTTATCAATGAAAAGTGTACTATAGAATTTCAAAACATACCAATAGTCTCACACCCGGGCCAGTGAGGTGACCGGGGGGATGATTTTATGGAAGAGTCATCTTCATCAGATGTAGGTGAATAATTTGACTATAACCTTAACCTTTACCATATTTAGTTTTTACACTCGGTACCAATCTTTACCATGCATCAAAAATATGTATGTATGTGAAAATTCAATGATAATATTACACCTTGCTTCCTAACCACATTTGCACTCCTCAAAATTTGCAATTGCAGAGTACGATAATAGTCGATGTGTAATATGTACCTTTGCAGCATTGTCTGCCACAATCTCGTATCTTAATCTAGCGAAAGAAACCCCATAACAACTTCGTGCTACCGGTGAAAGATTGACCGGCATTTTCCCACACTTAAGTGCGATTCTAAAGTCAGACACATTTTGTTCCACTTTTCGCGAATGAATGAACACACATACATGTTGTACGTCTGTTACCTGCAGCTAAACCTACGTAGTCACACACATACCATATGTAGAGGTACCACACTCGACAAGAAGTAGGCTAGCCATCTAGCTAGCTAGCTAGCTGGGCTGGCTGCGACAGCTTTCCTAGGCACAGGTCTTAATGAGATGTAGGTAACGAACCAGCCAAGTATCTTACAGATGCGGATCAAGTCTTGGCAATAATTTTTAATGTCTCTTTCCGTGTCGCTTCACGGCCCAAAATGATGGACGGTTCTTCTGCAACGCTAGGTTCGCTGTGCTTCTGGAAAAGACAGACGAATTCTGATTAACCTGCATCAAGTCGAAGGAAGTCATTAACTGGAATAAATGTCGTCGAGTTTGCAGTTTTGCTCAGGCTAAATGGATCATTTGGCTGATTATCTGCTTGGATATTTCAAACTTACCATTGGCATGTATTGTGGACAGTGATCTAGATTTCGGAAGTCGTAGTAGTTTCGTCAGAATCGATACCGATGACGAGCCACCGGTATCGATTCTGACGAAACTGCTACGACTTCAGTGGGCTGGCCATGTGGAGCGTATGGATGACAGGCGAATTCCCAAGCGCTCCATGAAAGGCCGAGCAACAGGAAGCCGCCCACCAGGAAAACCACGCAAACGATGGGAGGATGCAGTTGACAACGACAGCGAATCCTTGCTGGGATTCGCTAATTGGAGGACGCGGTCGCTGGACCGAGACAGTTGGAGGCAGTGTCTTCGGGAGGCCAAGGCTCGATTTGGGCTGGTGCGCCATTGATGATGATGATGATCTGGATTTCAGATGGAATATCATTTTTCTACACTTTTCCCTTTTCATTCTTAGTTACGGAAACGTTTTTGAAAAAAGAAAGATAAAATCGTATACAAAAGACTCACAATACTTGGCTTCTTCAATTGAGAGTTCCAATTTTCGATCATGGTGAACTCAAAGACTTTAGGAGTCAAGAAAGTTACATTGTTTTCATACCAAAGCCGAGAGTATGTTCTACAAGGTATTTTCGTTATTTCAATATCACCCGTTAGATAATTGTCCTTTTAATTTTTGGAGATTTTTTGTAGCTCTAACGAGATTTTCGCATTATCAGTTTCGAAAAACCAAACAGAAGCTAAAGTCTAACAGCAATTGATCATTGAATTGATATTACCTAACATGAATTCTGCTGCTTCTCAGGTCAATATGAATTTTTAAGATTAATTATGGCGTTTTAATAGGAAATGAATACCATACCACCACCGTCTACTGATACCCAAAGAGTTGGTAGTCTGGTTGGCAAATATTCAATGATGGCATACGTGTTTATATCAATAGAAAAAAATATTTTGATGGAAATATTTTCATTACGATCTCCACTAATGCATCCCTTTCTTTGCAGTGTTAATCACGTCTAAAAAGAAAATACAATCGAAAATACAATTGAGAAACTGTGATGAACTTACCTCTTCAAAAATACTTTATAGATACTCACTGGATGTCTTTTCAATTGTACCCATTTTCACTAAGGAATTTCCATGAAATCATGTCCGCATTGTTTCGTTGAATACGCATCGGTAATGTTGGAACTGAAAGAGTATTTTAACACAACAACTTGACCTGCATTTGCAAAATGTTCTAAGAAATTCAGCATACACCGGTTTGCCTTCAGAGCTTTTTTTTCTTCAAAAAGTGTAATTGATAAAATTTCAGCAAATTTTTTATGACCAAAATTTTTGTTTGCCGTTCTTGTAATTCTCATTCCATGCTTGTGACAAGTAGACTCTAAGATTTAGGTGGTTACTTGACAAGATTGTCGTAACACCACGAGCTTCTTAAGCTACGAGTTACGAAATATGCTCGCACCAAGGCCCCCCATAAACGTACTTACCAGTACCCATAGCTAGTATGAGCCACTGATTTGCGGAATACAGGTACCAATTTTTATTCAAAGCTTGACAGGACTTCATCTAACCCTTGGTCAAGATTGGACCCATCAATCATCCATGCCGCTTTTTGGGCAACGGCACCCATTGTCGTAAGCGCAACAGCACGCCAATGCACCACAATACAGAAGGTTCCGATAACCGTGCTAATCGGTTCCAAGCTGTCTTAATAATGAAAGTACCCGCTAATGGGTGTACAGCTCCTCACCGACACCGGCAGGGAATAGGTCCCTGGGGCCCCGGATCTCTTGGTACCAGTATACCCCTGGTAAGGTTTCGAGGAAGCACAGACACAACCTCTTCAATTGAGCCCCTGCAAAGCTCCGGATTGATCGCTGTATTTTAGGATTTATCATCATATAATTTCAGTACGCCACCTTATTATTCGTGATACCTTTAACTCAGCAACCCATGTTTAAGCTGAGAATCAGTCAGAATCCCTCCTCCTTTCACTGGCTTGGGACAGTTCTCTTTTCGGAAAGCGGAGTTTTTATGCATGTGACGTAAAAAAATTGAATCATATTTACTAGATGCTTTTTCCAAAAATACATAATACCGCCGTACCTAGTCATTCGCTTGATTCATAGTTCAGTGAAACGCAAATAATATCTTCGAAGTTCTATTTGTGAAATCGTTTTCTTGATAATTGTTTGAAAATTAATTTTAATTAATTAATTTGTAGCTGACTCGGTAGTTGTTCTAATATGTAAATAGATGTGAACGAGGGACGACCCTGTGAATTTTTTTAACTTAAGGCGGCGGTTTGCATGAAATTTCAATATTTTTTTAATAAAAGTATTTATTTAAATACTATAAAACTTTTGTACATTAACGAATAAAAATTGAATTTTACGAGATTTTTTTTTATTCATTTCTATTGACTAAATGGCGGCTACAGCGGAGACACACACAAAATTGGATCACATGATACCGCAGGACTGGAGCGTCTGAAACAAAAAAAAAATCCAAATAGCATGTTAAAATATAACTGATTGACTATAGCTCGTACCAGAATTAAACATTTTGGACGGACAAAAAAATTTTGACCTCTTTTTTGGAACAAAATTGGCAAATAAAATAGTTAAAAATTTATAAAAAAATCTTAATCTGGCAGGGGCTCAAGCATACATGTACTGAATATTCAGTAACAATTCTTTAAATACGTTTTTCACAAAACAACGTTTTTTTAACACGGCAGAAAGATAATCTTCAGATCTATCGAACCGATTTTCGAAAACTTTGATGCGTTCCACCAAAATATGAACAAAAATTTTTAAAAATAATTTGGCATTAAAAAAACTACGAAAAAGGGTCGATTTTTGACATTTTTTCCACAAGTCCGCCGTTTTTTTACTGATTTTTTTTGAAAACGGTGATGGATTACGGTGTAAAAGACGTTGTTTTTAAAGTGCCGTTAATTTTTTTGATTCAGATCTACCAATCCACATCTCTCTGCCGTGGAATAACGATTTTTTCGGAGCTTAATTTCAGCGCCCTCTATAAAAGAGAATAATTTTTTTTGGTATTATTCAAATATGAAATAACATTTTAAAAAAGATTCATGTCAACATATAATAAAGTATCTGACAAAAAAGTTCTTGAAAAATTGTCTTTTTTCACCTTCTAAAGTGGACTGGTACCTTAAAGCTGAAACATCTGAAATGAATTTAAGGTTTTTTCCAAGACAACCATAATAAATATGCACAATTTATATGATTTACTGCCAAAAAGCTATCAAAACTCAATGCGAATATATTTATCAAGGACATGATAAGTTTCACAAGAAATATATATACATATACATATATTTTGACTGCTCACATCGATAAATTAGAATTGGATTGAATTTCTGTTCGCTAAATTGCTAAGCACACTCATCCAAGGATATACTCAAATTCAATTATAATCCTACAGATACTTATTAAAATGTCTACGTTGACCGAGGCCAGTATTCATGTTTTCTTGCACAACAATAATAATAATACACTTTTATACTCTTCATTGAAGATTGCGCGTTTCTTCCGTGGAGTGTTGGATGCTTCTGTTGGATGGACAGGGTCGTCGAGTTCAGCACAAGCAATTTACTTCCTGTCGTTCAAGTCATACTTTAATTCGTGGCGCATTTCATTAAACCACTTGTACAAATGGCAGTAGTATCAACTACACGCACTTGATGCAGCATTGAAAGTGTGTTTTTGTGACCTGAAAAACATTGATTGCCACACAATTATGAAAATAATAGATCAGACTATCTATTGTACCCAAAATCATGATATTCAACAAACAGTGGAAATGTTAAGACACGAAAACTGTCTATGCAAGACATCCTGAAGAATGTACCTGCCTTGGTTTTGAACGCAACTAAATTAACCCTGGCGTATTAAATGCACTTCTACGATCACAAATAAAATATCGTTCTTTCGTGTGGCATGCTACTCAGGAGGAAATACTATACAGTATGATAAAATCTAGAAAAATTTATCTGGATAACTGAGAATTCAAGAAGGCTAGATAACTTGATCCCGCCAAAACTGAACATTTCATACAATATGCAGACACGTTTCTGTTGCATCTGCAGTTGTATCTGAGAAATGGCTTACAACTACCTTGCGCGGGTTAATAGCATGCTTGCATTGTGGCATAGTTGCGGGAGGCGCAACAGCAACTCCATCATCAACCAATTAAGAAATGCACGTCGGAGCAGCAAGCATGACCTCGGCGTGGTCGCATTTTCGGCATTTTGCCATACTTTACAGCCAGCAAATCCTCTCGTCTCGAAGAATGGTAAATGTTACTCCATAGGTCAAAATCCACCGCGCTATGCCGAATAAGATTGGACCTAGGTGGTAATATGCTTATTAAAATCTTTACTCCCGGTACAATGCCTCGCTTGTTTCGAGGGAAAAAAATCCATTGCCGGGGGAGTCGTGATGCAGCAAAAATATAAAAACCGACCGACATCTCCAGATAAATCACACTAATGGTAAGATATTGCTGCAGAGAGTCAGCGGAATCTATCGGCGAAGAACAATACACTGCGGTAGCAACGTACGAGCCAACCCTTCAACATTGAGCAACCTCGTGTGAATTACTCTACAACAATTTGCTAAAATGTTCAAACTGGTAAGTGGATTTGCTATTTCCATAGTGAGTGGGTGACGGTGTATAGCGATTATAGCCATACCCGGAACTGCACCAGAAAATCCTACGACGAAGGAACTAATGTCTCTAAAATAAATGTTTCGCATAAAATTTAGAGCCAAGAGCTCTTCAAATCAGAAGTTCTCATTGCAATTGCTGTTTGCAGGTAACTTCCATCGCATTCATGGCTGCCATCGTGGTTGCCGATCATATCGACAAGGATGCCCAAATCACCGCACAGATCAATGAGGTCAACTACGATGGATCCTACCAGAATAGCTTCTCTTCGTCGAACGGACTATCCGTCGAGCAGTCAGGTGTTGGAGGTCATCATGCAAGTGGATCGGCTCAGTACTACAGCCCGGAAGGGATTCCAATCCAATTAACGTTCACGGCCGACGAGAATGGATACCAGCCGAAAGGTGATCATTTGCCCACTCCGCCGCCGACTCCAGATCATGTCTTGAGAACTTTGGAGTACATCAGAACACACCCACAACAGTATGAGCAGCAACACTGAATTAACATAATTGTGAAGAGCTGTTTCGTCAAATAGTATTTGCATAAATTATTAACATGAGAATAGGAAATATGCATTTTAATTCTTGTGAATAAGTGGCTCTGGCTAGATTTTCAGCAATGGATTACTTACGTTCCCACCAGCCAAGCATTGCTTCAGCACTAAAAAACGGCTAAATTATCGCGTCATTTCTTAGTATTGAATTTTTCTAGACTTTTTCACTAAAGCTTGATGAGCTGCAGTGCTTTAATCGTCCAAGGATCAAAGTGTTGGACAGAAACGTTCAAATTTGTCGGGGACTAAACAAATATTAAAACAGTTTTATAGCTTGATAGCTTAAAATTTTCGATTTTGTTTTAAATATTTGAAAGTAAAATATAATGAGAGTTTACTATGAAAATTGTAGACCGAAATTCAAAATATTTATGAAGTTAAAGGACTTAGAAGAAAACGAGCCGTGCTAGCGCTCCGCTCGACGCGTAACTGCTGCTACTCTGCCGTACTAAGCAAAAAGGCGCATCTCCATTTTATTTGTTTCTCGTTATTTCACTTTTTCTGCTTCCACCAAGCCTATCAGTGTCTACAAATATTTTCAAATGTTGCCTACTTAGAAACCAAAATTTTATTGTATCAAGCAGGCGTAACTGATTAGTGTAAGTATAAACTTTTTGTGAAAAATCTGTTATTAAATCTTTGAACGCGTTTTTCTCGAAATCATTTTTTTAGTTGCTGGGAATCAGAAACAAAACTCTGTTTTGAAAAGATTATATTTTATTTTGTAATAAAAGAAGTTATTGAAATATGCTCAAAATTTTTGGCGTCACACCACAGGGAGGACAACACCTAATATATTAGACGAAGCAAAAAATAATGGCATTCAATTTCATGCGAATTGTTTCACATTTGTCGAAACAGTAGGAAGTCATAAATGACGGTGGGTGTGACGAAAAACGCAGTTTCTACAAGATTACGAGGGACAATGCGTAATTCCTTTAGACAATTCCGTGAAGAAGTAAATTTAGTGAGCGTTTTGTGAACTGTAGGACAACATATTTATTTGCCAGTAAAATAAATGTAACTGCAACAGCTTTGTAAACTTGCTGATCTACTTCTCTTCTATGAATTAAAAATTGATATCAGCTTCACATACCATGTATTTTTGTACAGTGTTGTCATTGGAAACTGGCTGACTTTAGTGTATAGTTCTGAGTTTCTTGTTCACTTTGGCCATTAGTTTCTAGAATTATTAACCCCCAACATGTACAGTACTTCGCTTGCCTCAATCGCTCAACAGAAGGTGTTCATTTTTATGATGCTACCAGAGACTACTCGTAAAAATTACTCCCAGAATGAATGTAGAAAAAATATTATTAAGTAAAAGGAGAAGTTTATTCTGTGAAAAGAAACAAAAAATACAATTCGGGTGTTTTGAGCGTCTTTTGGTGGTGGCGTTTGTCGATTTTTACCAAAATATTTGTACACGACTCGTGTACAAAACACTGAAGAAGGGTGCACGTAGCAACCGAAATGCGTATTTGGGAAATACAAAATATGTTGGTAAAAAGCAACAACACGACTTTTTAAATAATCTTAAAAAATACAAGTCAGAAATTTCACCATACAAAAATTATTATAAAATATTCAAAAAGGCGAAATGCTCTGAGAATATGTTCTTATTTTACAGTCGACTATAGTTCTAAATATACTGAAGGCTTCAAAATCATAAAATGCTACCAGATCCCTTTTCATAACGTTCCATAGCGGCAAAAATCACAATGGTCTCCGTTTAAGGGTTACTGTTTCAAAAAAATGTTTCAACGTCATTCCATTTCCCCAGGTCCATAAAATTTTTGGCTATAGAATTTTTGGCTATAATGTTATAAAATCACTTGATAACGTTTTGATCCAACAGTTGTATGTATTTCGCTCGTTGTATTGACAGGTAAACGCGTTCTGTGTTCGAAAATAATATAAGCAGTGTGTGGTCCTTTTTATGACGTATACATTATGCACTATCAACATCATATAAAAAAGTTGCGCATTTCAATTATACAGTGAAACCTGTCAATAACGGAATCCCATGGGAATTATTTTTTTTCCACTATTGACACGAATTCCACTATTAACAGGTTCCATTATTGACAGGTATTTGAGTCGAACCAAAATTATTTTCCATTATTGAGAGTAAAATTAAATAAAAATCAATGCATATATTTTCATGGCCATTTAATGATCAAATTAAGTGATATAATGAACGTGAAAAGAAAGTATGTACTGAGATAAAACTATTTTTCGATAAATGAATGAAGGAAAAACTGAAAATTGAAAAAACAGCAAATGACAAACTTAATTATAGTAATCGGTAATCGAAGACTGTTTTGTTTTGCTTGCAATCAAATCATCCTGTACTAAATTGATGGATTCTACTATTTTATCGAGTAAAAATGTATTTTCAACATTTTGCGATGAAAGATATTCGTCGATAATTTCATTTTTGTCTTTAATAACCATGTTCACAGCAGACTTGCCGCATTTGTATTTTTCTTTCAAAACTTCGATTCCAAATTTTGGCTTCATGATTTTTTATCAAATTGTACTTTTGTTTTAACGTGAGACGTGAACGTTGGATTGGTTTATTATCCCCCTTTTTACGATTCAGTTTCAATAGCGACTGAAAACTGTGAGAGTAATGAAGTTCTAATTGTGCGGTCAAAGTGTTTTTCGCTCAAGTGCAATTGACGAACTGAACAATCTATGGTCGCAAACACAAAGACAGTGCATAATTCATAGCTATCGAATCAGCTAAAAACTGAATTTCGATTTCTTAGAAGTTTTGATTACACGATGCTGTCCAAACAATAAAGAAGTCATTGTTGAAATGACTCGAAATGACAAAGAAAACGATAAATTTTTTTGCGTTGCCAAATTGCCGCAACAGAAACGATGAATTTTGCATTTTACGAAATGAAACAGTGATTTCGAAACGATTTTTATAATCATTGGTTGTGAAATTGGGAAAAATATAGTTTCAAATGAAAAAGAAGAAGAAAAATAGACGAATTTTTTTTTGTTTCCAAGATTTTTTTTCCACTATTCGGAGTGTCGATTTTCCGTTATTGACAGGTTATCAACGGCCAAAAAAATCCACTATTGACACGAATTCCACTATTAACAGGTTCCGTTATTGACAGGTTTTACTGTATTAGGTGTACAACTTTGCTTCCGCGGCTTCCCGATAGATGACTGTATCGGTAAGCTGCGGTCGGTACATGCGTTGATTAAAATTGTCAAAAGTAATTTTGGACATCTGCCAACGTATCGACATTGCCGTATTAGTGAAAGTTGTTTGCATTTTTGAATGATTCTTTGATTCAAACTGTTTGTTTTTGTGCCAAGTTCTCGTCATTTACGAGAAGTTTTGATCTTCTGCTTTCATTTGAAAAAAACTGCAGCTGAGGCTCATCAAATGCTTTCAAATACGTACGGTAAACGTGTCAGGAGTGGTTTCAACGTTTCATGAGTGGCGATTTCAATGTCGAAGACACGCATGGTGGTGTGAGAGAGAAAAAATATTCAAAGGCGAAGATTTGAAAGAACTGCTCGATGAAGATTCATGCCAAACACAAAAAGAACTTGCTCAATCACCTGGAGTGACTCAGCAAGCCATCTCCAAACGCCTCAAGGCCATGGGTATGATTCAGAAAAAAGGAAATTTGATTCCGTACGAGTTGAAGTCGGAAGATATTGAACGGCACTTGTTTGTATGTGAACAACTGCTGGAAAGACATAATCGGAAGGGATTTCTACATTGCATCGTAACCGGCGGCGAAAAAATGGTCCGTTACGATAATCCCAAGCGTAGAAAGTCATGGGGAAAACCCGGACCTGCTTCCACATCGACACCAAAACCGAATTTTCGCGGCGCCGAGGTTATGCTTTCCATTTGGTGATATACTACGAGTTACTAAAACCGAGTGAAACCATCACAGCAGATCGGTACCGAGCACAATTGATGCGTCTGAAACGTTCATTGATGAAAAAACGGCCACAGTACCGAGAAAGACATTTTCCATCATGAAAATGCTCGGCCGCAAAAGTGGTCAAGATATACTTGGAAACCCTGAAGTTAGAGGTCCTGCACCACCCACCGTACTCCCCAGACGTCGCTTCTTTTGATTACTATCTGTTTCGTTCGATGACGCACGGCGAAAATGGATACAATCATGGATCACGCCAAAAGACGCCTACTTTTTCCGAGATGGGATCCGAAAATTGCCGGAGAGATGGGCGAAAATTGTCGCAAGTGATGGACAATACTTTGAATAATATATCTGTTCGGGTTTTTTGACAATAAAGCTTTAATTCCGGGAAAAAAACCGCGGAAGCAAAGTTGTACACCCAATACTTTGATTGCAGTTAGCAGTGTTTTGTAATTTTCCGTGTTGCAACCATCAGTTCATCGGACAGAATGAAGTATTGGGAAAAACTACCGGTTTCGAAACTGAATGCTAGGAAGAAGCGTTCTGCTAAAAGTGGTGCAGTTAAATGTGCTCTATTGTTCAAATACTCTACTACGTGATTTAGTGAGTGTCGTCACTACGGCTGCTTTACTAATAGCTGCACTCCTAGATGGTATATTTTATGAACCCGCAAACCTTTGCAAGAGTCGCATTATATTCCAAATAAATTATAGATAAAGATTTTATTTGCAGTTATTCTATTATTTTGTTAGAAAATCTGTTAAATTGGCTTTTTCCACGGAACTTTGCACTTGGGACAATTCAAACTCTTGCTGAATGCTTTTCGCAAACAGTCTCTATGGAAAATCTCCTCGCAATCATCACAAGTTGTTCCCTGCAAACATAGCAAATTAATATTTCCGTTGGGCTGTTAGCAACACTGTTCACCCACCATCAGTACAGCGGCCATGCATAAGTGGCATTTCTTCACATAGTCCGAAAAGTGTTCTGCTAAATACTCGGAGAACTCGCCCAGCGTCCTGGCGCCATAGTACAGCAGATTGTCGTGTTCCAGCAAATAGCCCACGCTGATCCACTCGTCGATCAGCTCTTCGGCGTGGTTTTTGCTGATGGTCCTCGGTTTCACTTCCGATGTGAGATTCAGCGCGACCATTCGTTGCAGCCGGTAAGAGTTCAGCGTGAGTTCTTGCAGCAAGATCCGGAAGTACTCGCGATCTTGTGCGCTTCCGGCGTACGACAGTTTCCTAAAAGATTTAAATTCAAAGAAATTATGAATCGCATCTCAATCGTTTCGGCGAGGGCGAACGCACATATTTATTTCATCTTCAATCGTGTTCGCGAAGACAATGAAATCCTTCCGCACTATATCGTGCTTTACACGCTTGATTCTCTGGTCGAATAGCGCTATTTTTTCGTTGATTTCGCAGATAAAGGTGTGCAAGACCTCTTCATTGACGGCGTCAACTTCATCTAGAAAAAATATCAACGAAGCGATTTTAGATAAGTTTTATTAGGATGTTCATTATCCTCACATTTCTCGTTAATCGCGTTCAGCAGTTGCAACGCCTGTGCCACCTCCATGCAGCCCTGTCCGATGATGGCCTGCAAAAACGTCCGATGCCGGTCTGTGTACTCCATATTTTCGGATCCTAAAGGAAGCGGGCGAACTTTACGAAGAGCGGGATTTCGATTGTTTGTTTACATTTGGCCGAATGATGCGACAGATGTCACAGCAACTTTCCCGACCGTCAGCTTTAGACGTGCTCGTTTTCCATTTTTAAACGGATTTGAACCGCATACACGTTCCTGGAAACCGTTTATTTCACTTATGAAGTGGTGAAATTTGACAGCTTGCGAACTGTGTTATCGACTTGTTGTCATTTCTCATTTGTCAAAAACCGAAAATATTTTCAGGATCACCAAGTTTTGTTATGTCCTTCTTAATCGAACGAAGCTTTTGAAGATGATGGAGGATACTGATCAAGGCGGCAGCAAATTGGAAAAAGTAAGACCGGGAGTTGAAATTAAACAGAAATATTTGCCCACGCAGTGATTTAAGGGGTGGAAAATTCAACTTTCGCCAACGATCTCATAGATTTAGTATCTAGCAGCAATTTAAAACACTACTTAACATGTTTTTCACAATACTAAGCGGCCGATGGTGTCGTCATGAGCTTAAATCAATAATATTTCATAAATCCGACAGGAAACAGCCAATTTTGCCGTCCTGAAGGAGAATGTCGAGAAATATAATGCGCTCTCCAATAGCATGTCTTCGATCCTCACGAATTTCGAGCAGCGGCTCGGCAAGCTGGAGCAGACCATACTCCCGGTATACAATCAGACCGAGTACCTGCAAAAATGGCAATCAAGTAAGGCATTCACGTTCCAAATCAGCACCGCCGACACAATACTTTTTTTAGATCTCGAATCCACGCTTCAATGCCTCGCAACTGTGCTGTCGCACTACGACGCCTCCCAAGAGGTGTGCAACCTGATTCACGTCGGTCCGTCCGAGGGAAACATTGCGGCATTCATCGACGCGCTGGACAAGTTGAAGCGAGCGAAGGACTACTTCCTGAACAACAACTCGCAAAGTGTTGAGCTGGAGAACGTAACGAGCCTTTTCAACACAGGATGCGGCAGCTTGAACAATCACTTCAAGATGCTCCTGAAGAAGCACAGCTACCCCATGAAGCCAGTCGATCTCCTCGACTTGATCTACATCGAGGAGGACTCGTCGAACGAAGACTGCTCCTCCATCAAGCAACTGTCTCCGAACACCAGGGAGGAGTTGCATATAATCGCGAATTGGCTGGAGCAGAACCTTCGACGCGAGTACAAGGATATTTACTCGGAGGAGCGGTCCGATGTGGTGTTCCGGTCGTTGCAGCATCTGAAAGACCACCAAAAGAGCGGCAGTTGGGGCAACGAACCACTGAAGGCCCGGCACTACGGCCGCACGGAAACAAAGAAGTCCACGTCGGCCAGGTTGCAAAGCATGTTCGTGTCGATAATATGCAATCACTGGAGTTTGTTTGCTAAGTAAATCTTTTCCAGCTTTGAGAAGAAAGCAAACAAAATGATTCTGCGCGCCAGCCAAACTCTTGAGCAGTCCACAGGCTTTTCGTTGAAGAAAAATACCTCGCATGTGGAACACCTGGCCACGGAGGACTATATGGACGGCGACCAAGAGCTGGACAAATATTTGGTTTTGCTGCTGGGACTGCAACGCTTGCTGGTGTGGGAGCGAACCCTTCTGAGTGAGATCATTCCGCCGTCACAGCAGCCAGAGGTGTTTCTGAGGCTGGCGGAAAACTCCATTGACTTGGTGATACGGGACGCCGAGGTAAACAGACGATTGGTGTAGATCGAAACGTTCTATGTATGTTGTGTCCTTCTAGACTATAACAACTCGTATTTTACGATGTATTTCCCGCAAAGAATGGTCGTCGGCGCTGGGTATATTCTCGGCATTGAAGCGAGTCATATTGCTCCAACCAGACATAGATAGAACCTGTGACTTGCGTCAAAAGGAGCAGTTGAATAAAGTGATGAATAAGCTGCAACAGACGGTAATCAAATCAATTTGTAAATCTCGCTTTGTAACCGACGAATCTGGTGATGTTTTCTCTTAGGGTGCGAAAACATTGGAACAGTTCCTAGAAGCTGTAAAAGCGGATGCAGGTTCGAATATAGTTGGTATGAGCTCCAGCACCCTGTCCGGCTCAAATGTGCCAAAAGACGCGACCGTTTACGAACTGACCTCCAACACGATTTGGTTCATTGAACATTTATTCGAGCACTTCGACGTGATTGGAGGCATTCTACAGCAAGACCCAGGATACATGAACGCTGTGGACTCGATCCTCACTCGAAAATCATTGTCGGCGGAAGAGAAGAACAAAGCTCTGCTTGGAGTCTATATACGTAAGTTACGAACTCGACGAGTATGTCCCAGTGAAACTCTATCCTAGTTTTGTAATCAGGTAAAGTTTTGGCCGAGCTGAACCTAACAATTGTGAACAAATGCGAGCAATACAACGACACTGCAACAAAGCATCTGTTCCGCCTGAATAATGCCCATTACGTGCTGAAGAGCTTGCAGCAATCGAACCTGTTGGATTTGGTGCGTATTGTGGAGCCTGATTGCGAGCGTAGCTACTTGGACATCATTGGAGAAATGAAATTGGCCTATCAACGGTCGTGGTCGAAGTTGCTGAGCTATGTATCTCCTTTAGAAGATCTGCCTCGGGCGGTTAATGGTAAAGTGAAGGAGAAGGAACGGGCGATAATAAAAGAAAGATTTTCGGTGAGTATGGGATTAGCTTTAGGCAACTTGATAAATTGTTCGCGACGTGAATTGCAGAATTTCAACAAGGAATTTGAAGAAGCGTGCAAAATACAACGAGGTATCTCCGTGCCCGATGTGATTCTACGCGAAGGACTTAAGCGCGACAATGCCGAGCAAATAATTCCTAAATATAATAGGTTCTTTGAGACGTGAGTAGCGAAGGAAGGAGTTAGACTGTTTAATGCAAATTTCGGTGTAAATTTTTGCAGATATTCCGATGTTCAATTTAGTAAGAATCCCGACAAATACGTTAAGTATCGACCGCAGGATGTGAACGCAATGCTGAAGAACTTATTCGATGATTCAGTAGTGTAAATAATTTAACGTACATTTGTTATAAATGTAATATTAATTAATTAAAGTAAACAATTTCGTATAAAAAATTGTGTTTGTATATATTTTCCTGATTGCACATGCACTGAATGAATTGAAATCGATCTGATACTACGGAAGCAATTTTCTAGACGCAACAAAAGTGCTAAAATAATGTTGCTTACACGTTGGGGTAATATAAGACGTATCTAAGCCCTACAGAAAAGGTACATTGAATTTTTGTGTGGTTATAACTCTTAATTTCCAACCGCAAATATCAGGGCAGATCCCTTTGCATAGGCAGCTTTTAATGATCTTATTTTAAGGACTTTCTAAAGGCGAAACTATTTTTACAATGCATTTAAATAAGAACGTTAAACTTTCAAAATCAGGTTATGTTTTGTTAAAAAGACAACGAGAATATCGTTGGAGACTGCTTCTGCATTGGGTGTCTTCGGCGAACAAACGTCTGCTGCATTGATTTGAAATATCCGAAAGGATTTCCTAAATTTATAAGACTCTTTCGTTCGTTTTGAACCTAAAAACGGAGAGATAAATGAAACTTCGAAAAATGGTACGTCTTTAAGAAAAGTTCGATTTTCACGATATTTTTGCGATGTTTTGTAACCGAAAAATGATTTTTAATAATTTTCACACAAAACAGTGTTTCAAAATGATTGGTTCCATAGTTTTCGAGTTATCTTGTACGTGGTTCAGTAAAAAGTGGTGTTGAGAATCAAACGAAATGAAAATCGGAACTGTGTCCAGAATTTAATTTGGTAATAATTGTGAATTTGATTGTTTTATTTCAGAGCAATAATCTACACACTTTTAATTAACAATGTAAGCATAAGTGAAAATTGTAAATTGATCTGGTCCCTTAAAATTGTTCTCTAAATTTATAGGATTTGAACAGAGTAGCAGAAAATTTCTCATTGGATTCACATTTTGGATTGCTATTAGTTTTATAAACAATACAAATTTGTGAATCACGTTTTTGAAGCGATCCATTATAATTGAATTTCTGATTCAAGTTGAAACGGTGTAAAATTTACAATAAAATGAATCGTGTATACTAATGAACTTGTAAGCTGAATTTCTGGTTTCTAGTCTAATCTTCATTAAAAATATGTAAGGATTTGTAGAAAAAAATTGTTTTTTTATTGCAGCTATATTAGTTTAGCATCGCAATGAAAATAGAAACGTTATCACACGGGCCTTAAGGTGAAAATTTCGCAGCAGAATTAACTTGTAAATTTTTTTTATCAGTGGTGAGACTTTTTATTAGGTTAATCAGCCTTAAACGTATTAATAATTTAATAACGTATTTGTTCAAATTGCCTTTTTTAAATTTCATCACATCAATCTGAACTATTCCTATTTTCCCCCAAAGTACGCATGGTCAGCTACATGAGAATACCGCAACTACTTCAAGTTCGTTTACAGACCGGAAATTAGATCCAATACGAATCTTCTCTTCGATCCGAATACAAGCGTTTATTGTTGCAATTTTCTTCTACTTGTTGATTGAATCAAAAATAAGGTTATTCATTTGTGAAAATTATACAAACTGCCAGCCATGGACATCATTGAAAATCTGCGTACACTCGAAAGTAAGATCACCGATTTGGAAAGAAAAAATAACTCCCACAGCAACACTTTTTATTGTAAGTTGGAGCTATTAATAAGTTTCGCAATTGATTAATGAACTCTGTTTGAAGCACTTCAACTCGTACTAAATGAGCTGCAAAGTGAAAATGATCGTTTGAAGGTGGAGAAACAGGAGCGGACGCATCGACTTGGTGTCATGAAAAAAGTGGAAGGACAAATTCAAGGACTTGTTGAGCTGTAAGCGTTTTTTTCGTTCTCGCCATTTCGCACAGATTGTAGTTGATCAGTTTTTTTGGAATTAATGAATTTCAGTATGAAAGTAAAGGAAATGTTGCCTTTAAACTCTATAAAAAATTGCATTCAAATGATCTTCAACTGTTTGTAATGCCCAGTTATAAATTGAAGGACAATTGATTGATTATCAGAAACTTATTTTCGATGTGTTCTTTTATTCTTGTGTTCTTTTGCTTTTGTTCATTCATAACTGACTTATAATTTCATATTCCACAGCAATAAAAATTTGATCAAATTCATATTGGAGCAGAGAGCGTCGCTCAACCGATTTCAGACGATTAGACAGAACCAGCAATCCTCATTAATAGAAAGCAATCTCAGCTTCCAAAAGAATATTCAAGAAGAAATAAAGGACATGAAAGAACGTCACTGTAACATGAAGATCGGTAACAGCTCGAGATTTATGGGTACCAACGATTCAGTTCCTTATTTTTCCAGTGAAACGACATGCCGAGCTGCAGCGAACCGAATTTCAGCTAGCGCAGGAGCTAGAAAAGCTAGACAAGACATTCACGGATGAAGAAAAACACTTTGAAATTGCGCGGCAAAGTTTGGACCAGAAGATTTTCCAGCAAATAGTAAGATTGGTAGAGCAGGCCAAGTGCAGCGCACATCATGTAAGAAATGGCATTGCGAGTTTTTTATATATTATTTTATTTATAAATTTAATATAAAATTGTAAAATGTGTAGCAGACTCCTAAGGTCGACGAAACACCCGAGATTTGTCGATTGGGTAGAGCTGACTCCACGAGTGACAGTAATCGTACGCAGGTACTTGTCTGAATTGTATATGAGCTAGTGTTGTTTTCGAATCCTTTGAATATACCTTCAGAGAAATATGAAACAACCCATCACCATCTGCAAGCTGGGTGATTTCCAAATTCCTGACATACCAAAGATTCTTCGACGCAGCAATCAAATGCCCAATCCGAGTGAAGACGGAGAGATTCAGAACAATCCAAAGTCTGACAAAGACACGCGGAAGCGGTCGTTCCATTCGATTCTTCCCCAAACACAAAGTGACGTAATCAATTCAACCACAAAGCGATGCAAAGGTTCGATTGCGACAATTCCAACAGAAATTGAACACCCGAAAGGCAGTGCATCGACTTCAGCTTTGGTGAAAGTTCCTAGAGCTGAGCAAAATCAGCTTGCGAATATCCAAGCTAACAACTCTAAGCTTCAGCGTCTGCAACACTGTTTCGAGAATAGTCCAAATGTAAACTTAGTTCTGCAACAAAAAACAGAGACATTCAAATTGCAGAGCGTGACAAATTCACCACCGGAATCGACCAAATCTGATTCGAAAGACATGCGAGCGTTAACTATTGAGTCCCAAAGTGTGGATTTGAAATGTAATGAAAGCCAGGCTCAGATCGAGGAACGCAAGAAAATTGTCGTTATGAGTAACATTTTAATCACAGGACCGGACGGTGAGTCAAGTTCCAGGGAGCCGACCATTGCATCGAAGCATAACGTCCAGACAATCATACATGCTAGCAAGACACAAAATTACACCAACAAAGGCACCTCAGCAGGAAAAACATCCACTAAAGATTCTCTTGTCAATATGAACCAATCTGAATTTCGCGAGAAACAGGCAACTAAAACTAATTTTCCGACAGGCGAAAGTTGCATACAAACCTTTTCCAGCAATAAACTAACCACTCAGATACTCAAGACGTATATGAAAAAGGATCGCGGAACGTCTAATGATGGGAAAACTGTCGAGACCAAATCAACTCTACTAAACAACCCAAAAGGCGTCAGTGTACAATCGTTCCAGAACAATACAATCGACCTGAGCTCACAACTCCCGCCTTCTCATATAACAATCGATTCATCTAATAAAAGTCCTGAGAATTTACAAGTATCAGATAAAATCTCGATGTTGGCGTCACCAGCCGGATCAATAAATTTTTTGAATGATTTTTTGACTGACTTCAGCGTAGGCTTGTCGCCGTCAAAAACGGGCGCGACGAAAAGAAAAGGATCGGACGACGCGGCATCTTTCGAAGACGGGCTGGATTTTGGAAGCTTTGATTTTTCAAAGAAATCAAAAATGGGATCGGCTGAAGTATCTGACGATTTTTTTCAAAATTTTTGCGTCGCGCCAAATAATAGAGCCGAGGGTGGCGACAAGGATGTCGCTATGTTTAATTTTGATGAAATGATGCCGTTTAAGTGAGTCGTTTTTCACGCGAAGGTTTCTTTATATTCTATTTTTCCTAAATGAAGTTAATAAATGGTGGAGGATCGGGTTGATTTTTTCAGTTTTATGGAAAAATGAGGTTTTATTGGATCAACATTTATTGTTACACATTGATCTTTGCAAGTTAAGCGCGTTCTGTAATTTTTTAAAGCTTTAACTTGGAGGTGTTATTAGATGAATTTTTAAGGAATCTATGCAGTTGGTAAAAATATTCGGATTTTGGAATTTCTAGAAAGTATAACATCTAAATATCTCCACGAGATTTCAGAACGACCCGAGAATTTTTCACGAAGATAAAAAGTACACAGATAGTAAGCGCAGGATCGCAGTTGCACATATACATTTAGCTTGAAACTTTAGACGCGCTTTTCTCAAATACGCATTTTTGAACAAATGCCAATGCGGTGATCACGATGGAACAGCCGATCGCGATATGTCAAATCTATTTGCATTTTATGGATTAATTGCAATAAAAATTCTCAAACGCTTGCACAAAAAACACACGCTTAACGTTTCGTAGTAAGTTTAATATAAAATCTCTTAAATCAACATATAAAAATCCATATCGTGTCCAATATATTCGTGTAACTACGACTATTCCTATGTCTTTTCATGTCTTTAACAGTAGATATCGTGTCTTCTATTTAAACCTATTAAATAAATAAAGAACAGATCATTGAACTTCTTAAGGCTAATCATTAAGCATTTTGCCGCTGAACGTTTGACTTTCAACGCTCAAATTTCCTGGACTAACAACCAGACAAATTAAATTGATCCAGTTTTTTAGTCGGAATTCTTCCGATATTGAATATCGTGCTCCTTCCTTGTTGCTTCTTGCCTGTCTATTCAAAAGGCCGTTCGACTATTTCCTAACCCGCGTGCTGGAAGACTATTCGTTTTGGCCGTTGGATTATCACGCGCTTGCGAATGGGCCACGGCTATACTCAGACATTGCACCCACTCTTCAGCATTTTTTCCATCTTTTGGTTTCAATATGAGTGTTTGGTCGCCGGTGAATATTTCAAAGGCTTTGGGTATGTTACGCGCGCCACGCGATACTTTTACTGAACGAATTTGATTGACATCGATACTTTCACCGCCGCTCTGGAATGATAACAGAAAATTTCAATTTATTTTTATGATGAAATTTATCAATACAGTTTAGACGAGTTATAATAAACCGTGTTTCTATAAGAAAAGAAAAGAACAGACACTACTCCTTTATACACGATTTCAAAGCCAAATTGTAACACTGAAGAACACAACTAATATCCGAAATATATATCCCATAATAAACAATCGAAATCGTGTAGAAAAGAGAAGTGAATTTTCCTTTCTTTTCTGATGAAATTAACTATTTTACGGTCGTAAAAACTCTTGAATATACTTACAGATCCTTTACACGACAAATGTGCACCTGATAGTGTGAAATATCGCGTTCGCCACCGTCGAAACAATCGCCACTTGCCTTTCTTTTCCTTGAGTTGGCCTTCGATCATCGGTTGATTGTTGCCGCGCAGAAACCCGACAGCTTTGTCAGGATGATTGCATAGGAAGCAGCCCCATTGAAATTCCAGCTCGTTCGCGTTCGGTTTACTTTGATCAGTCTTAATTACTTCGAACACATCTAAGAATCCTGAATGACGTAACTCATTGACGAGCACTTCACGATCCTGAACGTAAAAAGAGTGTGATTAACTAAGGGTTAAATTTTCGAAGTGTATTTCGATTGATGTGCAGGGAAACCCAAGGAGGTGATGCCGGGTGCATCAGCGCTGGCCAAAGTCCTTGGACGATTCCAGCGCAGCCTTCAGGGATGGCCGCCTCCGCGTACCCGAGGATGGTGATCGGCTCAGTGTCTGCAGTCGGACACAACCAAAGTGGGTTTGAAGGGGCCCAAGTCCACGAAGCCTTACCAGGGGTCAATCTGGTACCACGGGGGCCGGGGAGGTCTATTCTCCCTCTGGTCGCGGTGGGACCCCCTAAATAGGGGTGTGTGGACGTGGTGGCTGTGGTTAAAAAACATATGCGGGCGGAGCCCACTTAGATGCGCTTTGAAGTCTTCATGCTCCCAACTGTGGGGACTTCTGGAGCATCTCTGGGGGCTCGGCGTGGAGTTACGAGGCAACCCGGTGCCGAGACCGTGAGATCGGAAGAGGATTAGATAGGCAAACTAATACTCCCAAGTGGTGGTGGTGGGAAGGTGTGTGGTTGTCATTAAATACAAACCTGCGGCCGAAGAGGCCCGTGGCTTTTAATCATCTTGATAGGTAGCTACTTTAAGCCCCCCCGAGACATTCTGATGCGTGGCTATTCAGACCAAGGATCAATATCATAAACAGAATGATTTCCGACTGTGGATAATGTAAGATACTCTTCAAGCACCCGTTTTCTAAGTCAATCAATCAGGCAAGAGCTTAGCTGCAAATAGGAGCCTTGAATCAGAGTGACTTAGAAGCAAATGTAAATGAACAACTAAAAGCATTGCTATATGTACAATGAAAATGTCTTTCAGAACGGTTTGTATCGCTGGAAATAAGAATTTCTTAATTTTGCTTCGACTAAACGGGTAGGATTTATTTATTTATTTATTAGGAATTCAAATTACAGACTAATATAGCCCAATTACAAGACAAATTAAACAAAAAAGAAAAGAAATATATAACAAAGTAAAACTAATTACATAAGACATGCTTTACATTCTGTTTATATGTAGAGTGAGTACGGGAACGGACCAGGTTGCAGACTATTGTGGTTTTGGGGGAGTCGCAACATCGGCGGATGGCATGGAGTTTCAATTCTAGCGTATGGAACGCTAAATATGTCATTAGATCTAACCAATCAGAGAGGTTAGAGTTTAATTGATGGTGGTGGAGCCGAAACAAAAAACACTCATCTAAGAGGAGTCTGTGGGATTGCAAAGTAGGAAGTTGTAGCAAGGAAAGTCGCTCTCCATATAGCATATATGTAATAAAAAATATTGATAATGTGGTGAGCATACTTGCGAGCAATATTCAAGGACGGGTCTAATTAGGCTAGCGTATAGGCTGACGGCGGAGGAAATGTCAGTAAACATCTGAGAGTGCCTTAATACGAACTCGGAAACACGAGAGGCACGTGCGGCTATAGCCACAATGTGAGGCTCAAATTTAAGTTTCAGGACGAAAATCACTCCCAGATCTTTTATTTGAAAAACAGCCGTAAGTGGAATATCGTGTAACGTATAGATATGATCAATTGGACTGGGCTTTAAGGAGAAGAGGAGAGTGACATTTCAAGACATTAAGAGAGAGACAATTAGTTTGACTCCAAGAATCGTTCGCGTCCAGATCCCTTTGGAGAGCAATACAATCCTCTTGCGAGCGAATAACTCGGTGAATTTTTAAGTCATCAGCATATAGAAGACATTGAGACGCTGTGACTGAGAGAATGTCGTTTATTTAGAGTAAGAAAAGAAGAGGGGCCCAGGACCTACGCTGGAATCTAAAGAATTAATTAATGTTTGGATTTCAGTTGGGTCAGTGGAGATAAAATCAAGAATAGGTGGAAAACAAATAGGAGTATTAAAAGAAGTTGGAAGCAGGATATATTGACGAAAAAAATTCAGCAAATATCTCACAGATTTTTTCAGGAGTCGAACGTTGTTTACTGTCCCAGAAACTAGTATTAGGAATATTGAACGAAGACTTAAGGGCATTGACATAAGACCAAAACGGCTTTGTTTGGTTAGAGTGCAGCGAATTTTCGATATTAGCGAAGTAGCATAGCTCTTTTAATTATCAGTTTCGCTGAAGCACGATATTTTGAAACGACAGTAGAGTTTTCCGGAGTTTTATTGGATTAGGATTACAGGATTTCAGCGCTTATTACTTATTATTTTATGAGTTACGAAATTGCATATTAATTTTCGAATGAGAAAATGCAGCAGACGATCGAAACTGCTATAAACAAGGATTTTGCGGAAAAATATTGTAAAACAATCTACGTTAATGGAAAGACTCATTGTGGTATAACATTTACTTTCTTCTTTTAGGACCGCAGGAAAAGTCTTCAATATTGTTTTTCATAAAAACTTTTTTACGAAAATGTCGAACAATTTTTACGGTGGTCATTTTTTCCCGATCTCATTTGAAAGCGCAGATATCGCATTCGAATGTTGAAGTATATTCGTCAAAAACGAGAGACGATTATTGTTAGTTTTGGTAGGATTGGATTTACCTCTAAGGATTCCAGTCTATTAAACACAACCCTATATCTGTGAAGGGTTTACCTTGTTTGAGTTACTTTCGCAGCAAATTCAAAAATAGTATTACCAAACTGGCAGTAATGTATTTATCGTCACTGATATTTTCTGTGACTTGTTTAAATGAGCGAAGCAATACTATTATGCCTTTGAAAATATTCAGCTGAGATGCTACAATCATGTCAGGTAAATTTCGCCTTGCAGGCAAAATAGTAGTATAATAGTGCAAAAAACTTGTCAGCATGTCAAGCCATCAATTCCCCTAAAGAAACAATTGTATTTATGCTAACAAGAGTCCTTTTTTCAAATTGATGCTCTCTCAAACATTCATACAAATCATAAACGGATTGTTTGAAATAATCTACATCATTTCGTGTGCTTGATTCATATTTTTTCGAATCTGAGCTACGTGAAATTTTTAAATTGTTCGTCTTGAAATAAATATCGTTTTTCATGTTTTCGATAGTAAAAATTAAATATCGTTACATCGAAAATTAAAATATTAATTATATCGAAATATTCTACAAAATACATCGTTGTGCCGATATTTTTTCAACATCTCTGCACTGCCGGTTTGTTGTACAACAATATATAAAAATTGGGACATTTTGGGACAATCGATAATGCTTGATTGAGTATTACTTAAAAAACTGGATTTTCTGTAACTAAATCCATTTGACACAAAGTGTCCAATTTTTTTCTTCTACAAAATTCATCTTACCTTCTGTGATGGGAAATGACTAGTCACTAATTCCGTGAATGTTCGATTTTCACATTTTAAAATTTGCCAAATGTTTTTCAAGTTGCTCACGCCAGGCTCTCGGGTACTGAGCACGCATTTATCTTTAACCTGTGAACCAAATTAAGATCAAGATTTAGTAAATCAATTCTATTGTGTTTCGATGATTCCACACAAGCTTAATTACATAGTTTCGAACTTGAAAGTCTAGGAACATCAGATGAATCCATGTGCGCGGATTTCGCGTGCGCATTGTAAAGCAGGTTTTCGAATAAAGGCAGTGCGGACCGCGAATTTGGCAAGCGAAATGCAATTTCGCTACTTTCTTCGTTCGACGTTCTATTGGAGGAGAAAACAATTGATATATTTCAATGATCAGTTGAATGAAAGTCTAGACGTAGCAGTCACTAGTCGTGCAGAAATAAGGTAAATAAATTTTCCTTTTACTTTTATTTAATTGTTGTTATACGCTTATAGTGTTAAGGGCAGTGAAGCTTTTGAAAATGCCACCTCAAATGCATGGGGTTCGCTTTTCGATGCCCTTATTTGGTAGTATTACCTTCAATCCCGCAACGAGTCGGCGGCGGTAGAAATTGTGAAATGTGATCCATGTACTTTTTGATCGAATGGAAGTTCTTCTCGCAAAACTGTTGGACAGGATCTCGCATGATTTGATACGGCTCAAACGTGCTCATGCGCTGATTGATTATGCTGTTGTTAGCATTCAGCAAGGTCACACTGGTATTATCATTCCGTCGAGATGTTACTGTCGTCGGGCCCGAAACAACAACTTCGTGTTCAGTCTGGGGAAAAATTGTTGAATACGATATTAGCAAATTGGACGGTCGAAATTAACGCTGGGGTCAATTCGGACCGAATTATACTTACTGCATTCGTAGAGTTTATTGGAAGAGTCATCACAGATTTTTGAGTGGTTGAGTTTTGTAGAGGTGGCGATGCCGGCGACGCATGGTGAACGGATACGCTATTCTGCTGTAATGCTATCGAACCTGCACGAAATAAACGTTGAGAAGCGTTCAACGGCAATGAGCGACACAGAACTTACCAGTCGATTGATTCAATGCGTCCACACTGTACTTGCCCAGGGCACCAGTTGACCCCAGCAGAGTAATTGGTCCTTGGGAATGGGGTCTGATTTTCGTCGGCGACGTGGTTACCGTTACACCGCCCGATGTTATCTTCGTGGATGGTATGCCCCATTTGTTATGACCCGTTATTATCACATTGCTGCTTAGTGGCGGAACTGGTGTCACATAAGTTGGACACTCGGCGCGCGTTCCCGCCAAATCTCCACACGGAAGGGGCGCCTGCCCGCTGTTTTGCCAGCGGCTGCCGAGCGCAGCCGCTTGTTGTGCCACATTTCCACTTGAATGACTATTTACATTATTCGAATTGGAACCATTTTGATTGATTTGTTGCGAAGAACTGAGTCTCGTCATGCTCTTGTGTAAGCCACCAACAGAACCGCCTGCAAAAGGGAGTTATTAGCTACTTTCTTTTTGGTTGACCTCAATTCTAAGGACCCTGAGTGCTGATCGTTAGAGGACCTATACGCTTCTTTCAGCGAATTATCAAGAAAGTATAATTCAAAGCGAATGAAGCATAATTGTAATTACTGAATTGGAAAGACTTTTCGCAATAGGGCTCCATTTAGTCTGTCTATGATGCAAATGCATTCATTTCCAGCACCCAGGATACTACATAAGTAAACAACGTGTCCCATTTAGTACCAGCTATGTTGAGTCGCGTCATGCTGCGATGCGTATTACTAGATGGATGCAATCGCCCGGTGCTCCTTGAATCACCCAGTTTTGCACGCCGGGTGTAACCAGTATGCGGTGGCGTCGGCGGAACAACTGGTGGACTGCTCTGCGCATTGACTGCACTATTGTTAGTGCTCGGCGTGGCATTTGTTGAGGTATGGATGGTCAGGATATGACCACCTGATGGTGATATTGTTGTGGTGCCATTCACTTGAGCCCCCGCCTGTGCTACAGCTCCTGCCGCCACAGGCGATTGTGGGGCATTTGACGAGCCCGTTAACGGACTCGTCGACGGTGAGTTCAACTTTACAATTGTAACGCCGCCCGATGTTTTGTTGCCACTGTTGACGTTCACTTGAGTGGAGGATGACTGTTGTTGGCTGAGTTAGTTTATCGATTTTAATATTTCACATGTATTTTTAAATCAACAAAATAAATAGTAGATCGAAAGAGAATTAGAAAAGTATTTGAAATATGTTAAGCCAATTTAAACATCAAATATTCGCATCCAAATAAATTTTACGCAAATAACTCGAAATTCTTATAAACGTACTCACAAAAAATTTATATTCTAACCAAGAGAACTTTACTTAAACAGTTTCATTTTAAATTTAAAACCAAAAACTTATTCGGATGCAATACAAATACATTAAAAATATTATAATAAAATTGATATTAAACCTTAATGAGTTTTTCTGTCGTACACATGCCAAAACCTTATCGGTAAATAAGACTGGATACGATGAGCATAACTTAGTTGCTTCATGCAGTAATACGCTTTGTGATGTACGATCAACATGCGGTAAATGTTCTAGTACAAAATCTAATGCAAATTGTGCTTTATCCTACATAAAATAAATAAATAAAATAGAGAGAATAATCAAATAAATAGACAAATACATGAAAAAATATTGAAATATCATAAATGTAAATGGAAATATCTTAAAATACTAGCATATATATAAATTGACATTAAACATAAAGACGGTATGTGGAAATACGGATGAATTCTTCAATTTAAGACATTGTTGTTATTGAATTATGTTATTTACGTATTTGATTTGATTCTATCCAGGTGGAAACATTTGCTTTAGTGCTCGGGTAGCAAAATTGAAGAAACACAAGCTTGGTTAGATGGAGATTCTTTCTTCAGTGTTCAAAGACGATTTCGGTAGTGTTTAGTCAACGATTAAAGCGCAGATAGCAGACATTCAAACAAATTGGGTGATTATTACTATTATTAAATCTGCTCATTTTTATCTCAGCTGGTATTAAGGATTAAAGTGTGAAATCCAATGGTTATTTTTCTAGTACGTATATGAGGATTTCCTTGATGTTGCCTCATCAATAAAATTATTCATTGTTTTCTGGTTTCTGGTTAAAATTAATTGGACATACACAACATGCACATAGCTACAAGTTCGCCTATATTTATGTATGACGTTAAATCGTGCAACGATTCCTTAAGACATATCCAAACGAAATTAATTCAACGACTCTATGAAGAACCTACCTTGCTACTTTTCCCGGACGTTGCTAGAATCTGTGCGGCCAAGGATACCGCCGAAGGTGTCTCCTCGGCAGCGGTCTTGATCCTGTCGAAATAGCTGCCTATCAAATTCGGCCGGTTCTCGGCCAGCTTGAGCAACACCGACATGGTTGCCGGTGCTGTGGTGGTGTCGCTTAGAAATTCGCATAGCTGTGGCACGCTGGACTCAAGAACCTAAAAAAATTATACACCGTATGAAGTTTTGCACGCGTGTTTATATACATATATGTATTATGAATTATTTTTGTTGTTTCTGGTCACGCTATTACCGTTGGTTTCTTTTGTGCGATCAGCGTGAAAAGCTGCAATAGCGATAGTTTTTCTTGGCAATCGCAACGAGGCAACAGTGAAACGAGCAGCGGAGCATGAGGTGCCAGCTCGTCTGGCGATACCTCATAAATTTGCGAAAGTACTCGAGACAGGCCGTAGTTTCCTGAAATTTAATGAGAAATTGATAATGATTATTAGTTCAGAAATTTAATCGAGTGTGAAAGCCGAAAAGCAACCGCCGAGAAACTTCAGTTGCACCGGCTTTTCGGCCGCGCCCCACCAGATCAAACTTTTACTGTCACAGTCTCGTTGGTGGTTAGATGTAGATATGGGGAACCGGCTTCAACAAGATTAAATAATAGTTGTACATTCAATTGATGTAAGTGACTAATTAAAAAGTTAGCATTGCTGGTTACAGGTGCAGCAAACCAGCCACGATCGTGTATTTTTCAGGTGACATAGTACATCCAAATAACGATAACATAGATATATACAGATATATACACTTGCCCTCCATCACAAACATCCAACAGAAACTAAGCCATAAAGCTAAGGAGCTAAGCAAGTTGTTAGTTTTGAAGTGAATGCTAGCTTATTCTATGCTTAATAGCTTGCTTCATTGTAAGGATTTCCCGTGAGAAGAGCAGGCGAGTTGGATTAGAATACAGCAAAGATGTGCGTAACATGTCGACATTTGCTGTTTTCAGTTTTGCATTCGAGCATGAATATTCTCTTGTTTGGAACCACACACGCAAGTGGCGCAGTTTTAACTGTTGGAACGTAAGATCTGTAACGTATTTTACCGGTCACATTCATTTATCGTTCACGGTTCTACTTTTACAATTTCAAATCTCTCTTGCCCCATATGGAACATCGGACCATCACATGCACGCCAACGCGTTGAACGTCAGAACACTTGCGACCCGACGTGTGGAACATCGGACCATCACATGCACGCCAACGCGTTGAACGTCGGAACACTTGCGACCCGACGTGTGGAACATCGGACCATCACATGCACGCCAACGCGTTGAACGTCGGAACACTTGCGACCCGACGTGTGGAACATCGGACCATCACATGCACGCCGCCGTGTGGAATAAAGTAACACAATGTGGTTGCTGGTTAATATTATGATGTTTGAATATTGTGTGTCATGGATATTAAAAGGAATAAAAAGTTGGTAATGTTAAGCGACCAATTCGTGTATTCGTATTGCACACCAACCAAGATGCATAGTTTGGTGTTTTATAATTTCACATTCCTCACCACGCTCACGTGAATCAAGTTATAAATTATGGGATTCGTGGACTTCAAGACGTCGCCACAGGCGGGCGCTCCCGTGTTCCACATGCTGCCGCGCGCGGCTGTTCCGATGTTCCACACGGCGGCGCGCGTGAAGTCCGATGTTCCACACGTCGCCCCGCGCGGCTGTTCCGATGTTCCACACGGCGGCGCGCGGGAAGTCCGATGTTCCACACGTCGCCCCGCGCGGCTGTTCCGATGTTCCACACGGCGGCGCGCGGGAAGTCCGATGTTCCACACGTCGCCGCGCGTGCAGTGCGATGTTCCACACATCGCCGCGCGCAGCTGCTGCAATGTTCCAGCATTCGGCGCAACATTGACGCGAATATTTGATCGTTTGAATATTGAATTTAGTAACAATAATGAAATAGTCTAAAAGAGGCAGTAATCGGGGGAAGGAT
This sequence comes from Oxycera nigricornis, assembly GCA_963942545.1. Classification (NCBI taxonomy): domain Eukaryota; kingdom Metazoa; phylum Arthropoda; class Insecta; order Diptera; family Stratiomyidae; genus Oxycera; species Oxycera nigricornis. Next base: position 5,055,312 of record OZ012663.1, on the reverse strand, counting down.
ATAGCAATTGATGAGCACGAAGAGTAGCAGGAAATAGAATGTTCGGCAATTTGATAGGAAAGAAAACCGCGTGGAGTAGATGCCGGTTAGTAAGCGTAGTAAGCAAATTTGAGTACAGTTGTTCGTAGGAGAACCGTTTGACAGCGTGAAGATTGCAGCAAGTCTTTTTTTAATGATGTGGGTGTATTTGCCCATAATGAGGTAGAAATGCAACACGAACACGTATTCTCTTTCTGCTGTTGGTATATTGTAATGTGGTAAAAACCATTACCCACGCAAAAAGGTTTTTGAATTAACTTAAATTAGCGAAAGGGTGAAAATAAGGGTTTTCTAACTGACATTGATGATTATTCGACGAATTTCTAGAGTAAGTTATAATAAAATAATCATTGCACTGAGTTTCGAGTGCTGGATTCTGCTAGTTAATATTATTATTATTGGGGAAAAACCATGATTTTGCATACGTGATGCCAAAATTTGCTTTATTCTAATTCAACTCGCCTGCTTTGAACAAGTACAAATCGACATACATTAGACTGGAAGAACTTATCAGCTCGCAAGGTTTCGTATTGGTTTGTCTTCACATGGCGAAGCAGTAGGTTGAAGCAATTCATTTGTATGAATAACTAGCTGACCCAACAGACTTCGTGGTGACTCAATCGATAAGTAAAAGACATAAACTTTTGTATAAAATAGACTTAAAACAAAGAAAAGAAATCCGTAATTAAAAAAAAATGCGCGGTATGAATGAAGTGTTATTATTATTTTCAATTAATTACACATGATGTTGCTTACTTACATAGTAGAGTTTTTCTTAAATACTGGCTATTCATAAAGTTCCACTTTGCTATTGACAGACACACATCGTTATGGTGCAGTCTGTTAATCAATGTTAAGCTTTCTGATAAACAATAATTGTTTTGTATGGTTTTGTGGTGCGTAAATAAACAAAGATAACGGTTTTCCTACGCGCGAACACGCGAAGTATAATTGTTGCGCGAAACAGGGGAACTCCAACTTGATTCCCCAAACTTCCAACGACTAGCCTTGCGATTTATTTATGGTCATCATAAAGGCCAGACCTACTGGAAATTATAAACGTGTAAAATGGAATGGTAAATCCGTTGGAATCATCGGTATACGCGGGATCAAGATATCCTCTCCTTTGTATTTTCCCATTATGATTGTTGCCTCAATGAGGTTATTCATCACCTTTTTCACAGCCTGTCTTGTTCCATTGCACAGTCGAGGTTGATTAATATTACGCAGAATGATGACAAATGATACTACTTTTAACTGCAAATTGTGAGGTGGTAATGCAGGCAATTTCAGTGAATTTAAAAACTCCGTCTTCCTGGTTCATAACGGTGTCGACTGATTTGAAGGAAACCAATTGTCCCGGAAGAAAATTCTGAATGGTCGCATTGGAATCCTCGACATCTTTATTTTTCGCCGCCAATATTGTTCTTTCACCCAGCCAATTATGGTTATTAAGTGTTGCGCTATATCTGGGAAAACACGCTGAATTAGCTTCTCTTTTGAGTCTGTGATGCAACAGAAATCTGTGGGTAATGTAATGAATCCGGTCGAGGTGTCCAGTGCGACTTTATTATTTCCAATGTCTAACAACTGCTTCGCAAACTCATTTGCAGTTTCATGTTAGTTGTTAATTGGAGTGTCTTTACGTACCGACACAAATTCGATGATTTTAGGCATGTGTTTTATTCATCAACAACAGTTAACTGGAACAGTCTAACAAAAATCACCCGTCCCACCAAAACTATTTTGGTTGTCACGAAGATCTTTCAACGTTCTGTCCAGCGACTCCAGCCGCCTTGTGCATTCATCCCAAACATTCAATTTGCATACCTGTAGGCTCTTGGCCATTGCGCAACGTTGGGCGATGTTGCAAATTGGTGTTTCGTTGATTTGCACACCAAAAGGAAAACAAAATTGTTGTTTTTATTTCATTGCAAGCATTTTTATATTAATACACCTTTTAAACCTTCTCTGCACTTCCACAAATTAATCAAGACCAAAATTACTCAAATCGGTCCAGCCGCACTCGAGTTTTAGCGAGACTAACGAACAGCAATTAATTTTTATATATATCGATGGATGTTCGCTTTCACAAGTTGTGCGCGCGGCCGAAAAGCCGGTGCAACTGCAGTTTCTCGGCGGTTGCTTTGCCCCCCCCTCCCACCCTCCACTATTCTACATCATCATCCAAAGACAGAGAGCGGGCGCGTCGTTTGTAGTGTGCACGATATGGTCGTTAAAAGTTTATTGAAACGTAGATTACGAACTGGATGTCGAATTATTTCTGTTGTTTTTACGGCAACAATTCTAAAATTGACTTTCATTATAAAATTGAAGATTCACGATCATAATTCCTGTAAACTAATATACAGAAACAGCTACAGAAACATTACTTCAAGAATCAAATAGTTACGATTAAAAAAAGGCTCGATTAATTATCATCGAAAAGAATACTACATTATATTTTACAAATTTCTGATTCAATCGTAACTTATAATTTTCGAAACTACAAATTTTTTAGGAGATTTTAATCATAATTTTTTTCGTAACACATTGTTAACCGGTCACAAGCTAACTCGTGTTTTAGTTATTTCAATTCGTAAAACGCAGGGCAATATAGAATATTACAAATGATTTCTTCATCGTGTTTAGCTTTATTATAAAAAAATACATTGCTTGTTTTTGGTAGAATACATCCAAATATAACATGCAAAGTATGCTCTCCACAACTCGTTCTGTACGAATGCCCAGCACTGTCCAGGAAACGCATGAAATCCTTAAGCTCACCCTTTCTGGACAGCCTCACGGAAGTAGCTGATTTGAATATGTGCTGCATAGTCGGCTTCATACGAGAATCTAAGTGGTTCTTGCCACCCAGCAGCTAGGTTATAGTGCCGTCTCAATCTTCTGTGGTATCACAATGGGCCTATAGTGGCCTAAGTGAGCTATCTTTTGATAAAGAGGGCTGCCTATCAACTCTACAAGGACGGCAAGAGAGGTCTCAAAAAGATATATAGCAGCAAACAACCTTAGGAAGCACAAACTAAACACTCCTCCTAGGCTGTCATCCCCCAATCGTTTGGATATGGACGAGATAGCAACAAAAACCAGCACGATAAAAGCAATAACAGTTCAAACCGCTCTGAAAAGGGCTCTCACAGTGTTTATTTACAATAGGTTAAGACCTGAAACACTTCATGTTAGCACTAAGAATAGTTGATCCATGTATTTTATATCTAAATGCCAAAAAACAGCCAATTTAACGCCTTAAAAGGCACTATGATGCTTTGCTTTAAATACGCTACAGTGACGAGAAAGCCGAAAGGACATTGTTAGGCCTGACTGTTCAAAAAACACACCAAAACTGACCCTTCACTACATATTTGATTCATCTCCGCAGATTTCGACTGACTCTTGTATTACATATCCTTCTTTGCACCAGTCTTCTCTGCATCGAATGACTATCTTGTGGCTGTAATGGAAACAGGAGATCCGGGAAGCAAAATCTACCTACTTCTCATGACGTTAGCCTATCTTGTCTCAAGATGGTGAACTAATCATTATTTCTCTCATGGGAAACAAGTGAAAAATCGAATAGCAGAGCATTTAGAATGTGGTCCGGTAAGGAGCCAATTCAAGAACATAAAAAGTTAGTACCAGCGTCCGAATAATAGCATTAGCTGCAATTCTTCTAACCTTGTTTAGTAAGTCCTGATTTGATAGATTTGCGATAGCTGGCCATCAGATAAATGCACCAAACAGAAAGATCGGTTCCACAATCGCTGTATAAAGCCATGACGAGATTCTAGATTTGAAACTTCATATGTTACAAAGGGTTATTTCACAGCAGAAGGTTGCCCAAGATGCCTTACGAGCTATTTTTTCAATAAACGCTAGTTTCGGAGTGTGATTTTTTGTCAGGTTTCCTCTTGGGTTCATTGGTTTTCTTTTTTCTTCGTTAATACGCAGCCCAGTTTTTTCGCTACTTCGTCGAGGCTCATCAGTGTTGTTTTTAAATTAACAGCAGCTAAATTCTTATCCAATTTTTTCCTCAAAATATGTTAAGATTCACTATGAATTTGGCGGATTATTAATTGACGATTAATTTACTGTTATAGGATGGTACGATGCAGACGTAAAAGGATGACGATTAACACGGTCTATTATATATGCCTCTATTTTAAAGTATGATAACCCTAAATTACGGCGATCGATCCGGAGCTTTGCGTTGGGGCTCAGTCGAAGCTGTTGTGCTTGCACTTCCTCGAAACCTTACCAGGGGTACTGGTGCCAAGGATAGCGGGGGTCCCAGGGACTTGTCCCTGCCGGTTTTGATTGAGGAACCTGTGAAGGTTTAAATTTTGTGACTGTACTGGACACCCAAAGCGGTTACAGTCATTTCTAATACAGTTTGGGACCGGTAGCTATTCGGCAACCTTTCTGTATCGTGGTGCATTGGCGTGCTTTTGCATTATCAACTGGGGTGCTGCTTCCCAAAGAGCGATAAGGATGCTGATAGGTCCGATCTTTACCAAGGATTATGAAGGAGTCCATGCAAGCTCTGGATAAGATTCTGGTACTCATATTCGGAAAAGCAGTACTCATAACATATGTAAGTTATGGCCACTGACTAGTACGTTTATGGGGGCTTCGGTGCGACCTTATCGTAACCCGTAGCTTAAGAGGCCCGTGGTGTTAAGACTGACCTGTCGGGCCACCACGTTAAATCTAGGAACGCTTTCTGTTAAAGTATGGTATAATAAATGAAAAATACGAAGCAATATCTGAAAGTTAAAGTGATTTCGTTGACCATAATTTCTTTATAATTCCACTATTCCTGTTCAATGTAGATTTTTTCTAATTCTTTATTACATTAACTATTATTAAATTATATTTATTCGAGCATCCACATTTCGTTGTCCCGCAAAACGTGTTTTTATTTTTTTATAGTTCAGTTCAATTCAGTTCACTTACCAGCCACAATAGACTCCAGAATCGCGTCAATGTGTGGACTCAACAAATATGCATAGTCGATGGCAGCCAGCGATAAGTAACTAGCCAAATTGGTGGAAAGTTCTTTGTTCCCTTTCGAAAGGAATTTCACAGCCACTGGTAATGCGATCTTCATCACCTCCTTTTTGTCGTAGTTCTTTGGCATTGAAAAGAAAAAACAAAATGAAAACATTAATCGAATGGAATGTGCTATAAGATGTTGTTTGTCGGAATCTAGAAGTTGGCATCAAATGGAATTCATTCTATTCTATTTTTTTAATAAAAAAACAATTTAACCCTGCAACAAAATGTCTCTTAATTTAAATTTCGAATGAAATAAATTTAAATTTAAAGAATTTTATTTTAATTTAATTATATTTTTCCCGACTTCAAGGCAAGGAGAACGATGTTTTTTTATTAAATAATTTATCCATAGAAGTTGTCGTATGATTAATCATTGTCGCAGCTTATTGTTATCTGGTTGTTTGCTGTACATACCAAGAATATACTTGAAATGATATCAGCTGAGATTTTCGCATGAGGTGGATCATCGCGGCCGGCTCCCGACGGCTGCAGATTGTAGTTGAGGCAGGTTTCTAGAAGGCCAACTAGCGCGCAGCAATAGCGTTCTGCGGTCTTCGTTTCGCGGATGCATGACAGCACTCGTGTTACACATATCTCCACCACTGATTGATCGTTCGTGTTCTTCAAATAGTCCGGCTGAGAGATGATGGGTTCTATTTCTGTAAGCTGAAAGCAGAGAATTAGCATTTTTGCTGGCGGCATCGCATCGAGTCCACCTCGAGAATATCAACACCACATACTTCAAGCCTCAAGATCAAGTACCGCACACTTCCGAAGAAGTAGATGTAGATTGGGAAGCCATTCTCAACTAGACGTGACTATAAAATCTTATTTTGTTGGCTTAGTTTCTGATACAGTGACTGTATTTGATTAGCATACACTGCACGACATCAATTTATACCTAGTTATTAATTCTACACCCAAACCCGGAATATCAAATCGCGTCTATAATATATTATTCATCAGCTTTCACTGAAAGTTTGACCCTAATTTATTTTTTTTCGGAAAAAAACTCCACCGTGTTAATTTAAAACGAAGACATCGTATTCTCGTCAATTTATTTTGGCGCCTTCGAAATTTATGCGAATGCAACACGATTCGTGGGTTATGTGAACGATTTTATCGATATTTTATTTGCATATTTCGACGTCGAACTGAAAACCGAGAGTGAATGTTGTGATTTAAGCTATACCTACACCGAATCCAAACATCTGCATCCGTATTTAAAATAGACTCGGGCAGATAAGATAGCCGTGCAATGTTTGCCTAAATTTAACATGTTGGACATAGCCCGGGAAAAAATTGAGGTGAATTTGAACGCCACAAATCTAAGATATGACTTCCGGACTTACATTTATCTGTTCTTTTGCCATTGTCTTTAGCCACTTTAACATAGCTTGATCGATATATTTATGTATCCAAATACACGTTCAATTTAAATGAGAAGTGTACCTAAATCCTAAATGTGCACACGACATTCATTCACATTGACCGAATTAAAGTAATTCAAGTTGGCCAACTTGCCAACTCCTCAACAAGATACTACTTTTCATTATATTTAGTTAGCGTCAACACTGCATACTTTTATCACATTCTTCTACGTGTTAGATAATCCGATTGAATTAGATTAGGCATTCGCTTACCACATTTGTTAGATCATTAACAATTTCTGAATCAGATACTGTAAATAAATCGCCGGCTCTCGAGAGGTCACGTTTCGATAGAACTTTCGTGAAAAGTTCATGCATTTTTGGACCACCCCAACAGTTTCCTGGGCACAATTTGTTCCTTTCTTCGTCAATTCGGTTAGCCGCTTCGAGATTTTTGAGTATATTTTTATTTAGAATATTTGGAGGATCGTTCTTATGTTCGCAGCTGATCACCTGGAATTCGGTGTGGAGTTTTTTGTATCATGATCCTGAAATGATGAAAACATGTTAGGTAAAATGTTTGATTATCATTAAAAATTAAGTGCTATGTAGTTGATTGTTTTTTTAACAAAGCGAATTTTGTGATCACGTAATGGACGAAGAAGTCGACCAGCCATGTGGAGATGTTGAAAGAACTTCTAGGCGCACCATAAAAAGTCTGGCAGTGGTGGGTAACCAAACAAACTACGCAAGCGTTGCGAGGACTCACTTACCACAGACATCAAATTGATATTGATAACCGAAAACTGAAGGACACGGTTATTAAATGAAGGCAGCTGGAGCAGTGGCGGCGTAGGATAGATTGGCACCCCGGGCGGTTTTGTATTGAGCACCCCTACTTAAAATGAAACAACAAATACTAAACATGCTTACGAGACTATATTTTACTAAAATATTCGATTACATTATCAAAATGGACTTCCCTGTCTCTGTTAATTGATAAAATCGAAAGATTGGTTAGTCGCGCTTGGCTCATTGTGGACCTTAAGTAAGATTTCATTAATTTTAACTTTGAAAAGCTTCTTTCACATGAAGCCACCGAAACACAAATTGTTAAAAAAAATCGAAGACATAGCGCTAAATTTGGAACAGACTTTGAATAGTCCCATTTTACAGAAAATCTGAACAGCTCCAATGTAGTCCATTCAATCGCTTCCTGGGCAGAAATTTTGGCGGCTTGCAAATGGCGCCTCAATCGTAAAATCTCCAACACGATGTCCTCTGCTAAAAATTCATCGTAATTTTTTAACAGATTTCGAACCATTTCATGAAGATCTTCAGATGATGTTACCAGCGTTTTAGGCTGAATAACACTAAATGTAACCAGAATAAAATCCATTGTCCTGTAACGATGATCTAGTTCTTCGTAAAATCTATCGTGACATTCTAAAATTGCTCTCTGCAGCTCCTCTGATAATGAAAGTCCAGCATTTCGGGCCATTTCTCCAGGCATTCGTTTTCGAAATCTCCTCCTTCCTTGTTTTCCTTCAATCGGAATGTCTAAGTCCTCACATTTTTTGTTGCGTAGCAAATAGCCTTTTCCACAATTTGGTTGCGTTGACTTTGAAGAAAATTTCTAAAAGCTTGAATTTTTATTACACACTTTTCCAATGATATCCCAGATCTTTGTATGTATATACTTTTGTGTCTGATTTACTTCTTCTAGGAATGGGGGAGCGTGGTTTTGGCGTGACGGACGGCATCCTCTTCAGGTGCTGTCATTTACCATCCGCCACCAGACAGCACGACCACGGTTAGGCTTATTGATGGATTAAGCTCATTATACTTCAACTATTTTTATAAATTTTTTGTATCCGCGCAGTATAACGACTGTCAATTTTACGTTAGCGTATACTATGCATACGTAGCAATTCTATATAATCAATTATATCGCTCCCCCATTTAATTATGATGGTACCAGCCAGAAATCTGGAAACAAAAAAGAACCCCATTAATGTGCCTAAATAGTGTTAGCAAAGTTGCAAACCAAAAGCACACTAGTCAGCGGTGTTGTCGACTAGACACGTAGGTTCAAAACCCAAAATAATTGATTATTCTTCTAGGACTTCACACCAAAAGGAAAGATAGCATAGAAAACTGAAGTCACACAAAGCTGGTACGCATGTTAATGCTGCTTCTCTTATTTCGACGTTTACGTTGCGGGTGCTGGGATCACACATCTTTTCAAATGTTGATACAAGCTTCTCAAAATTATTCTTTAGTAGTTTAACACCTCATCATGATGAGCACTCCATCTTGTCTCTGATAGTCGTCGAGATTTCGCGCTCAATGTTACGCGCGGTATAAGATTAGACCAAGCGCAACATGAATTCATTTATTAGGTAAAAACAAAAACAAAAATATAGTTGCGATGCGTTTTTAAATATGATATTAGTATGTAAGTAGCTAGGTAGCTAGTAGTAGGTAGTAATTTATTGATGTGTCCTTAAAGAGAGAGATTTTGTGCGCCTTCTTTGGATGTACGAGTGAGTTGTCGATGTCACCCCTTGGTGCTTGGCACCCGGGGCGGACCACCCCTCTTTTACGCCGCCACTGAGCTGGAGGCAAGGTCATCAGAAGGTCAAGACTCTATTTGCAGTGAAAAGAATATTTATTTATTATTTAATTTTTTTATGAAAGCAGCTCTGCCTGGACTAAAAAAGTGTATTGATTTGTTAAAAGATTATAATCAAATAAATTCTTTTTCTACTAAGAAAAATATTCCGTCAAAATTTTAATTTAGAGGAATAAGTTTTTCAACAAAATTCAGAAAAATATTTGAAAATTTCTAGTGAAAATTTTAGCAAAACTTCAGGAAAACACTAATAAGTTATAGGCATAATCGAGGCATGGTGCTGGTCACATCGTTCTCTGAGTGAACCGAACTGATCTAGAAAGGAGTTCGCTAACAAATTTCACCCCTAGTTCCGAATTGGAATGTTGCGAGTTTGCTTTAAAAGGCATAAGCTTCTAATTTGCGGAAAACAATCTGACACGAATAAAAAATATGGGAAGGGTGGTTGATGTGGTTGGTTTATGTGGCAGCCCTATTTATCAAAAGACGGCTCACTTCGGCCACAATAGGCCCATTGTGATAATTTGGGAAGAAAATCCGTAGCAAAATTTTCTGACAAAAATTAGCGGAAAATAAATAAGTATAAATAAATATGAGAACAATTTTTCAAAAAATTCAACAGAAAAATTCATGTGAATATTTTTAAATCCGAAATATTTTGAATCCAAAGAATTCTTTTAGGGCAATATTGCCCCCAAAAAAAATCTTATGAAATTTTTTTGGTAAAGAATTGTAGCAATGAAACCATTGCGCGATATATTTTCCGAGTAAAAAAGCATTTAGGAAAAACTGTTTCAACTGCACATTCGAAATTATTTCTTTGCACAAATTTATACTTCAAGTGCTCGAGGATAGCGTCTGAATTTTTTTTTCACTAGAAAAATTTTGTCCGGATTATTATCTATGGTCATTAAAACAAAAACAACGAAGGTAATTGTCGCGGTACTATTTCCAAGAGGAATTATTTAACAGTGTAAGAAAATATTTTGGAGAGTTTTGTTGTAAACTTACATTATACGTTTATAACGAAATTAATTACTATGACAAACTTCTATGAAAAATAAATGCAAAAGTAATATTTTTCAAAGCTACGAAAAATAAATTTGGAGGAATATTTTTGAATTTTCGAGGATAATTTCTACGAGAAAATTGGACAATGAGGTCAATTTTTTGGCTAAGTTTAATGGCAGGGTTTGAGCGTTTGATTGAAAATTTAAACCTATAAAGCTTGAAGAAAACTGAGTTATAATGCTGTTTGGATTTGTTTCTTGGTGCCAACTGATTTGGTATCCAAAACCCTATGAATTTTTTTTGAAAATTACACTTGAAGCATCAATTTGACCAAGCGGATAACTTAGATGTTGAAAATCTTCTGCTAAGCTAAATTTGTCAAGAAAAACTGCTTCTGTTGGTGTAATTTTTCGATGTAGTCCATTATTTGCTTGAGCACTAATAAATCCAAAATTTATGTAAGTAGTTGCTGTTAATCCTTTCCAGTCGACGATACCTTTCGAAACTCTTCAAACAAAAATTGCCGAGACTCCATCCGAGATTTCCACTTTCTAACATGTGCATACACGTATCTGTAACTACAAACGTATCCATATCTTTACAAAGGCCCGGCTCTGCCCGACTTTAATCGCATGGCTCAGGCTGGCTTAACAAGATTTTCAGATTCCCAACAACTTAACATTCTTAGCGCTATTAATCGTCTAATCCCTGAAGAATTTGCTGACTGCAAACCAACGGTTGCGGCTGAGGTGTGCAACGGCTACACATTTGTGCAAAAACGTCGACAGAATGCAAAAAGCCGTCCAAGAATTTCATGCCAGCATTGCTCCAAGAAATGTCGCTTGCTGCAGCGCCCAGTTCACCTTTCGATCGAATTGGTATAGGTGGTATGAGTGGCAACAGTTAACCAGCTTTCCCGTTTTTATTGGTCTTCGTCTTTTGCTGCTGCTGCTGCTGATGGTGGTGCTTCCCATTCCATTTCCCGTCCATTGCAGCTATCCAGTAAATCGAGTAATTTTGTTCTGGTAGTTAGGTACCTACATATATTGGTTGCCCATGTTATGTAAGCAAACTTGCCCCCCGTGTAAGTAACGGCAAGAGTATCTGTTGGATACAGCGATTTCGTAGATAGTTTGGTCACGTTCAATTCCAACCATACACAGATTGCTAGTGTTTTTCTCAGCAAGATGCAGATTGAGCCACAGCTGCGGAACAGCTTGCGATCATGTAGTCCAGGTATGAAGTGTTTCAATCTGTGGCTTCAGATTTCCAATAAAAAAGCCCAATCGGAACATCAAACGAACAAGAAGAAGAAGCCGAGCATCGCAGGCTGGAAACGACGCCGTCTTGAGGTACCTACACTTCTTTAACGAGGAGAGCATTCAAATTTACGATGAGAACTTTAATTTGAGGCAATTTCTATTTTCATGGGTAATTTTGGATTTAGGAGCAGCATTCACCGAAAATGTCAATATTAATGTTGCTAATTATGCAGCGAATTCGGTTTTTTTAAACATGCATGTTATGTGTTTTAGAAGAAGCCATTCATAACTTCATATAATCTCCATCAGTGTAAAGGAGTAATACGAGATACACTAATTGACTCATGAGGAATAGACGTAAAAATCCCATGAGAGTTCAGCGAACAACAAATAAAGTTGATTTTATGTTAACGAAATGTGAAATGTACAGCATATGAACTATAAATCTTTTGAAGTGCATGTTATTTCGACATTCACAACAGTCACGCGCTTGATAGATAAACTTGAAAAACACTGGAAACTAATGTCGAATTTAGTAACAATATCATCTATCCTGATGAAGCTCCTTTTCAATTTGGATCATATATCAATTTTGGGTTCCGAAAATGCAATATTGCTAAACAGTTTGGAATACCAGCCAAAATCCTATTCACAATAATGAAAAATAAGGAAAAGTATGAAAATCGGGCGTTTTCATCATCGAAGAGGCTTAAAGGCCCTGAGTTCCAAGATATCGAAGATTGTGTTGTGAAGTGGTTGAAGCGCAGTGCCGTGACAAAAACTTATCGATAAATGAACAAACCAACTCTTCAGGAAAAAGCAAAAGAATTTGCTGAACAAATTTTCGTGCTAGTAATGGCTGGCTTCAGAGCTTGAAGAAAAGGAATGAAAGTGTTTTTAAAAAAATTACCGGGGTAAGTGCAAGTGTAGACGATAGTGTGTGTACTCAGTGGAGTGAAAAACTTCCTGAACTAACCAAAGGGTATAACCTCGAGAATATATTCAATGGTGACGAGACTGGATTTCATTACCAGTGCTTACCGGACGAAGCTTTAACATTTAACGGGGACTTGTGTCATGTGGAAAAAACAGCAAGCAGAGGGTTACAGTACTGCTTGCAGCAAACCAACCAGGAACTGTGAAACTGAGGTCCTTAATGATTGGAAAAGCAAAAATGCCTACGATGTTTCAAAGGAGTTAAAAGTTTACCTATAGCCCATACATCAAACCAACGAACTTGGATAAAATCTGACATTTTTGGGAAATGATTAACGGACCTCGGCAAGGAGATGCAGAAAAATAAAATCCTCATTTTTGTTGACAATTGTACCCACATGAAGATCTTAAAAACATTAAAATTGAGTTCCTACCCCCGAATACCACATCCAAACTACAGCCTTTGGATCAAGGGATAATTAAAAAAACTTTAAAGTTCTTTACAGGAAAGAAGTGGTGCGTCAGTTTCTTCGTGATATCGACGATAAAAACCTTACGAAAATTAACGTGCTCGATGCCATGTGGATGGCTTCAAAGGTGTGGTCAAATGTGACGGAAAAAGCCATTGAGAACATTAAGAAATGCGGATTTAAACAATATCAAGATGATGAGGAAAAAAATTGGAGAGGACTGTAGTGCAGGCGATACACCACCTAATAAATATGAAATTCTTGAACGATGGAGCGAAGTTACAAAGAAGTTCAACATTGAAAAACTTACATTCATAAATTTAATAACTGATGTAATTATCCTTGTACAATTTTATACATATTTCAATAAAATAATTTTCTATAATTGCTATGAGTACATATTTTATTATGAATTTCTAACACCTCTTTATATCGAAGACAGTCAGAAATCATCTCGATAAATCGAACCTCATCGCAATATCGAAGTCCACGATAATTCGACGTTTTCTCGTCCCCCTTGAGGTTCGACTGTATATCCTAAAAGATTGATTGTTTGTTTTGGGCTTTGGAGGGCATCATTGGTCCCTGCGTTCTTTCTGTTCCCAAAAATTAAGACGATAACAGCGTTACGGCAGATGGAGTGGACTACAGAGGTGTGCAAGCTGATTTTCTTGATTTTAAAATAATAAGAAGTAGTCGCTTGAATGAAGCAAGAATTATTTGAACTTTATGGTTCAGAAAATTTTGTAGATGCTTTAGTTTCTCATTTACAGCGAATTTTTCTTAGATGCTCATTTCTTTTAGAACTCTGTGAAGAAATTAATTTTTTGACCTATTTCGCGAACCTTGATTACTAAGGAGTCGTTCGAAACGGATTGTTTTCTTTTTATCAAACTGTCGAACCATACCATCCAACCGACTTCCACAAAACGGATAAAATAACTAATGAGCGAACTGAACGTTAGTGTATGAAATCAAGAACAATGCACTTCGTTAAATGTTACAAATCACTTCATAAATTATTCTAGCGTAAATCAAGACGTTCTTCCTCTTGAATGCTAATCTCCTTGCGGTCGTTGTTAGTACAACGTCTTACTTTGTTGCTGAATGCTGACTGCAGATAATAATAATAATAGTGAATTCTCACGCTATGATCTTTAGAGGCAGCGTTTTGTACTAGCGGCTGGTCGTTAAGCTGCAAAGTGCTAACATTCAGGTAAAGTTGAATGTGTACAACTATGAAGATGAATAGATAAATTTATGTACGATGTCCGGACGTAATTGGCATTTGCTTAATTTTTTTTTAATCCTAGAATAATAACCCTCTTGGAAATAGCACTGAAGATAACCATACGCCTAAGAGGCGCACGATGCTCGATGCACTCTTGTGATGGTTTATTTTATTTTCAACTTAATAATAAAGATTGTTTCCTACTTCATAAATTGAACAAAGTTTTCATTCGTAATTTATTTTTTTTTGGAAGTTATGGTCACTTTTTTAACTTATATCTAATAAAAGCGGCAGTGGCATTACGTTTCTTTGCGCACCTTTGCGACGTGGGTTATCACTCTAAGGTTAAAGAAGAGTGGACTCAAAATGCCGGTTAAAATGAATGTTCAATATTTTCTATTTGCTAACTTAAATCTGAAGAAGACCTATCTAACTGATTTTAAAGTTAAACTGAAATTAATTTAAATCTATGTATATATGTGTGTGTATACGTTCGTGGTCATTTATTTCTAGAACGATATCTCACGAAGGTAAAGTCGAATGGACTTCATCAATATGTCAACCGAAGCGTCTTAGTAATGACGATTCGATTTTGGTATCGATTAGGTTCGGAAGTTTTTTTTATTTTGACATATCCAAGGTCATTTCTTTCACGCAAGATATCCCACGAAATTTAATAAAGCTGTTTATTTAATTTAATTAAAGAAGAAGAAGAAACAATAAAATATTAGAGATTTTGTAAAAAGGAAAGACAATTATTTAGGTTTTACATAATTGATAAAGTTAATCCTTAGCTTCTCTGTTGTTGTTTTTTTGCAAAATTGTTTTTATTTATTTTTCAAACTGTTTCCAAAATTTGGACTGAAATTTTTGGCTTTTTATCGCTTACGTATCATTTGAAAGCTTTGGGCATCTCCGCGAAATATTCAAAAAATAAGGTTTTTCGAAATTACTTAAATAATCACCACAGCGTCGAAGTAGATGATAATTCAAAAAATATTCCAAGGAAGCTTCCGATTAAAACTAATATATGAACCCTTTGTATTGCAGTAGGGGTATTTCTGCCAAAACGCAAACGTTTTCGAATAATTTTGATATTTTAAAAACATTGTTTGTGGGTTGGTTTTTTAACATATTTTTTTAAACTTTGGCATTGCAAATTTTCTGATATATGGCAATTAAAATATATAAATTCCACCATTCATAGAATTAGCTTAATGGAGGCTAGGAGATAGCCAACATGTCGATTGAGTACACAGTCTTGGAGCTCAGTGCCGGCTTTAGCTAGGGCATCAGTTTCATAGTTTTGACACTACGCCCAGGTACCCGGTGCAGCGTCACTTCAAAGTGGTGTGTTTAGGTGTGCACGACATTCCATACCTACTTTGGCTTGGATACCAGTCAAAATGTTATATTTCTCGCAGTATTTTTTGATTTAACAGGCAATTTACATCAGTTTACGACTGTTTTGAACATAATACGAACGGTGTCAACATAGAAATCGTTGACTTTTGTTCATTTTATTTTTCATTGTTGAAATTGTTATGTGCAAAAATATACTAAACGCATGCCAAAAAAATAATCTTCGTTCGCGCCACTGTGCTTTACAGGTTTTAAAGTATTTTTGGAGTAAATATTCTCCACCAGACGGACGTTAAACGTTCTGTCAGGAACCAGTTCCATCAAATAGGACAATTTTCATTTCGTATGTTCCAAGACTATTTCAACATTTGTCAACAGTCTAGTTACATAATTGATAAAGTTTGTCCTTAGCTTCTCTGTTGTTGTTTTTTTTTGCAAAACTGTTTTAATTTTTTTCAGACTGTTTTCAAATTTTAGACCGAAGTGAGAAGTTTTTGTGATGGGACCGATTTTGTGAATCCCAAATTTTGACATATCTCCACGTTTTCAGGTCTCTAGAATCCAAATCCATCGTTTTTAGAGTGATGTTTGTGTGCGTATATGTAGGCCAGCCATATGAAGATGATAAAAGAACTCCTAGGCACACCATAAAAAGTCTGGCAGCCACCCAACAAGCAAACCATGCAAGCGTCGCGAGGACTCACTGAACACAGACATCAAATCGCTATTGGGATTCGCAAACTGGAGGACGCGATTATTAAATGTAGCTGCAGCTGAAGTCAATTTCTTCAGAAGGTCAAGACGCTATTTTCAAAATATTTATTATTGAATTTTTTATGAAAGCAGCTCTAAAAAAGGACTGGACTAAAAAGTGTAGTGATTTGTTAAAAGATTATATTCAAATAAATTATTCTTCTACTAAGAAAAATGTTTCGTCAAAATTTTAATTTAGGGGATAAAATTTTTCAACAAAATTTAGAAAAATATTTAAAAATTTCTAGTGAAAATTTTAGCAAAACTTTAAGAAAATACTAATAGATTATTGGCATAAGACGAAACATGATGCTGATTGCATCGTTCTCTGAGTGGACCGAATCGATCTAACAAACTTTACCAATAGAATTGAAATGTTGCTAGAATGCTTTAAATGGCATAGGCTGCTAATTTTCGCAAAACAATCTGACACGAATAAAATATATGGGAAGGATGGTTGATGTGGCAGCCCTCTTTATCAAAAGGCGGCTCACTAAGGCAAAAATTTCAATAGAAAAATCTTATATTGCCTGCATATTCAATGTTTTTCAAGACCAGCTGAAAATAAGAAATAATTATTTGTCTCGTTGATATAAAGTCGTGAAAAAATACAAATTCAGTGATTCTGCCGAAGTGATGGCAATTTTTAACGCAACTATTCAAAATGGTCACCATGCGCAAAATCTCTTCAGTGGGCGTAATAACAAAAAATGCATTCATTTTTGCTAGCGCTCTTTTGTCCTTCAAGCATCGATATAAAAATAACAAATAACGTAAAAAAAGGCTCTGTAGCCTGCTCCCTTCCGATTGATCCGCGTCAATATTCAATCAACATTATCATCCACCAAAATCCTTACGTAATCAATGGACGTCCCGTAGATGATACGATTAATATTAAGTCATTCCAATTACTGTTATAGCGACATTACTATTATTTAAAGTAGTAGTATTTTCATAATTATTATTGTGTTTAATATTTTTAATATTTATGTAAATATTACTGGGAAGTTGACCGTGTGGACCGTGCGGCTTGTTTGTATTGCCATGGATCACTCCCCAATCCACTCGATCGGGATCCTTTTCACGCTTGTGAGTTTTCCAGCTGAAAGCTAACTTCCGGGGCGAAATCAACCAACGGTTTCCGACCGCCACTACCTCCTTCCTGGGCCCACAAACGTGATTGGAAGTCGCGCTTTGCTGCCCGCAACTCCTCAACAACCAACGATAATAACAAAAATATCAAGAAGTGTACTGACCTTTTCCGCTCATATGGAAAACCGCGAATACTCGCGCCTGCACCGCACGCCGCGCACACCCTCTCCTACTTCAGCGGTGCGAATTCGCGAATCACGTTCACGCCGCCCAGCGAATCCGCCACCCTAGCACGGCGAGCGTTGCGATATAACGGTACAGCGACGGCGAGACGAGATGGCGGTTTTGTTACGCCGCAAACGATATGTGCACGAGAAAGTTGACAGGTGGTTTCGTGCAAGATTCTGTTTCTGGACTGGACCTCGTCGGCCCGCCGTGTCGCAAGCGCCTCGCGGGTTTGGGGTTTTTTGGCTGGGACACGAGTTAATTAATCCTGCACTCTGCACAATCGCTTGCACTGCAGTGCGCGGACTTATCACTGTTATTCAACACTTATCACGAGAAACGCCACTCGAGCGACCCGTGGACGATGACCAGGCGGCTCTAATTGGCCACGAACACTTCTTGCTCTTGCTGTTCCACACCACACTCGCGAAGCACTGCAACGATTCTTGCACACCGGAACACCGACCCGACGTGCTCTCCGCGCCTGATTTCCTACTTATGAATGGAAAACCCAGCCTTGGTCGACATAGCAGCGCCTCGATCCAATCCCCGGACACCAGCGCTCTGCAGAACAATCTGACTCCCTACAGATGCTTCGGCGCTACAAAAGATACACTCGCCATATGGCCGACTCGCTCTTGCACACGCGATTTCACACGCAGGGAATCTATTCACTTGCAAGCGGCAGGCACCGTGATGATTTAAAAAACAAATGCAATGATTTAAGAAGCACAAGTTCCTCCGCCGATTTCAAACGCACTCGATACCACCACAATTTAATTTAACTGCGAACGTCGTCCGTTCATTTGTTTTAATCTCAATCCAAATAGGATTGCCCATTGCCATTAATTGTACGCCGAGCACTGCTGTCTCTTTCGCGGCGACGGGACGGAAGGTAGGTGCGAGTTCACTGCAGATGATATCAACAGGTGATTCACTGGTTGCCGGCGTCGTTAATTGCCATGCCGACATCGATATAGTTCGGTTTGGATGAACAAAACCCTCCGCGACTGCCACGAATATAATTTTTAGGGCAGAGGGAATTGCGCGAACTGAATTTGGACGTTTCCCACGTTAATTAGTCACCTGTCCCTCTTGCTCCGTTGACCAGGTAAGTCGACTGCTTCGAATACATGCACCCATCGTGGTGGAATACCTGTGTTCATTGGAGTTCAGCCGAAGATGGGCCCAAATGAACAGTTGGAGCCGCTGTAAAGGTATCGCACGAACGAGTTTCCGCGAGTTGAAACAGGACAAACAAGGATATGTCTGACTCCCATGTCAACCGCGCGTCGCGCCAGTTCTATTCAATTCATCCATTCAATTACAATCTTTTGTCAATAAATAATTTGTCTACGGAAATTATTATTTTCGTTTTAGCAAATACCGACACTGTGGTGAATATAGAAATGAACTCACAGCTGATTGCGATTGTAAATGAACTCAAACGCGAGTCGAACTCTTATTCCGGTTGTTGTAAAAATGAGTGAAAATGATAGAGCCACTTTCACTTTCGGCAAAATTGTAAAAATTTTAAATTTTTCTTTTTTTTTAATTGGCTACCAAAAACGGAAGAACAAACGACGAGATATAAAAAGAGTGGAGCAACCACAAACATGCGTGTGGAAGCATTGTATTTAGTTAAAATCGTTGTTTCCAATAAATTGTTATATTATAATTACAAACTACAATGCAAGCTGCATTACATTGAAGGTCGTTACCAAAAAATGTTGGCAATCGACTGTCAAGACTAAATCTGATCGAGAAAAAATGTAAGTGTGCTTTACTTCTTTGACTAAATTTGAATAGTTTCGATGTTTATCGTTTGCAGTAGTTCAATACATTTTCGTGTTTGCTTGCGTGAATATTTTTATTTCGGTTGCGCGACCGGCTTCAAATCACACTAAAACGGATTGGGTAAGGAAATGAAAAATTTGAAAATTTCTCTGTATGAATTAATCTATTTGATTTTCAGCAATAAATCTAAAGTCAACATATTACTAGAAAATATTATGGCTAACATATTTCTCATATTGGTCTTAAATAATGTGGTTTGCCGGAGGTAGATTTGAAGCACATTGAAAAGGCAAAAAAGCAATTTCAAAAACTAGTATCATCACTTCAGGCGTTACACCACAAAATCAATTTATTTTTTCTTGGCTTAAAAAATCTTTCGAGTCCTCTAGAATAAGAGACAAACTATTTTATATCTGCCAGAAAAAGCCATTGAGAACATTAAGAAATGCGGATTTAAACAATATCAAGATGATGAGGAAAAAAATTGGAGAGGACTGTAGTGCAGGCGATACACCACCTAATAAATATGAAATTCTTGAACGATGGAGCGAAGTTACAAAGAAGCTCAACATTGAAAAACTTACATTCATAAATTTAATAACTGATGTAATTATCCTTGTACAATTTTATACATATTTCTATAAAATAATTTTCTATAATTGCTATGAGTACATATTTTGTTATGAGTCCTCTAGAATAAGAGACAAACTATTTTATATCTGCCAGAAATCGTTTTCATTGAAATTTCAAGCTCTTTCTTGATCCCTCCTATTGCTCCAAAAACGACTACCTGTGGTAAATACGACAGCTGCTCGTCGAGTACAGCATTATGTCTTACCATTCGATTTTTAATTTCTATAATACACTAAAAGATGTTGTTAGAAACATTTTCAAGGATGTTGAACACAAAGTACGTTAAATTTTTATAATCAATTTTTTTATTTTATCATGTTCGAAACACGAGTCAAAACTTTAAACGCGTTTTTCTCGAAACACGTTTTTTGAAATCGACACGCAGGAAAACTCGAACAATTTTCTATTTCTTCACTCCAAATGAATATCACATCTTTAAAACAACATCCCGCATAGAAATGCGTAGCCGATTTTTGATAAGTTAATATATCGATTTTTTTAAGTACAAATGCACTTATTCGCTTGTTTTTTTGGTAGTGGTAGAGCTTTTTTTCAAATGCTCGCCAATTCAACAAAAATAAATACTTTCAAAGTCCTCTACGTATTTCTTTAGCTATATTTATGTAGTAATTTGGTGCACTTCTACTACGTGCCGCGGAGTCCCTCAAAAAAAATCCGGCTGGAGTGCAATTTAGCTCAGAGAATTTTTGACCGATCTTCAAAAACCAAATTTTTTTGGATTCTTTTTAAATAAGCGTCCAACCAAACCCTAAATAGGGATAAAAAAATTGATTCAAAGGTTTTTTTTTATGAGAAAAGCACAAAAAAAATTAAATTTTCATTGGAGCAAATTTCAAATTTCCAAATTTTCACTAAAAATCTGGATCATCTAGGAATTATACATATTGACAATATCAAAAATTTGCTTGGATTGCTTTCACATTAAAATTGTGGACTCCAGCATGCACGACAATGCGAGACTCTGACGACGGACCTCCATGAATAACAGCTTCCAACTTTGCTAATTTTGTTGAAAATCACTTGAAAAAATTATGAGATGTCGTTCAAAATATGAATCATATAGCCTATTAATTTCAATTTGTTTTAATCATTTTTTCCCCTCCAAAAAAATCAGGGAAAAAGCGTCAAAATAGATCTCCTAGTGGGATTTCCCCCCTTTATTTGAGGATGTCTCAAAGACTCCAGTTGATAGGAAATAAAACTTAAAAAAATATGGCATTATAAATAAACTTGAGGTCAAAAAGACGAAAAGTTTGTGACAAAGGGTAAGGAACCCATATGATTTCACAGGTGAAAAAATTGTATTGTAAGTTTATTGCAGTGCTGATTTTTAGTCTCTGGAAGTCAGCTAATACTTATTAAATCAACACCGATTTCGTGGTACATAAGAGTAAATTGCGTACTGTAATAATCAGTAAAGGCAAACTTATTCAGATTTTTTTATTGAAATAAACCGTTTATAACAATCAGTTATGCAAGGAAAATATGTTAATTCTAACCAATGACCCTATCTTGCTGAGCATAGTTTACCTATGAATACATGCTTGCTTTTGAACTAACAAATATCACAAGCTCCATCCGATTCATTTTGATTTCAACTGATCGTTTATCATTAACCATGTTTTCTTTTATAAACCTTATTTAATTCTAAAAAAAATCTCGCAATATAAGTTTTTTTGTGCAATTTAAACAATGATTGATGCTTGTTTCAAACTTAATTCATGTGTAAGAAGCTGACAATCTTTCCACCAACGCAACATATGCCCTTTTCGCGTCATCGTTGGACATTCCTTTACGTCCATTCCACGCCTCCCATTTCGCTTTCCCTTTCAAATCTAGCATCCCTGGTTTGCTAGTGTTGTTATCTCCAAACATGGCTTGCTTGTACAATCCGTACAAGTCCAAAAATTCCGCGTCTGTGGGTCGTTTTGTGAATGTTTGGAGCCTTGCTTGCGCTGCCTCGAATTGCTGAAACGAAAAGGATAATGATTGAAAATTGGGTTATCATATATGACTATGAGTATTCACCTGATCCAACGACATGATTCGCGTCTAGTTGAGCGTCTCTACACTTGAAATGGATTGTTTGTTGGTTTTTCACTGGAAATTGGAATAAATTTTTCTATGAAACAATAGATATATTCTCAGCAGAAAATCACGGGCTGCATGGAAAACTCTCTCTCAATCGCGACTATCTCATCCCCAAGCTATTTCCATAATATTCCAATTGCATACAGTCACCTCCTTAAGTATCTTCCTAAACGAAGGTAACAATCGCCAGGCCATGAGAATTTACACATGGACCCCATAAAATGCATATTTACTGGTAGTCAATTTATTATGCAGGAACTATTACTAGTCGACCAACGGTTTTGGGTCGTGTGTGTGGTTTTTTTGCACACTGGCTATTACTCCGGTAATTTATTTTAATGTTGCTCATTAGCTAGTAGACAAGGTCTGTAAGGGTCGTAATTCGAGGTGCATCACGCATTCGTGACGCCCGAAGGAAAGCTTTAACAGTAAAACGTTTCATAATTCATTAGTGGTTGGGTTGAGCCGTTTCTGTGTCATAAATAATGCAAGGTTCCGGTAGGTCGTTACAAAGTGCACCTGAAGAGTCGACACCGCAACTCATACCTGCAAGACCTTTATTTTGGTTCCTTCGAAACATGCACCCAAATTAACTTTCCCGTGAAAGTCTTACAAACTGTATCTACTCGTTCGGAATGGCGTCAGAATACGAGAAATCCGTAAGTACGAGTTAAATTGGCTGAATGCAACAGTTATGTTAATTATGTAGAAGAATGTCCGCAAGACTGAATTACTTTTGATAAAATGCCTGGGCTATTAATTAAATGGAGCCCAGATTTCGTAGGCAGCACCATTTTTAAATTGTAACTTTTTTGGGAAGGTACAAGTAGCTGATAAAGCTATTTCTGCCTTCAAGAATATCTGCTTAGACGTGATTTGTTAGTAGTAGTAGTCCATCTGTTTCGGCAGGAAATTTGGTGAAACCAACGAAACTTTCTTTTTTTCGCTCTTAAATATTTGTCTGTGCTTTGAAGGACTAAAGCCGCAAAAATTAATTCATTTAAAATAAAAATCAATATATTTAAATTAAATTTATACTAAAAAACTTATTCATTTACTTAAATTACTAGTACACTTTATAAATTTAAAAAAAGTTTTTATGTGTTTTTACATTTTTCGACTCCTTATAACTTAAAACTGGTCTACACATAGAAGATTCATCGATGATAAATGTTCAAAATCGATTTTCCAAAAAAAAATATTTATAAATAAAATGAAAAAGAACTTTAAGCACACTATTTTTCGAAACAAGGTTTTTTGAAAACGACGGACATATAATCTCCGGACCAATTAAAAAACCCTTGGTGTGTTTTAATTGTTAGAGTATCCTACATCGTAATCTACCACAATATGACCAAAAAATTGAAAAAAATAATTTTGGCATTAAAAAAACTAGGAAAAATAGGGTCGACTTTTCACATTTCTTTCACAAGTCCACCATTTTTTTTATACGGCGGTTTTTTTGAAATGATGGTGGATTACGATGTGAGAGATCTTACTTTTTAAGAACCTGTTGAAAATTTTAATTTCAGACTAACCAATCCATAGATTGGAGTAACAATTTTTCAGAACTTAATTTCAGCGCCCTCTATAAAAGGGAAAATAGATAAAACAAAAAAACCTTCATGTTTCATGATTCATGTTAGTATCTGATAAAGTAACTGTTAAAAAAAATCTTGAAAAATGGTCTTTTTCCCTTGTAAAGTGTACTAGTACTCTAATGAACACAATAAAGCCTTTTAAATAGATTTTGTAATAATTTCGTTATTTTTTTCGAAAAAATAATTCAATAACAAAGTGGTGCAACCCTTAAGGTCCACACGACTAACTTCCCAGTGGGATGAATAAAGAAACAATAATTTGTTTTTATTATTAATTATTTTGTCGTGTGTTCTAATTATTAACTGCACTAGCGTCGTTACTGCCATGCTCCCAAACCTGATAGTATAAATTTGCAATTTTATAAATTAATCTTGTTTTTGTCTGTAACTATCCTTTTCTCAACCTTTTTTATAACATTGATTGTTAGAACAAACAGTAATAAAAATACAACTATGAAGGTATTTGGAATCTGCACTAATGAATAATGCATTTCATCAGTTTCAAAATTAAGCTAGTTTTTTGTCTTTTTTCAGTTTTTCATCTTCAATCGAAAACGGCTGGACCGATTTTGCTGAAAACTCATTTAGTTTTAAGTCACGTAATTACGCGTCGAATGAAACCAGTTTCACGTCAATATGACCTTTGGTTCTCGAGATAATCAAGACGAAAAATAATTACGAACGAACATACGCACATATGTACGTACATACAAACACACAGGCATCTCTCTGAAAACGATGGATTTGGATTTTAGAAACCTCAAAACGTGGAGGTATGTCAAAATTTGAGATTCGCAGAATCGATCCCATTACAATAACTTCCCCATGGGAACTGGGAAGTTAAAAAATCAAATAAATAAAAAAAACATAAAAAGGCACTATATAAAAAGAGTTCATAGGAATAATATTACCTGATGTCTCTTTCTTTTAAAACATCGTTAGTATAAATATTTGTATAATATATGCAAATTTTCGCAGTTCCGAAAAAACTGTTTAAAATTTGAATTTTTTTTCGATCAAATTTGTATTTGTGTTAGTTAACGCTTTGAATGGTAAATTTTTTTGCGGGTAAAGATATCTTATTAGACAAAAAACAACATTTTTCATGATTGCAAAACATATTCATTCAAAAAAATACCCCATTTATTCAATGAAAAAAGGTTGATAAAAATAATATCATCTAATTTCAGTTACTCTAATAAAGAGGTTATTAATTGTTCTTAGTTTTTTTTATCACTTTCCAACATCCATACATTTCTACGAATGGTCCGCGTGAAGATTCAATCAACCTATCCCCCTTTCCCCCCTCATCCAGCAAAAGCTATACGTAAATAATCAATGGACACTCCTAAAGATGATGTTTTGAGTACTACGTCTCATTATTATTATTTAAAGTAGTATTATTTTCATAATTATTTTTGTGTTTATTATTTTTAATATTTATGTAGATATTACCGTGTGGATCTCAAGGGTCGCACCTCATGGGTTGTTAGATTTTGTAATATTATCATTGTTATTTTTTGAAGAAAAAAATACAAAATTTAAAAGACTTCACAGTGTCCTAACGGATCAAACATTTTTTTATCGTTACTGTTTCGATTTTCCTAAACTAATTCAAGAGTACGAAAGCATGCTTCATATTTATCTTTTCTTTGGATATCAAATAATTCACCAAAATAAGTATACAAAACACCAGATAAACTTTTAAACAAATTTAACTCTTGGTCAATTGGAATTAGCAACAATCAAGTATTGATTGCAAAAAATCATGTATCATATATTTGATGGATTAGTAAATATACTATATCACCATCGATATCATAACCACTAATTCTTCGATTAGATTGTAGATACATTTAGTTTTTATCTTGATTTTTCTTTGCTCGCAACTAATTGAGTTTCTCATGAAGTGTAAAAACAGATAAGCTTCGCTAGTATTCTCTTACAAGATGCTATGACGGTGAAGCTTGTGGCATAATATTCACTTTCTTATTAGCCTCATCCTATCTAAGAACGTTTCGAATTGTGGACAAATATGTATATGTTATGCGATTATATGAATTTTCACATCTTAGCAATGCAAAAAG
This sequence comes from Oxycera nigricornis, assembly GCA_963942545.1. NCBI lineage: Eukaryota > Metazoa > Arthropoda > Insecta > Diptera > Stratiomyidae > Oxycera > Oxycera nigricornis. The sequence goes on along the minus strand of OZ012663.1, from coordinate 5,029,620 downwards.
ATATAGAATTGACTTCCGCAAAACGCTTCTACCATAGTGCCTCCTCCGGTTCATGTATGTTTCTTTCAAAGTAAAGTAATGACTAAGTAAATATTCATAGTAGGTTGGTATTTTAATTTGAAATTGTAATGATCACCGTTTCGAAGAATAATTGAAAACGTTCTTGCGATGACCATTTGAAAATTGAAGCACACACCTTCTTCCTTGCGCCCGGACAAAGAAGCGACCCAATGCGTTTAGTAATGAACAGATTTTAAATATGATTTTTTAAAGATCACACATTTAATATAAGCTAAGCTTCGCTTAAAATCACCATCATATTTTTTAAAAACTGAACACTTAGCATGAAAATAACGGCAGCCAACTTACATGATCAAGAATAAGGAAACGATCGAGGTGATCTTGGCCTTCAACTGCCCGTAATGATGTCTTGATAGGAACTAACGAAATCCAATTGAATTCTTACCTGCAAAAGTTGCGTTTGCGTTCACCCTCGCCGGGGGCATTGTTGGATTCCCCCAGCCCAAGAGCTACGGCTAGAAGAACAGCCGTTTTCGCTGGCCAGTCCAACAGCCAAATGCTGGAAGGTGTTTCGCTACTTCTTTTGCAGAAGAAATGCCCGCTAAGTTGATCATGGATCGGCTTGAGGTGTTAGCTTGCTCCTCGATCAGTGATCTGGCGTGAAGAGAACGATGTATCTTGAAGATGCGCAGTTGTATCTGGACCTATTAGCATTTTTTTTCTCCACTTCATGCACAATTTCAATGCAGATGCGATCGCAGTTAACAGATCATAATGGTCTGGATTGTAAGAGGAATGCTGGTTCATATCTGATGCATCCAGGGCGGCTGTTTACTTTGGAAGATGAGTTTAGCTGTAGTTAGATGTGATTCAAGCATCAGCGATGGTAAGGCCACAGAATATACCCATCTGTTGCTATATCTGTGGTCACCAGCAATACGTAGCTAATACCATATGATGAGGTTTTTGGTAGAAGGTTTTGAAGTATTTTTTAAAATATCTTCTTAACAGCGAAATTTATCTCGCAACTGAAGCCAATTTTAAGATTCTTCTTCATTTTATTTTTGAAACACCATTTGTAAAGACAGTTTCATTCATTTCTAAATCGGTAAAAAATGCAATTAACTGCTTATCGCTGGAGGACACAGATTTGTAGATGGAATATAACAAGATTTCAAAGTTGCAGCCATAAATGTTCATTACAAGCATATTAAAAATCTAGAGTTACATCCTTTGTAGCCATAATTACCGACTTAAAAATATGAGTCAAAAATTAATTTTCACATATTAATTTTTTAACTGATTGCTAGAAATCTCGTGATACACATGCTAAACTAATTCATAAACACGAATGAGTAACAAAGTTACTAATGAATAACGTCTGTCTTCCATATCATGTTAAACTGTGCCTGTTAAAACTCGTGCTGTTTCCACTTGGAATAGTTATTAAAAACATCTAGCGAAAATCGTACGAATGGATTTCACTGAACTCAGGCAAATATATAATACTATAAAATTTAAATTAAATAAATGACTAAACTCTTCAGGAACTGTACAACTAGGTTGAATAAATCATAAGCCGAGAAGGTGTCAAAATTAGTAATTATTATTTGTTCAAAAATGTTTTTTGGTCCCAATTTGATGCTAAGATAAATCATTTCTATTAGAAAATGAATGTTAATGTTTGCTATTGAAAAAGATAATCATGAGAAATGGTTCACACTTTAGAACATATAATATAAGAATGATTTCATTTTAAAAAAAATCGAAACAAGATTGTTTGTGACAAATGAACAAAAATCGTGATAGTTTTAACTTTAAATATAAATTTTTCAGCAATTTTTTTCCTGTAAACTAAGGAAAAGTGTCCTTTTATAATAAAGTGTAATAATTTTCTAAATTAATTTTTATTTTGACTTACCAGTAATGGTTCATTCATTAAGGGAAAATTGTTACATTAAAGCTTCCATTGATATTAAATTTAATAATAATGTTCGAGTCTCTAAATAATATGTGTTTTAAATAGAAATTAGTGGAAATTCTGCCGGAATAAAAAAAACAATTGCATTTGTAGTATAAGACGAGGGCTATGGAGCTCTATATTCAAACCAATGTAATTGGGACTTCAGCACCCTATTCCTACTAATTGCCAAATAGAGTATATTTGATTTTCGAAAGGCTTTCGTATTAAGGCAGTGACAATTGATCTTTATCAACTTTATCGAAATACGATTCACATCTTCTTCTCAGACGTAGCGTCAGCTACTTATGATAGTTTCCTTTGTAGATAAATGAAATCGGTACCCGCCTCTAATTGATATCATCATTAAAATCTAATGAACCCCTCCTATCCTTCCAATCTTTAAGAATCACACAACACCATATCACATAGAATAGACAATAATCAAGATGTTGAAGCGACGATTGCTCGAATATAGCACAACGACCTATCCGAAAAAATATTAACCTTGAATTCTTTTCTTCGGGCAATTGTTCTTAAAGAAATTGCGGTTCCATGCAGCCGTGAACAGGTTTTCCAGAGTACGTAGACATCTTTCGTGACTTCTCAATTTTTACCAGAATTTTTCACAGTCGACTATAATTTCCTAGAACTAAGAAACGTGGACCAAATGAGAACATCTAAAAAAGATGGATTATGTACCATGTCGTAATTTCGTTCTGCTTAGAAGTATTTACAAGATGATTGGCATCAACGGTCACGAAGCCTCTCAACGCAGTTTTTATCAAGGTGGTATCGAGATGGTATGGCAAGAAAGTCAAGAAAATAGCGGCTAATTTGTTTAGATAGTTATGTGGAATTGTTAATTGCACATTATTTGTTGTTAAGTTTGTGCGCACTCATCAGTATTTAAACAATCTCTAGTTATTTGAAGCCATAAAACAAACAGTGCTGACAAATTTTTATTGATTCAAAAATACCATAAAATTTATATACATCCTACGTATCCTTTACGAATTGTTTCTGCAGGTTTCCTTTCAAAAAATCTATTAGATTTAATTTTTTGAAATTATTGGACACTCTGAAAAGTTATAGTGAAAATCATCAGCTGCAATAAGTCCCGGTTGCGAAAACAGATGCTATTTTAACCACAAATCATCAAAAGAAGAAAAATGTTTAAAACTAATGAGAAGAAACATGAAAAATATTCTTAGCCTAATTATTTCTTCAAGTGCGTATTATTTCGACATTAGTAACAGTGAAAAACTTCCGCTGGAACATTTGAAGGTTGAAAACGCTGGATAAAATGATTTGGAAAATGACTTCGATTTAGCTTGTAGAACAAAATGACCCCAAGCGCACACACACACACACACGCACACACACATATATATATATATATATATATATATAGAGAGAGAGAGAGAGAGAGAGCGAGAGAGAGCCAGCTGTCACGTTCTACTTGTTTTCAGAATATTTTACTTTCCATTTATTTTTGTAATTTTGAATTTCACTTATAAATGATTTTTGGGAAAAAACTCATTGAAACAACGAAACACATCGAATACCATCGTAGTCCACAGTATCCTACCATAATTAACCGAAATTTATTTAGGGAAGTAGTAGACCGGTTGGGTTAGTGGTAAAAGCACCTGCTTCCAATGAACCGCGTATTAGGTTCGAGACTACTTGGCGGCAAAAAGTTTTCGGAAATGGGATCTATTCCTTGAGGTCCATATGAACAACCTTCCAGTAATATTCAGCCCATTCAGGCGAAGGAACTAAATATTATTTTCTTTGCATTCGGTTATTTGTTTTCAGACTTTTATTTCTTCAAAATAAGATACCAGGTATATTTTAATCTTGTACTACAATTGTACCTCAACAGCTTCCTAAGCTATGGTGTATAAAAGCTTTCTAGTGCCTCGAAATTCTACTAGGTGACTCGGCCGTCATCAAGAAGGCTGCAAGCTTCCTAAACTTCCCGCGGTGCTTCGGAAGTCGGCATAGCTACGATAGCGGCAAAATTTTTGGAAAGCCCCCAAGCCGAGGAAAAGGAGTTATAACGAAGGCTGAGGAATTGCAGAGACTATCCGGAAAGTATTTGAAGTGTTGATATTGAAAATTTGCAGGTTTCATAAAGACTTTAAGATTTTAAGCGACAAAACGCGCCCCCCACAACTAAACTTTTCAGTGAAGATCGTTTGATCCGTCTGTATTCGAAATCCATATAGTTAAGGTGTGAATTAATAGCGTTTAATCATGTCCTTCATCAATCAATCCACAACTCCCGTGGAGTGCATCGAGTGCCTCAAAACCTCCCCATAAACAATCTCTTAGCCGCCATTTGCGAAGAGTGCATTTTCCATGCACCACCTCACCATAGCATCGGCATAGCTACGATAGCGGCAATCAACGGCTTTGCTTGGCCAGTCCGGAAAATTATGACTCGCACCGTTGAGTTGTCCTCGTCCAAAGTTGCGGGCGGCAAATCCGTAATGGAGTCAAGCACAGCAATCACCTCGAAATCGATCTCCATCAGCATTCCCGCCTCGAGAATGGGCAGCTAGCAAGGATATGTGGATCCGAAGTTAAAAGATATTTATTGCATGGCAGTTAGTTAGCAGTTACCACGGCGGTTGGCTTCGGCAACGTGTAGTGTCGATGGTCGGCGTGTAGTAAGACGCGCAGGTTCGGAGCCTCTTTCTCCGTAGACAAGTTTTCCAGGGTGAGAAACAGCCGGAACTCGGGGCCTACACCGCAAACCTCGGCACCTAACTTAATTTGGGCGCTGCTGGAGCCCCCGGCGAACGAGCTCTCCGCGCAGTTGATGGCTTCTATGGCTGCTCTAGCGACAGTTAAGCGAAAATTCCACAATTCGGCCTGATTGCTGTTGAAGGCGGCTGCAATGAGAGTGCCCAATCAGTTATTCCAACCCACATATGAATCGGTTGAAGCCAACGGCATTCATTGAAGCTCAAGAGTCCACCAGGAGCCACTTAACACTCACGTGCTTAATTACCTATCGCTTTGTCCTTGTCCTTGATGGCCTGGACCATAAACTTAGATGCCTTCTTCTGTTTCCTGGCTTTGCGCTGATGCTCCGGTGTTTTCGGTTTGATTTCGTCCTTGAACTCAGCCGTCCGCTTCAGTATTTTCACAAGAAGATCGCCTTTCATCGTTACAAGGGTCAAAACATGGTCTTCCTGTCCAAGCCGACCAAACACAGCAGCTGAGACATTGTCTTCAAAAAATACATCAGGCAGATTAGTGAAGCTGCCAAGATATCCCGAAGGAATCGTTTTTATTTGTCTACCTTTCATCTTCATCTCATCGAGCAAAACCGTCTGAGAGTAAAACTGCATCTTCTGGTTCGTCAACGCAACACCAATCATGGTCAATCCCAGATGCGACAAAGAAATGGAAACCAAGCACTTCGCGTTTGTCTCCAGCTCAACACTCCACAGGTGTTTGCCTTTCTTCGAGTAGCAGCTCATTTCTTGGTCCTCGGTCGTTACCACAATCGTCTGGTCGACAGTTAACAAGGTAAGACATATTATTGAACTGTCTGTTTGAAAAATCTCGCGTCCTTCTTGCCAGGACTTCCGCAACAGATACACATATCCCTCATTAGTGGCAGCCACAACAAGGAAGTCTGTATCGATCAGTCCACTGGCTGAGATCAGCGACGGTTCCACTTCACTTGAAAAAAGTTTGGCCTGACAGAATATTTGAAATAAAGAATAATTAAATGATCAGATAATGTGGTATCAACCTCGTGGATAATTTTGAACACTTGAGGATCGATTATGACAATGTCCCCTCTTTCTGTGGCTAGAATCAAACTGGATGGCGGCTTGGAATCGGACGAGGACCGATTTATTGTTGTCATTGCAGTAATCTTTGAAAGACGTTGCAGCTTGCCTTCGGCGTGTTGTTTGATAAAATCCTGGAATTGGAAAGATATAGTATAGTTTTCCACATGGACAATGCAGCACAACTCAAAGTAATTTTTTTCATTGGATGGAACCGAATACCAAATTTGGATCACATCAACTCACTTGCAAGTTGACACCAATAAAATATCTATGGCATAATTTAGGAAAATCCTGGTAGGGGTCGTCCATATATAACGCAACGCATTTTTTGGAAACTTTTAACTCCCCCCTCTCCCATGTAACACTTAGTAACATTTTCAAAAAAACCTCCCCTTGAAGTGTTACGTAATATATGGATGGCCCCTTACGGCTTCTGTATGTAGGGAAAATATGTCACCATTGTTTTAAGTTCCTAGGAAAATTCTAGTATATGACTACTTGAATTTGTGGTCTCTTAAACTTGCAAGTCTCGAATACATTCGGTCTTTTGAAGGAGGTGGTGATTGCTGGCAAGCTAGCTCAGTTAAGTGAGAAAGTGATCGCAGTTTATACTCTAGTATTGTCTCTGCACTCTCATCATTTCAATCATCATTAAATCGTTTCACATATAACTGTGAATTATTCACCGTACGTGGCAGACATGACAAAATAAATTACCGTGCATGGTTTTAGCTAATCCAATAAAAACTTGTAATGTCGATGGTCGGCAAAAGAAAGAAAAAGAAGCGTCAGATGCGATCGACAGCTGATGTATGTTGAAATAACGCATAGCACGATGGAATCGAACGCATTGAATTCGCACCAGTGACGGGGGGGTCAAATTTAAGTTTACTGATTAACCACAAATGATGGGAAAAAGGAAGCCGGAAAGGGCTTTGATAGGGGTGTAGTGAAAGGAAGGGGTGGTTCCAAGTTTAGGTTGGCGGAAATTAGAGAAACACGGAGAGCTATTGTATCCCAATTGCATAGAAAAATCGATCTCTTTCGAATTTTGGCGGAAAATTTCAATAAAATAAGTTTCGTTTTCAAGGAAGAAAGTGGTGCAGGTGTGGTGACGAAGGATATTGGTTGAAGCCCGAAAGGAACAGAGAAAAATTGAAAGTAGCTTAAAACATAGTGTTGGGACAGTTTGGCATTTAACATATGTACCTATTTTTTGCATTGATCAGTGGAAGTGTGAATTGCTTCCTTCGATTTGACTAGCGTAGAGTGTGTTGTGTAATTGTTTTTTTTTCCTTGAGCGTGATTCCATTTCTTTGAATTTTATAGGTAGTTTAGGGTCGAGTACAGATTGACTTCTCGTTGTGAAATTCATTGCCATAGCAGTCTCGAAACAGAAGTGAGTGACGCCTTTTATTTTCTACATCCTCACGATTTTTTTTCGCGGGTGAAAGCCTAGTGAGACTGCCTATCATTTTCGGGAGATTTCGCTTGCATTTTGCTTCCAAGCAAAAAAGGAACAGAATAAGAATTTTGCCGGATTACATCGGTTTGTCTACTCCAAATAATGAAATCAATCTTTTTGATAGAAATTATTTCCACAGGAAAGATTGCAATCACTTAGAGGTCTAATGCTTAAACCGTGTAGGAAACATAATGAAAATTACTTTAAACAAATGTTGATCAAAGTCAATAAGTCAAATCAATTTCTTTTCCTTTCAAATTTTCCTCTTGCTGGTTTAGTATGGTATCAAATAAAGCAAATCTACTAAAAATGTTAACAAATACTTACATCTCTCTCAGATTGTGCAATTTGAAGGAGCTCCAGCGAAAGTGGTGAGAGTTCACCCAAAGGTATAGTGTTTAATTGGTCTATGAGAACGCCTTGATTTTCTGGTAACTGACTAGGAAGCTGGATTGGAAAAATTGGAGCAGTTAACACACTGTGCATTTCAACATAACACATTATACCTTTCTCCAAATTTCTGTCTCCAGGGGATCAATTGGTAAACTTGGCAAAGTATACTTGAAATATGGCTTCATATTTCGATAAAATAATACAGATGGTCCAATGGACACAGCAATTACTGTTTGTAGTAAAAAACGAATTTATTCCTGTATGTTGAATATATTACATGCTTTTTACTTGGAGTCTTTGGTGCACTCTCGTCCGTGTAAAAGCTCACAACCGAGGTTGGTATTCCAGGTAAACTGTGTTCGCTAACCATACCAATTCCTTTGAACACTTTCAGTTTGGACTTGGTTTTCGTCTTGTCCTCCGACACTTCAGCCAGGACGAGCTTGTGATAGTCATCGTTCTTTAAATCGCATAGGATCATCAGTTGAGAGCGAGTGGTGTCGTTTAGTTTTTGTTGGGTTGGAACGTCCAACCATTTGGATGTGGGTCCTAATTTAGCTCCTTTAAAAGAATGTTGAGCACCAATTAATACTTAATTACGATGGTTTCAAGATGTATCTAAACCACTAGTTTCCAAACTGACATATGTTAATTTTAATAAAAATATCTGAACAAATGTGAATCGAATTACTTATCCTTTTTTACAAAATTGTATTCAGCCTTCTAAAGTGTACATCAAACAGACTCACCTGTCCTGGAACAATTCATTGAACAAATATTCGCAAACAGAAAACTAATTGAAACAAATTACAAAACTAGAAGAAACTCGATAGCAACTGTTTTCCAGGAAATTAATATATTGTATATAGAGGTTATTTTAGGGACACTTTAGTTTAGTGATGAAGAGCGCATGACTTGTTACTATGTTTGCCTTCGCAACATTCGGTATTTCTTGATATCTTTGCCAGCGTAAGTATTGGATTCAGTTTAGAGGGACGATTTAAGTGGATCAAAGAGTGGTGTATGTTATGTATTATTTGACAATAACTATAAAGACTTTTATACAATTTCAATAACATTTAATCCCGGGTCATCGAAAAACAGGTCAGTTAGTACTATCTAAGATTATTCTGAAATGATTTAATTTTTATATCCTGCATATTTTTGTACAATTCAATTATCATCGGCGAAAATTTGTGGTTTTATTAAAGTTTACAAATTATTAATGTTTGAAAAAAACTACGATTTTCATTGAAATCACATTATTACGAAATGAATCGTGGCATATGAATGCTTGTCTAAAACCTAACCGCGAATGGGAAAGAAGTCATTTATGGCTAATCCACGTAATTATTTTTGTCCTTGACCCATTTAAACATCTGGTTGTGCCATTAGACGCTTTGGTATCCTTTAGATTCAGCTCAGAACGATACTGAGTTGGGAAGAAGGATATGAAAACGAGATTATCATTCAGTTTCAAAAATTATGTCCAGTAAACTCTGTGATCCTTTCACTAGTTACTGACCAGTAAGGAGTCCTGCAGTTTCAACAGCATGTTTTCCTGGTCAGATAAAGATGCATATCATATGTGACTATTTTCTAAACTGATTGAAAGTTGCAGACTATCTAAAAGAGTCCACGGTAGTGGTATTTATATGGTAGTGCACAAAACTCATTTAAATATCTATAATCAGAATTTGGTGGTAAGTAATACTGATCGGCTTGACATCCTAACTTAGAAAAGGAGATTAATTCTATAGTAAATGTTTTCTTTTTAGGATGAAAATTAATTTGATTGAATTTATAGATTTACAATAAATATCAGTTTGCCATCAGATTTTCCAAAAAAAATGGAGATATATGAGAAAATTTGTAGAAAAAAATATTTCAGTTGATATCAAAAATGTTTCTGAAATACATCCATCATCCATTCAAACCAAGACGTATCTATTTTGTTAGTTTTGAATTTATGGCGCAAAATGTATTTTACAATCAGCAAAGTGCGTTCTATCAAATTTTTTGGCAAATTAAAGGGAAATCTGCCGCAAGAACACACCTTGGTTCATTTAACTTGATACTAGATACTCTTACACTACCTGAATTCCACTAAATATTAGTCAAATTGCCTCAAATCATTTGTTATCTCTTCTTGACGTTAAATTCAAACAAATATCATTATTCTGATGTGATACGCCATATCACTTTTATCTGCAATAAATCAAATCTGATGCGATTTGGATAGTGGCAACAGAGATAGCTTTCTGCGAGGCAATAAAAGGAAGATGGGCAAATATTTGGCAGCTTGTGTGATTTATTAACTCTTTGGCTGCTTGACTATCAGACGAGAATAGTAACAGTGAAATCAAATTGTTAGTAATTCGGCTGCAATCCACTCAGTAACTGGCAAGCCTTAGAAATGGAAGTATCTGGCGAAGTAGGTTTGCAAGAAGTCAATTTGTTGGTGGAGAGCTACTGCGATCGCCATTTGTTGCAGGCTGGAGACTTTGAGGTGCTGAACTACGCTGTCAAACCCATGAGTGATACTCCTCAAGGGTTTCTCGGTGAGCACTTCTATTTGGAAATGGTAATTAGGCGAACAATATGCCAGGATAACGACAACATCCATTTGAAGTACTTCGTGAAGAAGGCGCCCGTCACAAATGCGGCCTTTATGAAATACGTGGACGAGTTTCAGGTCTTCGAGAAGGAGAGTAACTTGTTCCATCAGTTGATACCGCGATTGCAAGACATCAACTCGAAGTTTGGTAGATTCACTCCAGAGTGTCACCTGATAGGCGACAATATGATGGTGTTCGAGAACTTGGTGGACAGCGGCTTTCGGATGGGGACGTCGCGGGATCAAATTCTGGACTATTCACATCTTCTGTGTGCGATGAAAACCTTGGCTAACATGCACTCAGCATCCGCAATGCTGGAGTATAAAACTCAAAGCCGGCTGACCGACCTATACCCAGATCATCTCAAGGAGAACTCGTTCCCCGGCTGGGAGTCAGACAGTCCGAGGAACCAAGCCCTGGAGACCTCCATCAAGGCTATACAATGCTTGATAAAACTGGTACCCAAGTACAAGGATTCCCCGGAACTACCCCGAATCGTGGACGCCTACGAGAAGAAGTTCCGTCGGCTGCCGGAATATTGCCAGCCGTCCAAGTGGTTCCGCAATGTGTTCCTGCATGGCGACCTCTGGGCGAACAACCTTATGTTCAACTATGACGATGCTGGGCGGCCAGTCGACTGCAGGATTGTCGACTTCCAGCTGAGTCGCTATGGTCCGCCTGTACTGGATGTCATCATGTTGCTGACCGCAGCCACTTCGAGCTCCTTCCGCAGGAAGCATATGAATGCTCTCATGGAAAACTACTATCACTTTGTTGATGACTACATGACCGCGCACGGCAAGGATGTGGACGATGTGGTGACCAAGCTGGAGTTCAAGGAATGCGTCAGCTACTTTCGCGAAGCAGGACTACTACTCAGCTGCCACGTGTGTCATGAAACTTTACTACCCGGAGACATTACTACTGAACTGTTTGCCGAGACGGAACACTTCAGTAAGTTTTACTTTGAAGAGCGCGACGAATACTGCAAGAAGGCTTTTCACAATGATGCAATGTACAGGGAAAGATTGACTGATATGATAACGGATCTAGTGGATAACTTCATATTGAAAGAATATCGTGAATATAATTTGTAAGCTTCAGAAGTAAAAACACTTTTATAAGTGTAGCCAAAATTCTTAAATTCAAAGTGCATCAACAGTTGGAAAAGGAGTTTCTAAATACGACTGCAAAATTTGCTATAAATCCGTTGATTTACAATGAAGCGTCTTGACATTTTAATGAAAAATGTTTTGCATAAAGCCAATGTATCCAAGCAACGCTTGGAGAATTAAAACCATCGAAAAACTTGTCGGAAAATTGTTTTGAATAAATTTGTTATAAAAATATGTTAACAAAAATCTATGATGTTCTATGAGAAAAGTGCTAGAGAAAACAATAAAGTATTTCTCACATCAGCGTAGTTTTAAAGTAAACTAGGGTCAGTTGAATATGTATCCTTGAATGCATCGGTCTAACGTACATGTTAAAAAAACTCTTCATAAAAAGTTAAAGAGAGTGTTTTTGCCAAATAATTCTTTGAAAGTTTCATGGAAAAGAATATTGAAATATGTTCAAAAATAATTTTTTAAACAATTTTGTAGTTTCGATCTATCGAAACAAAGTATGGACGAAACTTTATAAATTTACAAATCAATTTTGAATGAAACCAAACTAAAAGAGCTCAATTTTTTACATATATTGCTACTATGTAAATTTTATAAATACTAAGAAGAAATTTCAACGCAAAAATTCACCAGAAAAATGTTTTTGAAGTGCCCAGCCAAAATGGCAATCCAAATGTGTCCACTCCAAATGTTCTTTATACGTTCTCAAATATTTCAGAAAAATAAGGAAGACAGAAAGGAAATCCAAACAAAATTGAATTCTCCACTATTCCAAAAAATCGCCAAAAAATAAAAGTGGGAAACATAGTTTTTTTTAAATGATTTAGTTGAAAAATATCTTGTAAAAGCCTCGGTATTTGTCAATTTTTTTAAAAAAGTGCGTGTAATTTCGACATTGAAAACCATGGTATGCTTTACATATTGACAGATATGTAATAACACAAGAAGTGGATTGTTTGCGCATGAACAGCCCCAGGAAATATATGGTATATCGTTTCCAAAGTGAGTGCTGTGATGGGCAAATTTTGTGAAAGTTGAAAAGAATTGTCGGTAAGAATGAAGCTTGTTTAGCGCCTATTGTAAGATTTAATGCTTTGCAGTCGATGTTTCTAGGGTCTGAATTTTTAAGGCCAGAGTAAAATAAAACGCACAGTCATCTCTCCAGTCACCAAATAGGTTCACTCCATTTTCAACTAATATATTTATTAAAATAAACCCTGATTCAAAATTTAAATTGGGAAATCAAAATTCACTGATGTATACGAATTTTGAATTTTTTTCATTAATCCATGCTTTTCACCAGTCATCAATTTCACTTGCAAACGTGCAAAAGTTCCGAAGAGTGATCATGTGTGCACCTAATAAATCAAATCATAGTGCATCCTGATACTTGTTGTTGACTGATACTTCTTGCATGTCTTGACTAAGTCATGTCTAGCGCATAGATGATTCTATAAACAAATGTGTGTGGTCGAATCCTGAGATTTCTCTCAATTTTTGATTCGTGTTACTCGAATTTATTTATATATTTTTTCTAAGTGCTCTACGAACAAGATCGCTATTTTTGCTAGACTTTTAAGATTCATTTGTTTAGAATTAGTTTAAGATTTATGTATTTTCAACTTGCCAGTGTATTGAAGTTTCTTGAAATCGGTTCGAAAATTCAAATCAAAATTTTCATCGTATCATTTATAACTATTTCTAGAAAGAAGTTTTTGTGTGTGTACGTACGTACATATCTATGTACGTGCGTGGTCATTTTTCTAATCACGATAACTTTAACGAAGAGTTGTATTGATGTTGTCGAATAAAATTAGCACTGTTCTATTTTTAATTCAATAAAACAAAAAGTCTAAAAATTTAGGTTTTAAAAAAAAATGCATTAGTGACTATTTTCGCTGGGAATCAATCAGCAAACTAAACTATAGATCCTTCTGCTAGGCTCGGATGTGAAATTCACCTTGTCAAAAGTAGTGTTTTTTCGAGATTTAGTTCGCATCAGAATCTGAAATTGTACTGCAATATTGGGTTTTGGCTGTGGCGTGTTCTCAGAACAGCTAGGCCTGAAACTATCCTTCCAATTACGTGACCACCGCATTGTCTTTCAGGCAGAGGTCATTACAATTGACAAAGCAGTAGATTGGCTGAGAATTCAGAAAATTTCATTAAGAAACTTAAACATCTTTTGTGACAGTCAAGCTGCTATCCAATCACTATCCAGCGTGCATACCTCATCCAAAATTGCAATGGAATGCCGCTCACAACTGAACGTGATGTCGCTTCACTGTGAAGTGATTCTTTGCTGGGTACCGGGGCAAAGTGATATACCTGGAAACTGCAAAGCAGATGTTCTAGCGAGAGCTGGAACTGAGCTCCAGGAGTATACTCTTACCCCCAAGTCGACCAACCTCTAGTCTCCATACAGCTAGGATTTAAGCAGTGGTACGTGAAGGCTGCGAATAGGGCCTGGCTGCTCGAAGAAACCTATAACACAACAAGACAAACTTGGCACGCACTGTGCTCCAAACGCACCAAGCAGCTCCTAAACACAAGCCGTGAAACCTTGAGTTCCGTCGTTTCCGTACTGACGGGACTCTGTCTGATCGGCAAACACGCAGAAAGATTGGGTGTCCCTTTCAATGATTTCTGCCGAAGTTGCAGATCAGAGGATGGAAATGAAACCATCCAACACTTTCTATGCGAATGCCCAGCACTGTCCAGGAAGTGCATGCAAACCTTGGGCTCGCCCTTCCTGGAAAACCTCACGAAGGTAGCTGATTTAGACATTGGCTGCATAGCCGACTTCATACGAAAATCTGGATGGTTCTTGTCATCCCGCAGGTTCTAGTGCCGCCCTAATCTTCTGTGGTACCACAATGAGCCTATCGTTGTAAGTGAGCCACCTTTGGATAAAGAGGGCTGCCACTACAACCAACCAACCATTGGGTTAAGAGGATGAGCTACTGCCAAGCCAACTGCGGCAGCCATTCAACAGAAATCATTGTTTTTAAGAATTTCAAACTGCACTCATTTGAATTCATTTGAAAATATTCAAAGTGGTAGCTTTAAATTTGCTATTTCAAACACAAATCAATTGATGGTCCATCCTATGTTAATGAAAAATTAATAAAATCAATTAAACAATTGGAAAATTCTACGTAGCCACTCGCATATGCTTTTAAGAACTTTACGTAAGAATTATCCTAGAACTACTTTCCTTTTTTTACTTTTTCTAGAAGCTGTGGACTCTCTGCCTGGAAAAGGTTAGTTTTCAATAAGAATTTGCAATCAAGCTTGAGGATATTCTGCTATGGTCAATTTACTTCAAATAAAGTTGTGATTTATTCAAATCTCAATGAATTCCGATACTCTATGAAAATCTGCAACATTTATGTCTGTTTTTAAGGTGGCTAGGACTGAAAATATTGTTCACTCAATTTCAACTATGTATTCCGAAACAAAACTTTCGAAGAGAGCGTCGCCGTGACTGGTGGATAGTTTCATAGAATACTGCACTTGCACTTGAAGACATTATGGTACTTTTATCAAGGTCGTTTTAATCTTTTATTGTTTTCTTTTCTATTATTTTCCTCTATACCATTTTCCCGCTTCACTTCTGCACTCGAGTGCATGTCCAAACATTTCTTTGAAAGACATGAAGCACTTGTTGATCGACAGCTTCCACTATTTTTAGTGACTACAATTACTAACGAAAGTAAATTCCTTCGTCTGAAACAGTTGAGTATCTGACCTCGTGCAGTTTAATGTCTTCGCTATAGTTTTAACGATGATTAGTTTTCTCCAATAATTAAAGAGCTGTGCTTGAAAACGAAAAGAAAACACAGGTTGTAAGCTGACTTGTTGCGGCATTTTAAAAGCCAAGCATAATATGCAAGCGATCATGCGAGAAAATCGATAACTGTTTGGTCCAAGAAAGCTCGCTAAAAGTCGCGGTGAAATTTTTTCGGGTAACAACAAGTGACTTTCATTACTGCTGTCCACATGTGAACAGCATAGTTGAGCAGTTAATGTGAAGTATATACGTATGTAATTCTGGTTCACGTTTGGGCTAGCTATCTCTTTTAGTGAAAAGCCTTATATGTGTTTGGTTTTTGGAATAATATTTAGCTGACCATTAACCAGTCTAGATATAGCCAAATATCGAAACGTGTCTAGTGATCGTTAGCCGGCTTAATCCCAAGTTCATGGACGTTATATCATCACATGACTCTCTTATCTGCCTCAACTCGCCATAAAATCTAGACAACCGTCCGGCACCAGATTGTTGTCTTAATCTTACTCAATATCCGCGTTACAGCGGTTACCATTTCACGTTACACACATGGATCATTAGCATGAATTGCTCTCGTTGATAAACAGCTTTGCGTAACGTAAATCATTTTTTCTCAGCACTTCGTCCACAGAAACTATCTTTTGTAAATGCATCTAATTTTCTGAACATCATGACCAATTGTTCCGTATCTAAACTAAACATGCAGACGATGGTGGATGAGGTAAGAAGCCGACGGGATTAGTATGCAATTTAGTGGAACAGATACAAACAATTGTGAGGTGAAAGAGAAAAAGCTATGGGAAGTTTTCAATTCATTGTAGCTTTTGTAAACGAAAATCTTCTGAGCAAATATTATTTTCAAAATTTGTTTGAGATTTCATTTTTGTTTGTTTGAATGTATCGCATTCTATGCAAACTAGTGTGTTTGTTTGAGAAAATTCATAGTAGTTTTATTCATCATATAGCCCAAAAGCAAATGGTTGAAGTTGACAAATGGGATAACGTAATTAAAAACACTCCATTCTTATATTTACTGAATTTTACAACCACAAGCCCATAAAAGAGAACTATGCAATACATGTTTATCGTTTTTCATCAAAAAAGCATTCACGATTTAAAGATTTCTAACTACAATCTCTGGAAATATTTAAAATCAATAATCTCGTGAAAAAGTTTCCTAAAAACTATCCGAAAAAATGGTATGGTAACAAAATTTTCGAATAAAATTTTATTAAGACCAAATCTCAAGAATCAAAATTGTCGACAGCATTCTTTGTACGACAACTTCAATGAAATTTAAGGAAAAAGTCTCTATATTTTATTATAAGATTTAAAAAACACAGTTTAGTATCCGCTAGACAAATCGGATTCATTCTTTAAAAAAATCAGCAAAACAGTCTTAGATATATTTTCGGGATGAGGTAACAAATTTAAAATTTTCGCTAAAAAGTAGTAAAGAAATTTTGTTCAGCAAAACTCATTACGAAAATTGCTATGAATTTAGTTGGGAAAGTGAGAAACAAAACTCCATTTCGATCAATCGTACTAAAAAAATATGTTGAGTTGAACATGCCTGGCGAAATGATATCCAACATAATTCGGATGGAAAACCGTTCAATTTCATTTTACAATTTCTTAAAAAGTGTAGTTAAAAATACACTCATAGCTGAATCAGTAGTGGTAATATGCCGGTTCTAGACCGGAAGTGAACTGTCAAAATCCGATGACGTCATCACCCAGACCGGAAGTGAACTGTCAAAATCCGATGACGTCATCACCACCGGAAGTGAACTGTCAAAAGGTCCTTGACACCATCTTAGTGAACTGTCAAAAGGTCCTTGACGCCATCTTGGTGAACTGTCAAAAGGTCCTTGACCCCCAAATAACCGCGCCCACAAAACCGCAAGCCTATTACGTCATCAACCGCAATCAAGCCGATGAGGGCATTAACCCCTTCTCCCCCGCTCTCTCTCTACCACTCTCTCTCTCTCTCTCACACACACACACACACACACACACACACACACACGATCTTACCCACACCGGTGTTGCCACACCTAATTTTACACCCCCGCGATCCCACCCGATCCCACCTTTCACCGACGACACTGTAAATTCCACGCCTCATCACTTTCACTTTTTTTCGGAGACACTTATTTGTTTGCCACGTCCAATTTCGAATTTCCCACGAGCGAATTACAGAGCCGGAGGTAAGTTTTCAATATTCTGCTTTATAGACGAAATTGCGTTGACAAGAGACATTTGTATCTAATTAATGTGTATGTGGTTTTTTATGCGAATTCGAATGAAGCAATTAAACAAAAAACACTGTAAATTGCACGCCGCGTCACTTGCACTTATATTTCCGAGACACTTTATTTGTTTGTGGCGGCCAACTTCAAATTTCCCACGAGCGAATTACAGAGCCGGAGGCAAGTTTTCAATATTGTGGGTTTAAAACGAAATTGCGTTGATAAGAGACATTTGCATCTAATTAATGTGCATGTGGTTTTTATTTGAATTCGATTGAAGCAATTAAACGAAATACCGTTGATAAGAGGCATTCGTGTCTATTTAGTAAGTTTGTGGTTTTTTTATTCAAATTCGTTTCGCGCCATGGCGAAATCAAATGAAATAACGCCGATAAGCAGCATTCGTTTCTAATTAATGTGCATGTGGTTTTTATTTGAATTCGATTGAAGCAATTAAACGAAATACCGTTGATAAGAGGCATTCGTGTCTATTTAGTAAGTTTGTGGTTTTTTTTTTATTCGAATTCGTTTCGCGCCATGGCGAAATCAAATGAAATAACGTTGATAAGAGGTATTCGTTTCTGTTTAATAAGTTTGTGGTTTTTTTGAAATCGTTTTGCGCTATGACGAAATGTTGTCCGTGAAATAGACAACTGTCCGAAAGCCGATAAGAATTTTCGAACACGCGTTTGACCGCATGCAAAATAGACAGCGACGGCACACGCGATTTGATAAAAGCATGCGGTTACGTTTCATTCGAGTGATATATTGCTAAAAAAAAGCCGCAAGTATAATAGAAAATGGGCTATATAAAGAGCCCCGAAATTTGAATGAAGACCATAATTAATTACTTCGGAGAAAAGGTGAGTATACTTTATTTTAATTTAAGCTTTCGCTTTTAATTAAAGGTTTCGATTAGAGCCATGTTTGAAAGCAACGAATACAGCACGCCGATTGTGGTGGAGGATGATGACGTTGACGTCCTCAAGGAGCTGAACACATTAAACTACAAGCCGCTCCTCAAGGTAAAAGAGATGGACCCCTACAAATCATACCGGATTGCGGGCGCAAAAAGATGCAGCACCGAGTTCGGCGAATCCATACTGGTTGAGTTGGACGAGTTCCAGCTTTTCCTTCCAGCTAGGTATCGAAACCTAACGCAGGACGTGCTGCATCAAATGAACGCCGGCAACATTTGCGTGTCAAGAGGGCCCGCCCTAGGAAAAAGCTACGCGCTTTTTTTTACAAATTACAACCCCTAAAATGTTAAACACAAATTTTTAAATAAAAACATATTAAAAGAAAAAAGAACACTTGTTATTATTACTTTATTCAATTTTCATTGTATAAAGTTGTTTTACATTTCTAGCATCGATTAGTTCGACATCGGTTTTATAATCTACATCCTGAGCTCGAATGAATTCCACTTCACCATTGCTAAGAATTCTTTCTTTCATGTATTCGCGATATTCATAGCATTTTATATTCAGTGTTTTCATTTCATAGTTGCTGTCATAAGTGCAACGGATTGTAAGAATCAAGTCGTCTTGGAATTGTAGTTGGAAGTGTCTGTAAAAAGGTCGTTCACTTTCAATAATTCCTGCAATTTCACGCTCTTTTTTAAGTAAATCCTGCCTAAAACCTTCAATTGCCTCTTGAACGGTGACATATTTAGTTTCTTCTCTCGCAGTTATTGTTGTGCTGTTCAAAGTTGTATTTTCTAGTGTTGAAATGGTAGATGTTGCTAGCTCCCGAGCATCTTCAGCCGAACTATTCAACCCATTGTTGAATTTTAATAATTGGAACGATAATCCAATTTGTACCGTCTCATTACTAGGTAGCTTTAATGCAAACTCCAAATTTCCTTTATTTCCAGCAGACTCATTTAGTATTATAGGTATCACCCCCGCATGGACTGCACTAAACAATACACACACAAAAAGGGCGCAAAAGATTCCTCCACGCATATTGAATTGCTCGTATTTGATAGGACGATTGGAAGAACAACAGATGCTCAATGATCTAATTTCATAAAACAAAGGGTTTTATAGTGCTTCCCCCACTCCTCCTCCAAGCCACTTCCAATGGTATAAATTTGAATCGTTGAGTTAACTTTCACGCAGTCACACACATAGACACACAAGATCATTAAATATGGATGGGAAAAAATTTTTGGTTGACACAATATCACGAAATCGGAAATTTTGTGTTTGTGGATCGGGATGGTTGTCGTTTAGAATTGTGAATTTAGTGATATATAATAGACACATGGAGGTATTTATGACTCCCGAAAACGGCGCAAGAAATCTTATATTGACAACGAGAATTGAAGAGATCCCCCGGAGCTGTCAGCTTGAATTCAATTTCAAACCCTTTCAACACGTTAAAATTGAAGTGATAGGTGATATTTTTTTTGTTAAGCCGATGTAATTTGTTCTAAAACTATAACTTAAGGTGGAGAAATCACAATTATTGGGAAAGTTATCGATGGCCTCAGTAACTATAAAACTCCAAATGGCTTCCCACTGGGATGTTCATTCTCTGTTGAAGAAGACTGGGCGCTAAGCGAGAAATTAATGAATATGGAATCGCAGAGGGCAGGAGAGGAAAGATTTAAAAAGAACTTGCGGGGAAAATCTAATGTTTTCAATTCCAAACGAGTTGTTGACATTTTAATGGAAATGGATATAACACCACCCAACGACCCCTATGAACCAGCTATTGAACAGAATTTTTTTAGTAAATAAGAAGCTGCCCACGAGTAACAACCACACCATGGATTTGGAAAACTATTTGTCCTTTTTGATTAAATACAGCCGCATATTGTTGGAAGAACATCGCGAAGAAATCATGAAAGATGTATTATTTCTAATGTCATATTACAAAACGGACGAAACAAATTCAATTCACGGAAGACACTTTATCAGCTGTCCTTGGTCTAAAGACGACGCAACATCCGGGCCGGATACATGCGCCTGCCACAGTGTTTATCGAAAACGCAACAACATTGAAAAACTTATAAAATTTTATAAAAGACTAAGAAATGAGAGATGTGAAAATTTTTTGTATTAAAATGTTTTTCTTTATTAATCAATAAAATATAATATATTATGATAAATCTGATTTTTTAATCCAGGAATTATGTTGGGTTGGAAAGCCCAACCATTTAACATATAATTTATCTCCAGCTCGTTTTAAAACCCTTTCCACGAGGTACAGGTGAGGGTGTTTCGTTTTTAGCAATTCGTTTTCATAAAATCCTCCCTGTATGCGTTCGCCCCTATAATCTGCAAGCAAATATGTTGTTGGATTTGTGTTGTTTACAGCTTGCACTGTGAAAATTTCAGTTGTCCAGTTCGGAGTATACCCCTTCTCGAAAACATGTTTGTATTTACTGATGCGGACAAAATCACCTATTCTAAATTTGGGTTTCGAAAACACCTTTAAATTACTATAAACGGTTTTTAACAAGAGCCCCTCGTTTGAAGCATTCACATCGCAGGGCTTCAATTTGATTGTCCTATGCATTGTGTTGTTATACTTGTCTGCCAAATTTTGGACGTTATCAATCCACTTATAAGATCCACGTAGGCTAAACTCCTTCCACATCATTCCCTTCAAGGTTCGATTAAAGCGCTCAACTATCGAAGCCTTGAGGGAGCTGAACGTTGAATAATGATTGATGTTGTGACTTTGCATTAGTTTTTGAAATGGTTTGTTATAAAATTCTTTTCCAAGATCACTTTGCACATTTTTGGGGATTCGCGAGGAGTCAAAAAATATGCTTTCCATTGCGCCAGCCACCTCAATTCCACGTTTTGTTTTTAATGGAATGACCCAAACAAATTTTGAAAACGAATCGATTACGGTAAGCAAATAGCGATATCCTTTATTATTGGTAGAATATGTGCCCATTTCCACCAAATCAATTTGCCACAAGTCGTCGAGACCCTTTATTATAACCCGCCGCCGTTTGAAATTTTTCCTTGCTGCCTTATGCAATTCTTCAACCAGTTCTCGCTTGCTCATTATCAGCTGTGTCTCTATTTGTCTTTCAAAATAACTGTGGGTGTTGGAGCGATCACCAAATCTTCGTCATCATCATCTCCATCCCGGGCAACATCTAATGATTCTTCGCCGTCCTCCAACTTTTTATTGTGTTTTAATGTTAGCACATCAATTGATTTTGTGTTTTGAGAAACACTGTCGCTTGTCTGCTGAATAACCCCTTCCAGTTCTTTCTTCAATATTTCAATCTCTTTATCAACATAGGCCTTTGTTGTAGCATCTTGTAACTGTACGGGATCTCCCAAGTTTTCAATTAATTTACCCCCCAAATCAAAGTTTCCGCTGTTGGCCAAGCTGAATCCAACACCCGGAAGACCGCGCTCTCCCCGCATAGGTTTTGCGCGCTTGCTTACAAAACGGCCAAACTTATCAACGCTCATGATCGTAATAATCGATTTCTCATTCGCCAAAACTTATTTAAAGAATTGCGTCGACCTCTTTCAGTTCTTCAATAATTGACACTATTTCGTTATTGTGATTGGAATGGCCGGCTTGCTGGGAAGAAACAAGTAGCCTCAATCTTTCCACCAATTCGTTGGGATCATCCCAGTACACATAATTGGGCTTTTGATTATTCACAAGCATAAGCCCGCTTCCCCCTTTGCCCCCAATAAGCTTGCTAACGATTCTTTTATACTTTTCGCCACCATTACCTTTGATTCTACTATTGGCATCATCAACAACAGTGCGATAAACATTTGATTTTTGAAGAATATCTTTGTAGTTTTCTAAATCTTTTGGTTTGTATTTACTTGGGTTTTTCATGAAAATCAATTCGTAGAGCCCCCGAGATGCCCGATACTCAATACCTCCAATATCAATTGCATGTTCTTTGAATTCCATATCCAAAACACCCACCCGAAATTTGTTGGAGCGCTCATCGAATTTGGGGCCATAAGTTTTATCAAGATTCCGACTATTATTCATATATTCTTTGATGTAATATGCCGATAAAGATTTTGAATCGTTTAACGATTCACTCAAACTCGAAGAGATCGGAGATGTTTTTACAGTTTTTATGGGTGTACTGTATTGAACTGGCGCCCGCAATCGCTTCAAAGAAAGAGGTTTATTTGGTGTTATCATTGAGGGGGAATGTTGTATGAATGAAACAGCATCCTCATTATCGTTATCATCAGAATTGTCTTGTAATCGTGGATCAGCCGAAGACAGCTCCCCCTTCATTCGGCTTTTTACTTTTTTACTAAATTCTTCGCCTGTTTTCTCTTTAATTTCTTTCAATGGCTCACTAATAGATTTAAATGTTGCTTCCAACATTAGCTCGTGTTCCGTTTTTCCGGTTTTCAACGCTTTATATTTTTTCCGCACATCATTTGATGCCTTTATGATATTTTTAAGTAGTTTTGAGCTCATTATGAGTTGACACCAGACGTTAAAAAATAGATGATGAAGACCACGCGTATACCAACTTGTCACCAGCTTGTAACCAGCTTGTAACCAACCTGCAACCAATTCGCAACCAACTTTGAGCTCAGTTTTCCACCAATGTGTTTCTCGGTAATGAAAGCACACAGGGCGTGCATTATTGTTTTATACTTTAATGAATATGTCGAACCCCCGTCTATAGCGCCCCACACCAATAGAACAATCTTTATTAATAACCAAAAACCCATATTTATCGCTCCAGCAATCAGCAGCCATGTTTCTAAATTTATCGAACGACAAGTCTGTATTCACATGATCACTGTATACATGCTTTAAATTTTGGTCATCCTGTTTAAACAATATTATGAAGTTTGCGTTGTCTCTAATCAAATGCTTGGGTATATGCGTATACGTTTGACACAAGTAGAAACTGTCAATGCTTTTGTGTCGCCCCATACAAAAGTACGATCTCATGTTATTCTGTTTCTCACAAGCGACGTCATCAAATATGAAAACAGAGTTTCTTTTGGCGTCGCTTGGATCTATTACCTCGTTATTTTCGGTGAATGTATAATATCCCAGGCCCTTAATGGGCGACACAACACGCTTTAAATACTCATATTTTGGTTGATACAACGACTTTGAATACAGATAAATATTCTCAAACTTCAAACCGTTCGGATGTAAGAGCAAGCTTAGCATAATATTGGTTTTACCAGAACTCGAAGGACCGACAATTATCGCTCGAATGTCATTTGGTAAAAGCACGCTATGTTTTATCCTCGCTCCGTGGCGATTATCACCAAAATCGAAATTTTCAATGCCTAGCTTTGCTTGTTGTTTTACTAGCTTCATTTTGTGTACTATGATACAACCACACATAAATACATTGTTTTATAGGGTTTTTCAATCTATTTGCAACGAAGGCCCGCAGCAAAAGGTTGTACATAATATAATATAATGATTGAATTTGCCCGAAAATCAATTAGTAACTCACGAAATTCCACCGGAGGAGGTTTAATAAATACACTCATCAGCAATCTACCATTCGAGCTACATATACCGGGCTATAATTTTTGTGGTCCAGGCACAAAACTACAAAAGCGTTTAGCTAGAGGCGATCGCGGTGTGAATCTACTTGATGAGGCGTGTCGAGAGCACGACATTGCCTACTCCAAACACAAAGATACTTTAAACAGAAACATCGCGGATAGAATTTTAGCGGAAAAGGCGTGGAACAGAGCAACTTCAAATAACGCCAACTTGGGCGAGAGGACAAACGCCTGGCTGATTACAAACGCCATGAAAACTAAAGTGAAGTTGGGAATGGGGTGCATAAAGAGAGAAAGGCGAAAGCAGAGGAAACCGAACAAAACTTTATTTAAATCGGCCCTTAAAAACATAAATATTGTATTGAAGAGGAAAAAGCCGGAAAGCATATCGAAAACAATCAAATTGGCTATGAAAACTGCAAAAGATGTTATTGGAACAAAAAAATCTCTAGTTGAAACTCCGCGGATCATACCAATTCCGAAAGTTGGTGGTATTTTACCCCTCATTCCAATATTTGCTGGACTTTCAGCACTTGGAGCGTTAGTTGGCGGCGCATCACAAATCGCAAAAGCTGTTAATAATGCAAAAAATGCAAAAGAACAACTGGCAGAAAGTGTGAGACACAATAGACAAATGGAAGCCGTTGCGCTTGGGAAGGGGCTTCATCTGAAACCATATAGGAAGGGGCTAGGGCTTTACTTAACTCAACCATCAAAAAACTTCTAAGACGGCTGCCCCGTAGAGCGTTAACCGAACTCGATATATTCAAATTCGCTGAAAACATTCCCTACTTTCGTGGTGTATTTATGCGCGATCAGCTGCCAAAGCATCCCTGGCATACGGAGTGTGGCGTAATAAATTTGGATATTTCATCGGGCCCCGGCACCCATTGGGTAGCGTACTACAAACACCAAGATCATGTGGAATATTTTGATAGCTTTGGAAATTTGCATCCGCCAAAAGAAGTTATTTCCTATCTTGGTTCAAATATCAAATACAACTATAGCCGATATCAAGACTTTGACTCGGTGATATGTGGACACTTGTGTTTAAAATTTCTATATGATTGTGTTAAAATCTATGAAAAATAAATATAAATATTAAAAGATATAGAAATTGTTGTTTAGTATGGTTAATACAACATCATAATAAGCATGTCGATGACCTTGATTTTGAGTGGAATCACTTCTACATTAACCGCTGAATATTTTCCTCCCTTGGAATTGGCTGGCGACTATGTATGCGGTTTGGTTGACTTTCAAACATATAACTCCATTCCAAATGTTGATAACGAGAATAACCTTTTTCATATTGGAAATGAAGAAATTGAGATACCAGTCGGGTCTTATGAAGTTGACGATATTGCTCTTTACATAGAAAAAGAGCTGGAAAGAAGGGGAAAAAGGTATGCGCTAAAAATTAAAGCAAACAACAACACTCTCAAGGCAGAAATAAAAAGTAGTGAGACAATATACTTTAATCGGATGCGAACGGTTGGTAAACTATTGGGTTTTAAGGATGTGGTTCTACACCCTACCAAAACACACACTTCAACACTACCTGTTAACATTATAACGGTGAATGCAATTCGTATAGAGTGCAACATAGTCACCGGCTCGTATATTAACAACACCATTGCACACACTATTCATGAATTTTCACCAGACGTTGGTCCAGGGTATAAAATAATTGAAGCCCCGAAAAGTCTCATTTATTTGCCGCTGAATACCCGTGAAGTAAGGTTCTTGGAGCTAAAAATATTGGATCAAGACGGACAACTTGTTAATTTCCGCGGCGAAACCATTACCGCTCGCCTTCACCTGAAACCAGCATAAAATGTTGATATATAACCAAGATGCTGGTTCTCTTTCCACCAGTGTACAATCAGTGTCTACTTCTTCAACATCGAAAAGAAAAACACCAAGTGTTGTTGTTGGAAAAGCACACTTAACACAAGCAAATAAGTTATTTCTACAATCACTGGGATTTCATTTAAAGAAGGAAAAATGACGCATTTACTCAACATTACTAACCAGCCTGTGTTTAACGAAGATATTATAAAGAAGGAGTATCACACCTATACACCATTTTCGACAGCATACAAAAACAGCGATGAAATCAGAATTTCTATTCAACATCAAGACTTGTATCTACTACCAAACGAAAGTTTTCTATACATTGAGGGCGCAATAACTTCAACAGAAGGAACAAAATTAGATGCCGCCAGTTCTGTTCTCAATAATAATTGTATATCTTTTCTTTTCGAAGAAATGCGATACGAATTGAATGGAATTGAAATTGATCGTACCAGAAGTTTGGGGGTCACAACCGCCCTGAAAAATTATATTTCTCTAAGCAAAAATGAAAGTGAAATGCTACAAAATGCTGGCTGGTCGCCGGAAAAACATTGTAAAGTTCCTGATTCGTTTTTCAACTTTTGTGTTCCGCTGAAAATGCTGCTTGGTTTCGCAGAAGATTACAAAAGAGTTGTTGTTAACGCACGTCACGATTTGATCTTAATTCGGTCTAGGACCGATAATAATGTTGTTAATACAACAAAGGCTTATGACGTGTCCATTCATAAGTTGTTATGGCGAATACCACATATAACCGTATCTGATGCTGAACGACTAAATTTTCTCAACATTATAAAAGTCGGGCGTCCAATACAAATCAGTTTTAGAAGTTGGGATATGTACGAATATCCCATATTACCAGCAGCATCTAGTCATCACATTTGGACTGTGAAAACTTCTTCACAGCTTGAAAAACCCCGATTTATAATTTTCGCATTACAATCAGAAAAAAATAATTTAAAGGAAAAAGATGCAACTACATTTGATCACTGCAATTTAACAGACATCAAAGCACACTTGAACTCTGAAACCTACCCATACGAGGATCTTAATCTGAAATTCGATCGCAACCGATACGCACTATTGTATGACATGTACACCAAATTCAAACGATCATACTATAATCAAGATTCTCCTCCGCTATTAGATTGTGAAAAATTTAAAAATTTAGCTCCCATGGTTGTTATTGATTGCTCGTTTCAAAATGAAGCCTTGAAAACTGGTCCTGTTGATGTAAAGATAGAATTTAGAACATCAAGCATGTTTCCGCCAAAGACAACAGCATTTTGTCTATTGCTCCACGATAGAATTGTAGAATACAATCCGTTGACTAGCGAAGTTAGGAAATTGTTGTAGATCGGTTAAAATAAGAAAAAATGTGTTGTGTGTGAAAAAGCAAAATAAAGTATATTTTTTTTTATATCAATAAAATTATCGATTTATTATTTTATGCTATTGTAAGCTGAGATTCGTGTTTCTTGGGGCAGCTGCAGCATTTGTTCTATTTTTTGATATTCTGAAAGCATACAAGCCGCATTCTGATTTCCATCCACAACAACAACGGGTATGCTGTTTGTTTGGGGCTTATTTTCGATTAACCAGTTCTCGTGGTGTTTGTGTAGGCTTTGTAAATACTCCATTGACACAAATTCTTCTTCGGCGCGGGCTCGTTTTCTTATTCGCTCATATGCTACCTCCGGAGATGTTTGAATATAAACTATAAAGACGCTTGTTTGGTGTGTTTTTAAAATATTTTCATCTGTAGCTCACCAATAAGATTGGCGTTAATCTTAAAGTTTTGTTCCATCAGATTATGGGTTTCTAATAGAACGCATCGCATTTCGTCATCTATTCGTCCAGCCTCATATAGACATTCTATGAAGCAATATCTAAAAAAACTAAAAAATGTTGGAGCCAGAAATCATTAACGCACCTTGAGCTGTACAAAGAGCGCTCCATTAGTTTAAACTTCTTGTCTGTTGATCGCATATGCATTTCAAACATGGTTAAAGTAATATAATTCTGTGTAGGTATTACCCATCGTTCTGGATCCTTATAAAACAAATCCTAAAATGTTTCATATAAACGTTTGGGTTTAATATGAGAATATGATGCTACACACCAATAGGTTGTATCCCCCCACATTTTGCCATTTTTTAAGTGGTTCATACATCAAGCATACATCATCAAATTTATTGAAATGATTTAGAAGAGTGGATTTTCCACATCCAATATTTCCTTCAACTAAAACAACGAACGGTTCGTGTTTTTGCCCATTATCTTTGAGGAAAAAAAACGCCTTTTTTTATAAAATACAATGCTGTTATTATTTTCATATCAAATTTCACAATGTCCCCAAGCATATGTGCTAACTTTATCCTCCCTAATTAGTCTCTTATCGTCTAAGCTGCTTAAAGCTATCTTATTAATACACTCCGTATATATTTTATGAAGTTTTGATCTAAATACATACATGTCTCCTCTATAAATTTTATTCCTATACAAACACTCTCTATAATTATCTATACTCAATCTATCCACTGCAGTTTTCTTAACGCCTTTTGCCTTTTTTATTGTTTTTTCCTGATCAATACTTAATGAATACATTTTTGCTCTTAGCCCTATAAATTCGTTTATTATTTTTCCGTGCGTTTCGTCTTTCATTAAACCCAAAATTTTACAATTTTTCAATGGAATATGATAGGGATTATCTTTAGAATATTCTGAAGTATCAAAGTAGTTGTCAATATCGTTTAAAATGTCTCTATAAAAATCTTCTGTTTTAATTGTATAAATGAATGAATCTGTGTCCATATAATTTAGAAGAACATTTTCGCGATATTTTGGTTTCATATAAGTATAGTGAAAATCGTACATTTTTAGCTTTGAAATATCAAGAACGGTAAACCCCAAATAAATTGGTTTATCATAGCACACATTCACTCGATTCATCTGAATTGCGGCCATGTTGTTTGAAAATATGGCTATACTATGAAAGTTAGGTTTTGCGATAAGAGCGCGGGCGCCTAGGTGTCTGCCCCGACTTTCCCATTCTGTAACAATTTTCACATCTTTTCTTTTTTCCACGTTCTCCATCGTTTTCCCATATACCGCGTTGTTCAACAATTTAAAGAAATTCTTTTCAAACGAATTTTTGCTTTTTGTGCGATAATAATTATTCAAATCGATATAGCTCTTTAGCCAACAAGACTGTTTAAATTGTAAAATTCTATGAACCCCGATAAGTCTTAGCCCATTTTCTAAGCATTGTTGCAGATTCCGATAGTGAATAATATATTTGTGTTTGTTTGTTAAGTCTGTAATAAGCTTTTTGTTTTTGGAACCCGGTGCTGCTTTATTTTCTGCACAAAGGGGTAAATCGTTGTGATCATTGTGTTTTAATGGGGGATACTCTAAATCGACCTCTAATATGTATCCAATATCAGAATCCTGTGGAATATTGATAATATCAATATCATTAACATTTGGAACCCATTCGAATGAAGAATGTGGAAGGGGTTGAGACATGGCCCACCCGTATAAGTTATTGGCATCCAAATATATTATGTATTTTGATGGATTCGCTTCAACAAAGCTTTCCATATATTTATTATTGGCTACGGAGTGTCGATGCGAACATTGGGTAATGCCCCCTCTAATACCTCGTTTGAAAAAATTGTACATGTTTATATCATTTAAAAGCTCTAGTGTGGTTTTTGTTGTTTTAAGCATAGCATCCCATGCTAGACCCGGAGCAGTGTAATATTGACAGGGATCCAACTCATAGATTTCTTTACAAATTTTCCTAAAATTTTCAAACACGTCTGTTAAAAGCAATACATCTGTTTTCAAATACAACTCTAAATAATCCCAAAGCGTTTTACAATTGAACTCTTTCCAGACGTTTTGCGCGTGTTTATACTCGTTTTCACTACACTCACTATTTGTTAATTTACTAAAAAATTTTTCGCGTGGGGGTAAACAAGGGTCGTCCAATCGGCTCCACGAATTTATATACTCATAGGGGAATACGCCCTTTCTTGTTAGCAACTTGAATTTGCTTTCTTCCCCATATATTGAGCGCACTGTCTCTAGTTTTATCGCGGGTAAATATGTTACAAGCTCATCTAAACTACTTTGCATAAATCTAATAGAATCTAAAAATCGTAATTCAATCGTTGTGGTGCTATTGATCACAATTCTTTTTGATACCGATATATATCGCTCCTTATTTTGGGGTATAATTTTTATATCACCGTCCAAATTACCAAGTTCTTTTACGAATAAATGACAATCATATCCGGAAAAATTATGAAAAAAGATTGGAAAGAATTTGGGCACTCTAAATAATAAATTACATTTATTATGAGCTGGACCCCTATACTTTCCCGTTAAGTGGCAGTGGTCCATCACTCTGTCGTTTTCAAGAATCTTTTTACATATATGACAAAGGACCGTTTCTGTTTGAATTTTCATTTCTTGGTTTGTTAAAGTATGCATCGGTTTTGGCATCATTATATAGTCTGAATAGAGCCGCCTTACGTCGTTCACAAGCGATTTTACAAAGCTTTTAGAGGATTCGGGACCTTTGTACGCTCTTAACCTATCTAATGACGAATCAAAAGAACACTTAATATAATATGAAAATGCACATGGTGTGTGCTCCTGGACTTTTGCTGTTGAGGAAGTTTCTGGGTCGGCAAAACAGGTGTTCACATCTTGAAGCAAACACTCAAAGTCGGCATAAATGACAAATGGCACATCCAGTTGGCGCTCAAAATTCTGATAATATAGTGTTGATTTTTCCGGTTTCGGCATGGTTGTCACAATTTTACCACACTCGTTTTTGTGCTGTAGGTGGGCTTCTTCGGTATGAAAATGCTGAAGACATGTATTGCAAATAAAAAGCTTATGGTCGTGGAGTGTCTGTTGGTGTTGGATCAACCTTAAACAATAAAAATTAGGGGAGGAGAATAGACAAAACTACGGTATTACCTTGAAAGGTTCTTTATCCACACATAGTGTTGGTCTTCGTCGGTGTTTTGTATCAATAATAAATTTATATGATATTTTGTCTCGTTCTTTGTGTTATAATATGGTCCCACAATTTTCCGATTTTCGCGTTCATAACCAAACACGTTTACGCCAATTAGGGGGTTTAATTTTTCAAAGTTCGCTACATCGTGCACCTTTAGTGGGAACTCTAGCTCGTTAAACTTTAATAATATTCCATTATCCAGTGTTATAACGCTTTGCGTAATATCCGATATATGATATGATGATGGTCTGTCTGAATGGTTTTGTGCGGGAGACAACGCAGAAATTATGCTCCATTTAAAACAGAATTCATCGTCGTTTTTAATATTAACACATGCACGCTTGCTTGCTATAAATGGTGGTAAACGCACGTGTTTCGTTCCCCTAAGCGGCTTGTGTTCGTTTATGTTTATTTCACAGTGAGTTATTTTCACTAGCGTCCATCCACTATCTCTCTCTTGAAACTCTTGCATTTTCTTAATAATCTGATCAACGTTGTTCTTGAACCCCGTTTGCAACTCACATTCAGTTTGGGCGGCTTGCATCTTTGGTTGAAACGATTTAATGCTTATCAAACACACGCTTTCTTCCTTGTCGTCTGACAAACAAGTTTTCATATAATCCCCAAATAGCTCAACATTAAACTTAATAGAGGATGATTTTTTTAATATTTGCTTTAATCTAATCATAAGTGGTTCCTCTAGGTTTTTGAAAAATACTTCCGGAATCAATGCGTTCTCATCTTTGTTTTGATATACAAGCGTTTGTATTCTGTTTTTAAAGCTACTCTTTATGCTTTGAAAATTCTCATCAACAGAATGATAAATATTCTTTTTGTGTGTGTTTGTTCGGATGTGGCGGTTCCACTCTGTTGTTTTGACAATAACCAGACACACATCACAAATTTTAAGGGGCGTTTGGTTGTGTGTTGACGCTCCTGCTAGGTTGTGATTCTTATATGGGCTTGTATTTTCTATTTTAAAGGGGGTTGTTTGTAATAGCTACAAAAAAAAAATACTCCTTCGCTACTCACCGTGCGTATGTTGTATGTGCCTCTTCAGAGCACCAGAAGACGGAAAGTCTTTTTCACAGAATTCGCACAAATAACCTTTCATTTTTCACAAAAAAATTGAAAACACCTTTCGCTATTAAAGTTTGGAAAAAACTATGGCTATTGTAGTTTTCGGTTCACCTTATAAACAAAATCATAAACCACAATTATTCAGCTTTAATTGGAATTTTTCCGCTTTTTTTAAACTTTTAACCACATCCTCCTTTTGACCGAAAATAGATAAGCAAAAACTGATGACGTAATAATTTTTTGGTATAACGGCTTTTATTTTCGTTTCAAAATGTGCGCAAAACTTCGTTATCTAAAAATTTTCTTAAAAACCACAAACTTGCCTCTTATCAACGTTATTTCATTTGATTTCTTCAAAGCGTATATCAAATTCAAAACCACATCCTCCTTGGGTAGAAACGGATGTCTCTTATCAGCGCTATTTCCTCTAAGAACCACAATACTGAAAACTTACATCCGACTGTAATTCGCTGTTGGGAAATTTGATATGGAGCGCCACAACCGATTTTTAGTGTCTCCGAATAAGTGAAAGCGTCTTGCCGTGAAATTTGCAGGGTCGTCGGTGTAAAGTGGGATCGCGGGGGCGCCGAATTGGATCGTGTGTGTGTGTGGGTAAGATAGTGTATGTGTGTGTGTGTGTGTGTGTGTGTGTGTGTGTGAGCGAGAGGGGGGAAGAAAGGGTTAATGCCCTCATCGGCTTGATTGCGGTTGATGACGTAATAGGCTTGCGGTTTTGTGGGCGTGGCCATCCCAAGCTTGCGGTTATATGGGGGTCAAGGACCTTTTGACAGTTCACCAAGATGGCGTCAAGGACCTTTTGACAGTTCACTAAGATGGTGTCAAGGACCTTTTGACAGTTCACTAAGATGGCGTCAAGGACCTTTTGACAGTTCACTTCCGTGCCGTCAGATGGCGTCAAGGACCTTTTGACAGTTCACTTCCGGTCGGGGTGATGACGTCATCGGATTTTGACAGTTCACTTCCGGTCTAGAACCGGCATATCCCCACTACTTGAATCAAAGCCAAAACTCAACCCACGTTGGGCGCGAAAGTAATATGGAATTTTTGATGAAACACTGCAAGCTTCCCTCAATGATGAAGTAAATGGGAGCATAACCAGCTGCTCTCTTCATGATGTATTCTTTAATATAATCATATTAAGATGCTCCAACAAAATATGCACAACTTGAAAGATTTTTGAGCAATAAAATATATGCTGTTCGCAATACAAACAATCGAATGACCATTTCTGGTTGTTAAGCCGTTATTTAGTCAAACTTGGCAACTGATTCACAACTGGATATCCTAAAATGGTAAATGAGTGTCGCATTCTAGGTTACTAATTTTAATAGTTTAATTTGTTCATTTCGGATCTATTGTTTCGGCTTAAAAAATTTTCTAAATAAATACGCTAACAAAATTCAGAGAGGAACACATATACATATACACTATTTATGTTATAAATCAACGATAAATAATAATTGGTTAAAGATAGTTTAAAAATTGTACCATCTACACTGACTATAAGTGAATTAGTATTGATTGATTGTTGAACTCTTCAAGGGACCAGCTAAGCAAGCCGAGTAACACAGATTCAAATCTAGAACATAAAGTCCGACTATCATTAGCCAATCAAGTCCAAACCGCAGAGTTTACATAGTCAAAGCCCAGTCAAAAATCATCTTCCACATTAATATCACATTGACCCTATGAAGACGTGTTAACTATAGCTGCTATTTAACTTAGATGACTAATAGATTATCGATGCGTTGGAAAAAGAAATGGAAAAGTTGGAAACACCAATAAGTTGATGCTGGACTCGCGTGTACCACTTCTTACTCAGACGAGGTCCTATTATTCACCTGAGAATGATTCATTCCTTTGGACTCCACAATATGTGCTGCTGCAGATACAGTAACAATGTCGCGTATAGTAGAGCCACTGGCCCAACAGGTTTTCACGCTCTTGGAATTTCTTCAATTGACCATCGATGTTGTGAATTGCGCCAGAAGCTAACAACTTTCATTTAAGTCGAGGAACGAGGATGACTTAGATGGGTAAGCACCATATGGGAACTACATTGGTACTTGGAAAAGTCAATCGAACTCATAAGTGGATAATGCATTAAGGTGAGGCAGTCAACACCAAAAAAAATTATAATGCAGAGGAAAACTTTTGATAATCAAATTCGAATGATGCAGAAGATTGTATCATGTTTTGGAGAGAATTTTTATTCACACGAAAAGCGATGAAATAGATTCATGGTTTAATGTTCGAAACGATTATGAGATCCCTTCGAAAATTCGTACTTCTTGGGTCATACACGAGAGTGAAATTAGCATAAAATTTTGAAGAGATTTTAAAATTGAAATTTCGCAAATTGTTTGACCTGTAAATTAGATTGAAATCACTCGCAAAAATAAGATAAATGTACCCTGCAGCCTTTTAAGTAAGATCATGGTGCCAAGTACAGTTTGCGGTGATGCTTCAAATATGATTTTTTTTTAAATTTAGTCATACTTAAACCACACTCTTGCATCCAAGTTTTATAGAATGAGATTCCGAATAATCTTAAGCAATCTATGATGGCTTAGTTAGTGATGAGTCTCCTCATCGTGAAGTTCAATGATGCGGTAACCAACCCAAAGATCGGAGGTTTAATCTGCAACAATTTTCCATAACAAGTGTCGTACGCTCAGATATTAATAAATAAATGTTTGCCTCCCTCTAGCCTAGCCAGCTAAAGCTTCCGCCTACGATCCCTAGAATTGATGACATTTACAATCGATTTTGCGAAAAGGGGCATAAGACTGGAGGGTCTTTATTATATTGAAGGCATTTACAATTGAATTGCATTGGAAGAGATTACAGGTGATATGAAAAAAAATTGGGGATCATAATTCGAAATATTTTGCCACTGAATTTTCCGGTTAGTTTCGAAAGTTTTTCTGGTTATTTTTTTCTACAAGATAACTTGCCCTGACTGTCAAATGGTGTATATTGGTCAAACCATAAGGCCGATACCAACGAGAGTCGGGGAGCATTTAAAAGAGGCCGAGATAGCTGGCAGATCCCAAAAAACGGAAGTAAGGTCATCGGTGACCAAACATATAATTGACAAAGGCCACATGATTGGTATGGAAGACGCAGCATGCATAAAACAGGTCCAAAAAAAAAGGTCTCAACTCGATGCGTACGAGAGCCTATTAATAGCCAGAACCCCGGAAACGCGACGAATCAACCATGACCTGGGAAATGGGTTTTCAGGACTCGTTAAACTCGTGAAGTAATTAGAATATCTTGCGGATACAATTAGGATAGCCGGATTAAAAGTTATAGATATTTAAGAACTAGGTATTAAGGTTTTCTTCAATTTCTGTTTTAATAACACTGAAGAAGAGACTAACTGTGTCCCGAAATATATATATGTTTATAATTAAAATTAAAGTTGTGGTTTTATTGGTTAAAAATTAACTGTTTTTCGTCAAATTAATTGAGACACACAACGAAAAACTCAGACCATTCATTGATTTGCAATTTTTAGATCATAAGATTGAGAACACATGCTTGATACAATATGAAAAATTGGTGAATGGATTAATGTTTAGGGGACATTTATCGAAGGATTACAAAATTACAAAGAACAGGGTGCATGAATCTCGTACAAAATGGATGGTTTTCGCATGATTTTGATGATTACACTGGAAATAAGTGTAAGATTCTCAGTTGATGTTTTGACGATTCTAGATTGGCCTATTAGGTTAACTTTGATGGTATTTTAGGATGATATTCCAAAGTTGTTAGGTTTCCCCAATCGGTTCAGATTTTCAAGGAAAAAAAGGCTTGACTAAATTTCACCTGAGGTACAAATTACTTAAAGCTACTGAAAAGCACCGAAGCTGTTATTTCCCACGAGAATCTAGCTTGAACTATGTATATTCAAACCACTTGACAGAGGCTCATAGAGTAGTGAAAATTGAAACTATTTGGATTTGTAAATAATATTCTGGATTTCAAATAAGATAAGTAAGATTTTTTAGAGATAAAAATTGAATAGTACTGGCACCAACATCGAAAGCAGCAAATACTACCAAACCAATAAGTGCTTAATCACTTGATCAGCTATTGTACAGCCAAAATTCAATAGAATGCGATATACATGATCATCACAATCATGTGATAGACATGATCATCTACAAAAGGAATCACCAGGCTCATTACACATGAAAAAAGATAAGTCATGTGAAGTCAATTGTGAATCTGCCACCTACCACGTACCTACTAATGGAAGAAACGTTGTTTTGAATTCAATAAATGGATGTGTTTGAAGCCACTCGTCCTCTTTTGTGCGGTAGATGACGGAAACAGATGGCGATGAGAAAACGTGACCAAGCAGCGTTATTGCAGAACAACACAGTGAAAGAAGGTGATTTGGTGCTGGAACAACAACGAGGTATTAGATAAGAACGAACTGTGATTTTAGGATCGAATTAAAGGTGTAAGATTCCATTAAGTTCGTAAAAACTATAATCGTTTCTTTCAAAAATGCCTGGTGTGAAGTCTATTCTGGGTCACGATTGAGTTTCTTTAACATGTGCTCGGTTTCTCATTTCAGGTTGGTAAACTTTCAACCCTTAACTCTTGCTCCGAGTGATCGCTTGGTGATCCAACCCTTCGTATGCGCAACATATTGTCCCACAATAATCAGATTTCAATTCTTGCTTGCTTCATCATTCAAGTTCAAGAAGTTTTCGGAACCATCTTAAGTACAAGTCTTAACATTTAGCAGCCGAAAAGCATATCGAGAAGTAGTAAACATTTTGCTGCCTTTTTCAGTCATATCAGTTTGTGATGATTTCATTTCACTGTCATGATTTCACAAATGAGTAAATTTTGTCAGTTTTTTTCTTTCTGTTTAAGTTTTGCTAAATGCTAGTAATATGTGAATGATTTCTAAACACGAAATTTTTATTTATACATATTTTTAATTGATTTGCAAATAATTCTGTTTTTCCAGGATTTTTTTCTCGGAAAATGTCGAAGGTGATCCTAATTTAAATCAGTATTTTATTTTCACACCAGACACATTAAGTGTGTCTTAGAATCAATGGCGCATGAATTTTACATCAAGTTACTCGTATATTTTTAGGTGGATCCAATAAACATCGCAGATTTTTTTTTTGTTTTTTGCTTAATAAAAATATGGAGTTGTGAGTTACGACAAAAAATTCATGCTAAGGTCTTTTCCTCTTAATGGTTTCCAAGAGGAATGGATTCTGAATAAATTTAACAAAGGTATCAACTTGAACTCGAGTGAATTCTGTCGGTATTTCTTCATCAAATAAAAGGTAGCTTAATATGCTCAACAATTGATCTCATCAGCTAGGATTGCAGATGCTAGCCAAATTGAAGAAAGCATAGTAGATACATATCTCACTATCATCAAATCATTATCGAGTTGAGAAATTTTTGGAACGAAGCAAGCATTTTCTTGAGCACATTTCTGCTTTTGTTTGGCAGCAGTTTATAGCGATTTTCAATTTTACCTCAAACCTAAAAGGACGTAGTCCACGTTTTGATCAACCGCACATATTTTGCAAAATTTAATAACAGTTTTCCAGAAAAGCTTGAAGATCAATACATGCATGTCACAATTTTATTCCAGAGAAAATTGGTTCAGAAATTTTTGTGATCTACAAACAAAAGTAAGCTGATTCATTGGTATCAACCAAGTCCGATCAAAAAAAAGCATTTGTACTAGATACAAGCACATGCTTTAATTTCATCGTACTCGAAAACGAAGTTCAAATTACATTCCAGTGACCTGTTTTTCCAGAATGACTGTTTTGGCTCGGTCCTAGTTTGCAACAATGAATAAATCTAAAAATATGTGTCGTCAGATCTACTACAACAGCATAAACATTTTATTGTTATGTAAGCTTGCACTTCTGAATGAGCTGCTTTTCAGTGCAATATGCATGTTCTTGGGTCTCAAGTTGCTTGCCGAGGTACTATCACCATCACGTGTCCAAACAAAGATGCATCTATTTCAAAGCGCTTGGAATTTATTGACTGGGCTTTGTGATTCCTGATCTATGGCTCGCCACCCCACAATTTCCATTGGAAAACCCAGCTTGGCTTGAACTGCAGCCCCGAACAGCTTTGCGGCGCCTCTCCGCGAACGCGACTCATACTCGAATCTTTGAATCTTGCTTGCTTGTATCTAAAACCGCGATTAAGTGAGCTCGCCTCAGTTCGAAATTGCTGGTGTTGGTTTCTACATCATTGGTTCGGCATCGCGGTGTCCACTGCTGAGGTCGTTGACGAGTGACGAGTCCGCGTTGGGACTTTTATAATTAGCAACAATCATTCGGGAATGGTGTTAATCGATTTCGGGCATCTTTGCATCACCAGCCTCAGGACGTGTTCGTATTTTCTTCTGGAAATCGGGGACAGATTTTTCCAGCTGCAGCAATCGTGGAAATTAGTGGAAAATATCGCTTGAAATGCAGTCGACCC
Organism: Oxycera nigricornis; assembly: GCA_963942545.1. Classification (NCBI taxonomy): domain Eukaryota; kingdom Metazoa; phylum Arthropoda; class Insecta; order Diptera; family Stratiomyidae; genus Oxycera; species Oxycera nigricornis. The sequence goes on along the minus strand of OZ012663.1, from coordinate 4,991,173 downwards.
GATTCGCTAGTGCTGACCGATCAATTCGCTAAATCGAATATTGAAAAGTGCCCACCCAGTGAAAACGTGAATAGGCAGTTTTGTGAAGTGATCGACACGTGTAGTGTACCGAAGGATCAGATTGGATACCAACGTGACATCTCCGGATAATTATGCGATAAATCATGGATATCGATATTATCTCGCATATGCAACGACATGAACAGGTTACCGATCGATTAATATTAAAAAAACACATCAGCCAAGTTTTGCAAAATATGGAAGCGGATTTGCCGAGCAGCTTTTTCGGTTGGCTTTGAACTAGCACGACAGCCGCCGCAGCCTAGCCTCATTGCGGATTCGCAACCGTTGCGAAAGGCTGTATTAGACGCTTCATACTTTTCACTTTTATCCCATGAACGATTCAATGGACTCTTGGGATGGGATGTTGCATCTTCTAACGATTTCCAGACTCATTTCAGCGGTGGTATCTGAAGAGATCTGCACTAAGTGCCTTTTGTACGGACTTTTACTTTTTCAACGATATTGCTGCAATGGTTTTACTATTGTTATGAGGAATATCTGGTCCAAGGTCTCGGCAGCTTCTTGGTCCGGCTTGAGCTTTTTTTCGACTGTATATTTTCAATGTATCTTCAATTGGAATGTTTTTTTTCATCAGGTTTTGAGTTAAATGCATGTTTCAAGGCATCGAGTACTCACAAGTGCTCCGTGAATGCCTCCGAGAGATGTTCGAGTATCTTGTTTTGGAAACACGAAAGAATCAATAGATATTGTGTTGTGTCTGTTTCGCAATATCAACGATTCGAATAAACAAATGCCAAACCGATAGCGAAATATTACCGGGCTATAACGATGTAGGATTGCTAATATGCTATTGTTAACAGTTGTGTAAATCCAAGCGACTTCCTTAAGACATATGTATTTGCAATATGTGTATGTTCGTCTGCTTAAGACCTCAACATTAGATAAAATTGAAAAGGTGATGAAGTCATGCGAAGATTTTTGTTTTTGATTGAAGTATTCAACGGTTTTTGATCGTGCCCATTGCCAGATGGACTAAAAGAGGTGAATGATTGTTTGAAGCAAAATCCAATCACATCGTTTTGAATTCACAGTCTTTTGGAATGTAAAATACATAAAGGATATCTGCCAACTATATTTGAATGCCTTTTACGTGTTGCTTTTGAAATCAATCAACAGCTGATATAGCCAGAAATGTTTAAGTATACAAAAGATAAGTATCCGTATTCTGGAAACCGTGCACTGATTCACACATGTCCTTTTATTTAAAAAAAACTGAATAGAGTTCACAGGGGCCATTAATTTTTAAAGAAATTTATGTATAAATGTGCATTGAAACGAAAACCCGAATTTTTTTTGGGGGAAAGCCCCATATTGTGTGTGATCCATGGAAAACTTTATTACAGCAAAATTTGCAGCAAAAAAATCAACATGAAATCACAAATTCTTTACGGAGTCTCAGCAATATTCTCCATCTTTTTGTCCCTTCATTTTTTTCTTCTTCAAAAAAGATCCTCTATCTTTTTGTTCCTTCATTATTTTCTTCCAAAAAAATGTACGTTTCAAGTACGACTTGTAGGCTTCATCAATATTTTTTTTGGTTAGGATCTAGAAAGAAATAGAGAACTATAAAAGTTTACGAAAGCTGTAAGTCGGAGGCGAGGAGTTGTTTTTTAAAAATATAAATCATGGAATAAGAGGAAAATAATGATTATTTAGATTAACTTCAAAGTTTTGATTAATTTATTGTCTTACGATAAGACAGTAATTCAAGATTCGAGTAGATTTTTATCAAAAAATGCAATGAAAATATTTTTTTTGAATATACTTTTAGCACAATTTGAGCTTGTAAGGCTTCGGTCCATAACCAATGAGGAAATTCGTCAAGGCAGTCGCTCTTACCGCACTTGTATTAAAGACCCATTGCTATCTTATCAGGATAAATAATCCTGGACATATATAATACCCATAAGGTCTTCCTCATTTATGTCTAGGTCTGTTCAATGGAATAAGAACTCTGCTTCATCATTTGCTCCCATCAATGATCTGTTCGCTTCATACTTTTCCACCAAGTTCTTTCCACTGTTGTGATTTCATCCATTTTAGTTGCTCCTCTACTGGTAAGCTCCATTAGTAACTGCTTGAACTACAATATTTATCCAGGTCCTGAGGACATTCTTAATTTGTTTTTTATTCCTCTTTTTAGTGCTTTTATTTTGTATTTTTTATTTCAGCTTATTTTTTTTAGGTATTTTCCCCTTAATTCTGGCAAATGAGCAACATTCTAACTGTCGTTAAGTCTGGTGATCCGTCGTTCGTAACAAACTATCGTCCTATATCCTGCATCTCACGTTTTCTTAAAATTCTTGAGGGTATTTTTTGTTTGAATGATTTTTTTCCACCCTTTAAATCGCTGATTTTTTGTAATACATTTCGCAACTGGAGTTTACTCTGATAAATTTGCTTATAGTAAATGAATAAATAAGAAAATTAACAAATAAATACATATATGCGACATGAATTTCTTATAATATCTTCGAGAAATATTCCTATTGATAAATTTGAACGAAACTAAAAATTTGTGAATTATTATTCAATTATATTCCATACCGAAAAAATATCGAAATATGCACAAATGTTTATTCACAACAAAAAATTTTGTTAATATTTATTCAAAATAATTCTAGTAAAAATTTATTCAGAAAAATATCCATGAGAAGCTTTTATGAAATTGAGCCTGTTGTATAATATCAAATACTTTATTCACAAAAAAATTTGAAAATCTTTCCACAAATAATTTAAAAAAAATAAAAGGTATGTAAAATATTTTTTCGCTAGTCAAAATTTTTGGCCTTATTTACCTTTTGTGTCGAATATTTTAAAAAATATTGTCGCAATTAAACAAATTACAAAATAAATTTTAATCCTAGTGTTTATGAAAAATTGCTAAGAAATGTGAAAGATTGATTTAAAATTTTATATTGAAAATAATATCAGAGTTAGTCTACGGGAAGCATTTTTGAAAAAAAACCTATTTTTTAAAAGTATATAAGTTTTTGCGGTGGATGTAATTATTTTCGCGGTTCAACAGAACAAAATGTTTTATGAAAACATCTTGTTGTTTTGTTGCTCATTGATCGTTTTATCACGAGGCTGTTATTTCGCCACGTTTGTAGGTTTTCCAATAAAATTTTTACAGCATAATGCTTCAACCATTTTCAATTCAATAAAATTATTTTTGTCAATCGATTTGTTTAACCCTCCAAACCCCATTTCGTCTTCTCATGGGCGAGTCTAAAAATATTCATCTAAAGATACTTTGCTCAATTCTCCGTTCACTTGAAAGATTGGCCGTTTCGCGGTCATTCGCTGGTCAAAAAAAGAGTCATTTCATTTCAATTCAATTAAAATGTTCATTCTAAGATACATTCAGCTGGCAATAAAACCTCATCGTGTTATTGCACAAGCAACGTTACAGCCACTCGTAAATATGTTTTTCATATGCACTTGTCCAAGCACTTTATTCAAGGTTTCTGTGCAGCATTCATCAACTGCTGAGTCTCTTCGAGACGGTCACTTGGAGACTTTTCATTCCGACTAGCAATGTTATTATAAAAGAGAAAAATAGAAATAACAAAGATTCTACTTTGAACAACACATACGTACGTGATACGTGACGTAGATGCTAACAAAGAAGGGTTAAATGTTTTAACACGACTGTTGTTCTTCAGCCGCTGTCGCCCAAGGTTGCTTACAGTGTAATGTTGCTTAGACAAGTAAGCTGGAAGCAACAGAAAATTTATTGGTGTGAGAGTACTGAAATCTATCTTTTTTGAACCATACTCCGGATGATACCATTCGCAACCAGACTGTAAACAATCTGTTTTGAAATAATACTCAGCTAATAAAGTTTTATGCGAAAAAGTGAATGTCATAAGTTGAAAAGTTCGAGATGTGCTTCCTTCTTTAGATTGTTCCGTCATTTTGAAAGCCAAAAAGGAATCAGTTCTTTAAATTTCACCGTTCCGAATTGAATTGTTACAAGTATTTTTTCAACAATTATTTATGAGTGAAACCTCCGTGTATATAGAAGAACAACACTTCCACTACTTCATATTTGGTTTGCGACTCTGCTAACCCAACTTGTACATGAGATGAAGGTTTTTCGTTTCCAGAACTTGAACTGCTACCATCACGATAATTACTATTGTTCCTCACATACGTTTTGCGTCCAACACACTTTTTTGTTGGATTGTTCTTTTGAATAATTGAAAAGGGAATATTGTTTGACATGTACTGATTATTTTCTGTTGTAAGTATTTGCTGCAATTTTATTAATCACACACGGTTTTTGTTCACATTTGTTTCACTCTTGTCATATGGGAAAATCCATTGATAAGATTCATATTGAAACTGAAACAACAAGCAGAATTGCTTTCCGTTCTAGGTCCGCTCTCATTTCAATTATCACAAATGAAATATGAAATCATTTTATTTGTGTTTATTTCGAGAAAAGTCAGCGATTAAAATTAGTACTTGAAAGTAATAATGATTAAGAATAAAGTTGATTGCCATGTGTGCGAATGCGTTCGATGTATCTTTTGTACAATCGTGAAGGCTGTGCAACTTAATTTGCATGTAAATTTATATACTTGAATGATTTGTCTTGAATTGTTTGATTATTCATGGTGACAATAAAGTTACTTTATATGGAATTGCATCATTCCAATGCATTAATTTGACTGAAGATGAAAAAGAAACTTTATTTTGAATCGGAAATCCTCTGATCTTCCAGGTTCAAAGTAGAACTTTATTTGTGAATATTTTCAAAAGAACCTCTTTTCGAGCCGCTCCACTCTATCCATTTATTCAGACAGTGAACCATAATTATGGGATTCTATTTTCCCAAACTAATCAACAAAGTTCCTCTTGTATGTATCTAAGTTTTTGTGCAGTGTCCTATATTTTATTAGAGAAATCTGAAGCATAACAAAGCCGTGAAATGCTGGAAAAAATCTGAATATCTGCATTTTTAAAACCATTTGGGATACGCTTCGCTTTTCAGTTTATTCTCTTTGAAGTAATTTTTTTATCCAATAATGTTTTTTTAGAAGTTTTTTAGGTGAAACAATATGGTATTTTTGAATATGTATAAAACCTTTCCAAATGGGATAAGTATGTTAGAGTGGCTCATCATTTTTATATATTAAAATAAAATGACGAAACCACATTGACTTTTTTAGACCGTCTGAAAATTACGTTTTCTCCTCATTCTCCTCATTCGACTCAAATTTCTGCCCGGGTAGTGACTTTTTTCAAGTTTGGAAACAAAAAAAAAGGCGCACGGGGCCAAATCTGGAGAATACGGTAGATGGGGCAGCAGTTCGTAGCCCAATTCGACCAATTTGGCCACCCATCGTGCCAACAGCTTTCTCATGCCCAAAATTTCATGCAGGTCATACCCACGCGGTTTAATGAGGTGCCTACTGTCTCACTTATATCGTGCACCTTCCATCGGTGGTCTGCCAATGCGGAATCATGGATTTTTGTCACGTTATCCTGCGTAGTAGCCGTTTTCGGGGTACCTGGGCGTGGCTCACCAAAAACAGACGTGCGACCACGTGGAAACTCGTTAAACGAATTTTTGACGGCCGCCATTGAAGGAGAAGAGTCCCCGTACACAGCATCCAAGCGCTCTTTTCCAAAAACAAGAATCGAATCACCGACCAATATTGCTCATTTTCCATTTTTCTAAAATCCGCGGACACGCCCACTACCACACGCGGTCAAAACAAAACTACGGGTCTGATTCGGCTGAAATTTCGACAATAGCCGTCTACGAGAATGTAAAATAAATAATAAATAAATTTCTCTTGCGATAGTGGCGCCATCGGGCGAAGAGGCTAAGTACTTATCGGACTGCCCTCGTATTTTGATTTTCAACGGCAAAAGATTATTATGGAATAATTCTTAAGACTAATTCATATATGAATTTTGTTTATGTAGAATTTTTACCGCATAAATTATTTAGATAAAAAAATGGAGTCAATAGAAATTTCATCGCATGAACTAAAACAAATTTAATGCTTGATGCTGTTCTTAGTTTTTCACTGACTGCTTAAATGAGTATCCCTTTTTGGATTCGTCGGCTCAATATTTTATTAAACTTTGCAGTATCAAATTTTATTATGGGTTGGGTTACCTTTGTATGATATTTTCTCATTCATTTGTTTCAGTTTTATTTTTGTTCTTTTTGATAAAATGTGACTAAGGATATGAGATGTTTCATACCATGAAACTGTAAATAGTTTAAACATCATCAAAACGATAAAATTTGAAAACAGTTTACTCACTGATACGCGAAATGTGGTTTGGGAAATTCGCAACTATTTCGGTCATATTTAACATCTGAAAATGGACATTGGGTCTTGCAAAATCAAGATGCAATTTGAAAAGTAGAACTCACAGAGCACATCAGCTCATTAAAAATGAGATAAGTTGAATTCCCACTAGAAAGATAATGAAATTTCAAATGAGTGCGATGTATTCTTTAAGTACTTATGCTGTGCCTTTTTCCTTGAAAATGTTTCTCGTACATCTTGTACTATACTTGGGAAGATAGAATCAAAAGAAAATTGAACTCCAATCCATATTGGCTTCATTCGGTGTGTCGTGGTTCAATATTCACGGAGTTTTATTTAACCCTAATAGCTGCACTTATGAAACAAAGCACTGACTGAATTGTTGTCAGTTTCCTAGTAAAACGCTCACATCATGCTGTTCCTTAAATATATGAAATTAAATATTGATCAACTTCCAAACAGCTATGCAACATTGACCGCGCTCCACTTCCATTGAATCATTTGCTGGCCGATGCAATCTGGAGTGAACTAGTCAATTACGTAATTACCCACCTAATTGAAACACACTTTCTGCATTATTCCATTCTATTCAAGCGTCTGTTGCACTATTTTAGGTTTTTCTGTGAAGCAAAACGTTCACGGCCATCGCCAAGAGGAACTCCGAAACAAAAGTATCTACTCTCGAAACTAGAACGCCATTGTGTCCCCCTGGCTTGTGGAAAATCCATGGTTTTATTTTCACGTCGCCATTTTGTCGCCTGTGCACATTACCTAATGTTAGTACAAATCTGAGAAGGCACCACCTTGAGGTGCAAGAAGACATGGTCGCAAGTCGGTCAGGTGCTGGCAGTCTACCTTCCTCACCACAAACAGCTTCAAATCAACTTAATGCAGTGTCTTGAGCAACAAAATAGAATAAATAAAAGATGTTAACGTCTTCATTTGAATTGTCAACATATTATTGAACAATCCGACGAAGGCTGTCCGCGGTGCAATGTCTTCGCAATGGTATGGCTTTCCCGGGCTGCTGATGCGGATTAGCGTCACTTTTAATGACTCCACGGAAAGATTTGCGTTTGCGGTGATGTTGCTTGAATTCAGTCATAATTGCATGGCAGAGCAAACGACGAAACGTTCAAAAGACTAATAGACTAAAAGTCGAACGACAAAACAATAATTAAGTCAGTTACGAAATTAGATGCAAATCGCAATCTGCGTTTTGTAACAGTCGCGAATTTTGACTAATTGAAAGCAAGGAGGCGACCACTTAATTGGCTTTAAATGGGACCCTTCGGATGCAGCTTCCTACATTACTTGGACTTGAGAGTCCGACATGAAATTTGAACAGAGAATTTTTATCAAAAATTCGCTTGAAGATCTAGCTTTAAGTAAATTTCAAAAAATTATTAAAAGATGAAGCCGGAAAATTGTGGATAAAATACCCATTTTTATGCAAATAAAATCAGAGAGAAAAAACTAATTCATATTTTCTGTTTAATTTCGTGTGCGGTCATGAAGTAATAGTCATACGTAAATTATCAGAGGCTTAAATAAACAGACATAAGATAGTTCAATATAGTTAAAATTGAAGTTGAAATCCATTTGACACGGGTCCTGGTGAAAAATATACTGTGAATTTTTTTTAATAAAACCAGCAAAATTTTGATTTTAGTGCACATCAAGACATCATGTTTGCGACAAGCATACTTCATTGAAACTTTTTTTTGACGATAGTTCTGTCTATTTAAATAAAAGCAAGATTACGTACAGAATTTGGCGGCAGTGGAAACAACATAGCGTCAGCTATAGTCTATGTATAACTAGTTGTTAAACTTAGAAGCAAGAACAGCCTATCAATTCTCAACGCCTTGGTACCTGGTACCAGCTACCACGAGTATATACTCTGCTCTGCTTAACACGTCTGTTTTGTATATCTGTTTCGCATATATCCTCTTAATTTTTTCTTAAATCTCGGTTTAAAGTTTAACTTCTTGACTGTGAGTTGCCTCACACTCACCTTTCCTGTAGCATTGCGCGCAACCGTCAGCGTTACTCCGGAGTACAACGGATGGCGATTGGGTGGCTGCCAGTGCCGGGCCAGTGCTGGGCCAGTACTACTGCCAATGCTGAGCCAGTACTGCTGTCAGTGCTGGGTCAGTACTGGCGATAGCCAATAGACCAATGCTTGGGACCGTTCCTGGGATATACAAACTCAATCTGCGTTGCAAATAAAATAAAAATACATTTATGACGCTTTATTTTGACTTAGTTCTCCAAAAACATGACTCGCACGAAGATGTTGTGTAAAGTAAACATTTACAAAATTTAGTTGGCCGCACCTTAGGTTTGCTCGTAATTATTGAATTTAAAAGTAAAAAGTAAAAATTGCGCGAGAAAAAGAGGATCGTCTTTCGAAGGCGAAACCTTCGTTATTTCCACATTTTTCACATAAAAGGTTTAAAAATCATTTTTAGAAAATTTTCCACAAATCATTATGGCGACAGTACTGTCTATTTAAATAAACGCCAGCATAAGCCCCAACGTCGGCTATAGTCTATGTATGATAAATCGTAAAAAGTAAAGTAAGAGTGAAAAGTGGACCGACAATTCTCAACCCCTTAACTTGTGTATTTTGTATGTCTGTTTCGCATAGATCTCCCATAATTTTCTCTCAAATTCGTTTAAAGGTTCAATATACCGAACCAGAATTTTCCCGCTGTCTATTGTATACATTGTGATGCTGAGCCAGTACTTCTGCAAATGCTGCGCCAGTACTGCTGCCAATTCTCGGTCAGTACTGCCGCCAATGCTGGGTCGGTACTGTTGCTATCCCTGCGCTAGTGTTGGAGATCGCTAGCGATGCTTGGAGCCATTACTAGGATGTAAAAACTCAGTGTCCGTTGCAAATAAAAAGAAAACATTTATTTCACTTTATTTTGACTTGGTGTGATACATTAGATATTCGGAATATGTAAATAATCTGCCAGTTGTCCAGATAGTGGTGGAGATGGCTGCAATTTCGAAAAGAAGGTGAACACTCAATTCCTCAACATCCCCGAAAACATGACTCGCACGAAGATGTTGTGGCAAACACGAGCAACATTTAGTTTGCCGCCATTTTGCATACCTTATTTACTCTAAGTGGCACTAGTCGAAAAGTTGTATGGTAAAAACAGCACGAGAAAAATTGGGGATCATCTTTCAGAGATAACAACTTCTGTATTTCCACGTTTATCACTAAAAGTGTTCGATAATTATTTTTGGATAATTTTGACCCAAGTCGTTTGCAGTATTGTTTGTTGCAATCAATGCAGTGTAACGGAAGCTATAGCGTCTCAAAAGAGGAGAACGCGAGTGATAAATACATTGTTTTGCGCAGAAAATGTTGCACGAGGACAAACTCCCAAGTGCAAAAACTCACCATGTATGTCGGAATGCAAGTGGAATATTTCGCGATATGTAGAAAGTTCAATAGTAAGCTTCAGTTCAATTTTTCACGTTAATACCACAACTAATTTTGTCTGAACGGCTCAATTACTGTATGTAGATATAACTGCCAAATAACGAGAGTTGATAAGTGAAGAAAGCATTTTTAAGACTTGTAAAAGTGCTGCTACCAATGTCCGTAAAAACATAAATGTTTCTAGTTACGTCGCCACACAAATGCACAAACTTTCTACATTTTTACCCACCAGTACAAGACAATGCCTAGCCCATTCAGTTGGTCTTAATTTTTTCTGCATTTTCTCTACATATTTACATACAAAAGCTCAACGCAACAATTCTGCGCGCAAGAAGCAATTGAGGCTACTAAAACTATTCAACCGCCAAAAGTGAAAAGCAAATAAATTTAATAATAAAACAAATCAGACGTAAAAATGATTCATTCAAGCGAAAAACATTAAAAAAATACCTTTTACGATTTCAAGTACGTGTTGTTAACAGTCCCCGATCCAGCCAGGACACAAATTTGCGTAGTAGATTTTTTATTGTTGCAAACTATCTACAAACTCACATTCAAGTTCATTGCCACCAAACCCAAAGGTCTTCTCGTAATCTCAAGATACTCTTAATGTTTTCCAATTTACACAAGTGCAAAGATGACGGATTTCGGGCAAGAAGTTGTTAAAGCATCTCACAATCTGCTTTGGCCTCATCAAAATCCGGGGGTTAGTCGCTTCAGTCTTTCGTTTGTAGACCATTTATCCATACAACGAGCACGTAAGCTATTTGCCAAGATGACTATCTTCGCGTATGCACAGTTATGTGTTTGTGCGGGCTTTGCAAATTATTTTCACTGCTTGTAGGACAAGAATCATTTATAAGATATTGTTGTTGGTGAAAACAATTTTGCTAAGGCGTATTTTCAACTGTTTTTGCATTCGGGCATACTTTTGACCTTGTTGTGTTTATTTTGTTGTTTCTTCAGGTGGAAGAAATATTATACTGATGGGTTATTTTGAAGGACGATAAATTTCATAGTCCACCTGAGAAACACATTCCAATTTCCGAAACTATAAATTGAGTTTTTCTTTCACGAATGACGCCCAATCGTACAAAATAGATCCAAAAATGAACCGAAAGGGTAGTGCATCGATGAAATTTACAAACCTAAAGCCTTTTTTATCCATTCCCGATTATAATGAGCACCAATAAGTAAAATTGACTGTTTTTGCGATTCATATATTAATTTTCCTTGGGCGCATGGCCAAATATTTCAACTTAACCCAAATCCATTTTGTCAATTATTTGTCCAAGATCATTTGGCAGTCTTCACAGATACTCGTGAATTGAATCGCTAGCGTCTGCTTATTGGAATCCAAACAAAACATACAACAGCCTAGCAAAAGAAGCAGAAAAAAACGGTCAAATCCAACAGCTTTGCGTACGTGTGAATAAAATAAATAAAACGACAAAAAGACTAAATTCCACTTTATTTGCATAGTACGTAGTTCGAATAATAATAAATTCGTTACATAGAAAGCTTCACCTCAATAATAAAACAAGATGCCACCAGTTTGGGGAAGACGACACATCATCGCAATGTGACGGTTATTATGTGGATATGGGGACGTATGAGTGCTTTTTAAATAGGAAGGCGACACACTTAAACGGGCGAAAGATGTTAGTTTCTTAGTTTGTCGGTTTTATTCCAGGGAAACTACTGTTGGCGGTTCAAGTCAGGGAGACAGGGTGTTGACCGCATTCAAGGCTGGATGGAAAATAAATGAATTTGGTCCAACTTTCATATGAACATCAAATCTAATTTGTGTGTTAAAGCACTACTTGAAATACCTAACATCCTATAATCTAGTTAAAAATCATGTGATTCCTTTATGGGTGATTCATTAGAGTCAATCAATTGAAGAATCTTTTTTAACTCTATGAATTTTATATGCTGAGATTTTTACTCATTCTTCCCCTTTTTCATCTAAATTATTAAAGCTGAAACTAAAAAAAAAAACAATTGTGAATTAAAAATGATCCAAGGCTTAGAAGCACAATTTCAGCAGAAACGCATCGATTGATTTCAAACTCTACTGGTAAATTACACATTTATTCCTTACATAAAATCAGTGTGTAGCAAATTGTTCAATAAGTTTTGTCGTTCAACAAGAGATGGTGCTATTAGAATCGTCGTTTTATTTTTCTAAAATTGGTACTACTTTTTTATGAGCACGTGTGAATTTGTATGTATATCTGTCAACTACAGCTGTTCACAGTTGACGTATCACAGTATTTTTGTACAATCGAAAAACTTAAATGTCATGCAGTAGTAGAATTCTTAGTTTTGGAAGGTGTAGCAGCGAAACAAATTCATGAACGATTGTTAAAAGTGTATAAGGACTCGTCACCTTCAATTTAAACTGTAAGAAGATAGGTTGCTGGATTTAAAAGTGGTCATACAATTTTTGCAGACAATCTACATGAAGGACGTCCAAAAAACGCATCAAAATTAGAAAACAACATGGAACAAAAACAACCTCGTACGCGACTTTTTCAACAACATTTGGAGCGTTTTAGAGAGGATAGGAAAAAAGTGGTGCCTCGTTTCATCATTGTAGATTAGATTTGGGTGTACCACCATGATCCTGGATCAAAAAACTGGCTTAAGAGTAGCTCCAAAGTGATTTATGGTCCAAAAATTTGCCAAGAAAATATTAGCATTAGTTTTTTGGGATGTAAAAGGAATCTCGTTTTTGGATTACATTCAAACTGGTAAGACAATATACGCAGAATATGACTGAACCTTTTGGAACAGCTGGATATAAAAATTCGTGAGCCTGGTTTACAGAATAAGAAAATCATTTTTCATCAAAACGACGAAACCTCTCACACAGCTCAAAAACCATCGCGAAATTCGGACCCCCCATCCACCCACGCGGAAGGGTGAGAATGCCGGGGGCGGGTTAGAAGGGTTGCAAAGCGTGTCTCCAAAGTGTTATCTTTATTTATATAACATTTACGGTAAAAATGACATTCATCAATTTTTTATGATTTTTTAATTTTTTTAAATATATTTTTATTCGTTATAAAAAAATCGTTAAATTTTTATTTTTTTCGACTTCCAAATAAGCCTAAAAATCACTTCCCAGATCAATTTTACGGTTTCATATGATCTCTGGAAATCGACAAAATAATCATTTTTTTAGTGGGAGAACCCCCATAACTTCTCATGGGGCCGTGACCTATTTCGGCTCCAAAGCGAATTAGGGTCCAGAAATTTGCGAAGAATGTGTTAGCATCAGTTTTTTTGGGATGTAAAAGGAATTTTGTTAGTAGATTGCCTCCAGACTGGTAAAACAATAAACGTAGATTATTATTGTTACCTCTTGGATCAACTGGATATAGAATTTCGTGAGAGAAGACCTGGTTTACAAAAGAAAAAAATCATTTTTCATCAAGATAACGCACCCTGTCGTACAGGTCATAAAACCATCGCGAAATTCAGTGAATAAAATAACGATTTTTTTCAATATCCACCCAATTCGTCAAACTTGGCTCCCTTAGACTTCTGGCTGTGTTCTCATATCTTAGAAAATCCATGCGTGGAAAACTATTTTCATCGAACGAAGAGGTCGTAGTAGCCGTGAAAGCGTATTTCGACAGTTTTCCGGATTCTCATTTCGTTGGAACATGTGAAATGAAGATCACGAAAATAAAATGGAAAAAAAAATGTATATCACACTTTAAATTCGTTTCTTTCGTATAGAACGACAAAACTTATTGAACAATATAGTATAGTTAAAATTCGTGCATTAAACAACACTTTTCTTTGAAAGTGGATTAAATATCATACTCAAAAATTGATTCGTGTAAAATATCTACGTTTCTTTCGTCCAACTGAATATTTCTCCGAATTGGCTAGAAAGCAAAATGTTGGCAAAAAGTGGCACTCAAGTAATTGACCTTAGAATTAGCCAAAATTAGCAACTAACACCAATAAATGACTTAGTGCAGGGTAACAGGACATTATGTTGACTTATCTGTGTCGTTGCATCTCCTAGCCAAATTTTATGAGGGAATACAATCGGAAAACCCATATTTTATGACTGCGGCAATCAAAGCGACTACCTTGCACCCAGGGTAAGTAATGCAAAGCAAGTCTCCTCGGCAAATCCGCTTTTAATGATTGTATGTCTGACAACTTGTCCATGGCATATGAGTAATCGAATACATTCCCTATGGGACGGTCAACACACTCAGTGACATCTGGATGCATTCACTTGAAAAAAATTGTCTATTAACGAAAAAAGTTAATTACTTAAAAAAAGCTAGAGATTTTCGTTTATTCAAATTAATTTCGTTCGAATTTTTGGTGTGAAATTCAATTTTTGGTCATATCGTAATATTATTTTTAACGAAATTAGTAACACGTATTTGATTTAATTGAAAAACCACCTTAAAATTGTTGAAATTAAATCACCGACATTACGAAGTAGCCAACTAATGAGCGATCATACAGAAATCACTCTGAGTGTGTTGTATCTTAAAATTTGTAATTTGTATCTATCAGTTAAGCTCGGAGCTGTCTTACACCAATGACGAGGTTGAATTCAGTCTTTTTTCATATTGATACAGATTCGATCGGCGATGGCGTGTAATAACAAAAAAAATTATTCGAAATTCAATAATTAAGCGCGTGTAGCGACGCGTATGTAACTTATACAGGTATATGTGAGTAAATACATACTTCTAGTGCTAAAAAAAATTGAATCACATGAGGAAGTGAGAGTGGCATCGACTACGTCCGGTTCAATCATATGTGCATGAATTATTGATAGTGAGTGATAAGAATGTTGTTTTTTGCCAAAATTCATCAAAATATTAATTGTGTTTTATATGAAAATATTTATGCAACATATGTGACGTGAAATTGTAAACAAATGTGCATATAAGGAAAGTGTCTTTTTCCGGCCGTGTTGCTTATGTTATCTATTTGGTGACGAAACAGATTTGAATAATATCATTTGGATAGCAGCTGGTAAACAACTTTATTAAAATGTAAGTATGCCAAAATTTTATGACATCAACAAAATATCTATTTTTGAATATCATTGATGTTTGAAAAATTAGCATAGGTTTTATAAGATGATTTCGGCACATTAATTTGAATTGAATTCGCTTTTTGTTAATCTGTGAATTGTAAATGTAAAGCGGTTTTTTAAAATATTGGATTCGAAAAATTAGATAAACAGCGTGGCCGGCTTCCCAATCAGGATGTTTTTCTTATTCAAATAATTCAACAACAAACATTAAATTTCATAACAAAGTATGTAACGACAATAAATCAATTAAATTCACAAAAATTACAAAAAAAATTATGAAAACTTTCTTAAAAATTGCTAATGGGAAAAATTCGAGTAATTGAATTATTTGCAAAAATATCTTGAAGATATATTTCAAGTACAATCTAGTTAGTCTTTGAAAAAACTCAAAACTATTTGAAGTTTTTAACTTCCCAGTATATGAGAAAATTTTTAATCGCCTCGAATATCGAAATTTTCAACATATCTTCACGTTTTGAGGTCTTTAAAGTATATTTCAAGTGTTTTTAGAAAAAAGTATGTGTGTGTGTACGCACGTTCGTGGACAGCTTTTTCTACGAGCATATCTCACGTAAACAAAGTCGTATCGACTTCGTTGAGGTATCAAACGAAGCGTCTTTGTAATCTTAAAAGCTAATCAATTTTGGGGCACTTGGGTTTGGGGGTTTGTTGTTTTGACCCTTTGAATATCATTTCTGTCATGCGGTATACCTAGCGAACCAACCATATGATTTGCATCGTTAAGGTGCCAATCGACGCGTATTAACACTCGTGTGATTCTGTATTATTTTTTAAAAAAATGTTGGAGCCGTTTTCTATTTTATTAAAAAAAATATGGTTTTCTCATAAACAATAAATTTTTAACCTGATTTGCAAAACGCAGTAATCAATGTTTATAAAATTTATATACTCCAAATAGTTCTGGTGAAAAAACCAGCAAAAGTTGTACTAAAATTAAATTAAAAATCAAAAATCATTAAAAAGCACTAAAACTCATTATGACCTTCAACGTCATTCATATCATTCACTATATCTCACGAACCAAATATAATATTTGCATCATGAAGGTGTCAATCGACTTGTATTTAGTGATGTTTTTAAGTTTATAAAAAAATCGTTGGAGCCTTTTTTTAATTTTATAAATATAAATTCAAAAAATTAGGGTATTTTCATAACAAATAATTTTTCAACCTGATCTGCACAACACAGTAATAAATGCTTATAAAATTTATAAATTCTTATTAGTTTTTAAAAATATACCAGCAAATTTTTTCGATAATTCTGAAAAAAACTAAATAAAAAATCATTCAAAGTCCCCATGTAAAAAGTGTTCATACGAATGATATTACCTTATATCTTTTATTCTAAGGACTTTGTTGTAAAGTCAATCACGGTTTTAAAATATTTGCATAATACGGCGCTGTAAAAACTATTCAAAATCGGCTCATTTTGAAGAGTTTTTACAGTATCGTGTTTCAATTTTAATTTAAAAACTGCTTAAATTTTAAAAACCAAAAAAATTAATCAAATTTGGATTTGTGGTAATCGACGCTTTGAATGGTAAAATATTTTGTAGTCAACACTTTGCAAGATCATATGCTTTAAAAAGCTTTCATCAAATAAAAAATTGTGTTTTAGTAGTTTTGTTCTTTAGTGTTCGTAAGATTTAATTACTACCTCAATCATTATTTGTTATGCTTTTTAGTTTTTACATGCAATTATACCGATTATTGACTGCACATTCAATGTTTTTGAAGACAAACTGAAAATAAGAAATAATTATTAGTCTCATTGATTTAAAATCATAAAAAAAATACAAATTGAATGATTATGCCGAAGTCATGGAAATTTTGAACAAAACTATCCAAAATGATCACCATGCGACAAAATTTGTTCAGTGGGCGTAATAACAAAAACTGCATTCATTTTTGCCAACGTTCTTTTGTCTTTCAGGCATCGATATGAAAATAACAAATAACGTAGAAAAGGCTTTGTAACATGTCCCCTCTCCGATTGATCCGCACGAATATTCAATCACCAAAATCCTTACGTAATCAATGGACGCTCTCGTAGATGATACGATTAATATTAACTCATTCCAATTACTGTTATAAGTATTTCTTATTCAAAAAGTTATGGGTCTCGGACTATTTTCCACTTTATTTTAGGTTTATTTCTCATTATTATTATTTAAAGTAGTATTATTTTCATAATTATTATTGTGTTTAATATTGTTAATATTTATGTAGATATTATTGGAAAATTGACCGTGTAGACCTCAAGGGTCGGACCTCGCGGCTTCTTTATTTATGTTTCCGACTTTTTTGAGAGGGAGGATGAATCAGTTATTGTTATACGAATTATTCCACAACTTTTTCTGCAAAAAGCAGTTTTCCTCCTGAACAGCCAAATGTAGACGTTTTTTACAGATCAGCCCGGTCTATAGTGTTAATGTATGTTATATCTGTATTAGTGAAATGAACAAGGGTTTATTATTATTATCATTGTTAAGGATAGGCTGCATGTAGCAAATAATACTCTAATTTTTGATCAGCCTCAATTTGTCACTGGATAAACTCCTCCCATTCTGAGGAATTTTCACTATAGTTGAGCACCACTGTCCAATAGGTTTCGACTCCTATACGTATGCAATAAGTCGTACATATTTTATCTCCACCATCGCGTATCTTTTTGCCAACCTGCTGCGGAAAAGTTAAGATTGTTTCACGAAAAGCTCATCTGCACTCTTCACTGACCCTTTCGTAATTCAAAACAATTGCATCCGGCCGCCCACACTCTATTACTCCAAATGAGTATCCGTTCCACGAAGAATTGGGCTTCTCCGTGGAATTCGCTTACACCAAAAAATCGTGTCCAATAAAAGATACATCGATCTATTTGCTTGCGAAGCACATTTCTTTGGAACCCACCGCGGCCAGTGGTGTCCTATATTTCGCAAGGCCTCGAATGCGTCCTCAGGCTTAATCGCTTGTTCCGAAATCGTTTAATTCCGTCGCGGAACTAGACCAGAAGAGATTGCAAAAGATTAGAATCGTGTTGAAGCTCAGATAATCTGAATGCTTGCGTGCAATGCGGGGCTTCCTTCTGCAATCACAGCACGAAAGAGGTGGCGTCGCTCAACGGTATTGTCGCGATTAATTAGCGCCGTGGTGACAAATCAATCTCGTAACTTGGTTTCCTTGTCGTGTAGAGTCAGATTTGTAGATACTTGGATAGATACCAGGGAATGTGAGAGTGTGACGATCGAAAGATACGAAAACAATTTAGATATGTATTCCGTTTCACAGTGCGGAAGATTTGAGGCCATGAAATGGTTGTTTTTCCTAAGATGGCTTTTATTGCTGATGAACGCGTGGGTGGGTGGGTGATGTCTGGTGTGGAAGCGTTAAGTGGAAAAATGCTACTTTGATTGAAAAATGATTTGCGTTTTGCTGCCACCCCGGAATGAATGAAGCAAATTGAATTTTCAACGAGGAGAAGAACGCTTCTAACTATCATAGATACGAAGGGGGTCATGTTATTCATAATTCTTCTGTTGAAGGAAGTCTGTTATGAAAAATGCCTACCGCTTGTCGACGTCACAACTACCCTGGAACGTTTTTACTGATATGATTACATACTTTGCAAAAATTCAAACATCATTGGAAAATCGTGCGAAAATTACCCTTAAACATAGTTCCATCAATTTGTGCATAATCTTTATGTTGTTTCCCACAGTTCTAACATATCTTACAAAATTAGTTCGCAAACTGTTCACCATAAATCCGCATACTATGTGTTGTTTGTTGATTAGCAACAATATTCTGCGTGAATCAACAACAATCAATGTGTACAGTAAATTCAAGCGCTAGTTTTTTTTGTTTAACAGTACGCAGAACACATGATTTGTACCTGAATATCATGGAATTAGGCACAAAAGCGCGAAACAAACAAAAGATACAAAGATGCATCTGTACCGGGAAAAAAGCTGGTATCGAACCGGTTCCACACATTCCATAGCACAACACAACACAGCACAGTCGCTCTAATCGTCGTGACGTGAAGATTCTTTCGGAAATGAAGAAGATAAATCGTTCTTCTGTGCCCATGCCGAGATGGTACACAATGATGATGATGATGATGATGAGGTTTCTACTCTCACCGTTGGTAACTTCTTAATTCAGAATTCAAGCGATAAACTCTTGAAGTGTGTGGCTTTTTGATATTAAAGTGATTTTTTTGACGAGGGGAAGGAGGGTGGTTTATTTTATCAACAGGCTTTCATGTAGAGTCAGAATTAGAATCGTGAAGGTCAAGAGTTAGATATATTTGTAATGTGCCAGCAATGATGTGGAAAACAAGTGTTTTGAGGATAATTGCTTACAAGACTTTATGATATTTCGGACGTATTAAGCATTCAATACTCCTCTATTAACCCAGCTTGCTTATTTCGTTTGAAAATCAATGTTTTTCTTCATATTTTCCTTATCAATTGGTATTATTTCCATGCTTATTGGATTGAGTTAAGTTACAGTCCAGTTCAGATTTACACCATGGGACCACATTTTCTAATCGTAGTTAAGTTAGACGTTCGCACTAGGTTCTATCATAATGAACCACTTTATTAATGAAAAACAAAAATATAAATTTTGATGAGCTGAGGCAGCTTAGTAGTGTTAAATTAGTCAACTCAACAAGGCTACAGGGGAAGGGTACGTACAAACGTATTAGCTCCGGTATGACTACTAAAATAGGACATCAGCACCATCTTAAGAGTGCAATGAGCTTGGATAACACATTTCCTCATCTTACACGTCATTTCTTTGACCCATATAAAAGTTGTTCATGAGTCCAATCCATAGACTCTTCCTTGAACTGTTAGGAAAAGCCCGCAACATAACCTTCCCCACTCCGCGTGCAAGGCGCCTCACATGGAAAGTGGAAAATGATATCCATAACAAAGACACGTCGCTAATTAGTCCAAGAAACCGGATATATCGTGGTTGACTTACTCATTCACCTGCAAGGTCTTTTGTCGTAATCTTATTTGGACGGGAAGGCGTCCAATTGCAGTTGCACTGGGTAATTGGGTTAGCGAAGTTCTACATATATTTAAGCACTTTGCCATTGGCAGTAAAGACGTTCGTTTTCGTATTAAGCCAAAAATCAATTGAATTATGGACATTGAGGAGTTTTCATGTCCGCCAATTTTTTTTAAGTAGAATTTTATCGCTCAGTGATAGTTAAAGAAGATTGAACGGATGTGATTGCTAGTACGAAAGTATCGACACTATGTCAGGTTTTCATTCAGGATCCATAAGTTTAAACTGGTGAACCAAAGGAATGAATTTTTGTATTTTCTGGAGACGGTACAAACATAGAACAAGTGTCTCTTGTTTGTGTGCCAGGATTCACGATCGGGAGTAAACGAATTTCTTTTATAATTCTTCCACGGCTTTGAAGCTGAGAGGAATCATTCGCAGATGAAATTGACTTAACAAGAATTTCATCCAAGAATTAAAGACTTGAAAACATCTCCATAATTAAAAATGAAATCTAAATAAAATTAAACACTTGATTTTTTGACTTGCAATTTTTTTTTTAAATTTTATTACGATGCGTTTTGATCCTGAGATCATCTTCAGGTTTAATACAATTTAGAAATATTTCATGGTTTTATTATTAAATAATTGATGGGGGAAGGAGTGGTGAATTGGAAGGGAAGGGTAATTTCATTTAGGTGGTTCTCATTACTCCGCCTAATCTCAAGGCATTACAGGTAGTCCAACTTTTTCCCCTTGCTTATTTTACGGAAGATATTAAAATTGCTAATACTAAAATTATGACCTGTATCTAAAATGTGTTGGACTATCCCAGAATTTGGATTTATCTGGCTGGATGCTTTGAACAACCAGCGAAGTACATTCAAATATTGGGATGAAATTACCCTTGCTTATTTAGACATCTACATATTAATTGCGCGTTTTTGAAAAATGTCTAATTTAACATAAAATGTTTATCAGTGAAATGGAACAAAAAATTTAAACACGTTTTTCGCAAAACAACACGTCTCCGGATCTACAAAACCGATTTTCAAAAACTTAGATGCGTTTTATTTGATAGAGAATATTACACCGTAATCCACCAGAATATGAGCAAAAAATTGAAAAAAAAACAAATTTTGGCGTAAAAAAAACTACGAAAAAGGGTCGATTTTTGACATTTTTTCACAATTCCGCCATATTTTTTTAACTCAGTTTTTTTTTGAAACCGGTGGTGGATTACGGTGTCAGAGACCTTGCTTTTTAAAGTACCGCTAAATTCTTTGGTTTCAGATCGACCAATCCATAAATTATCTGTCTGCCGTGAAGTAACGATTTTTTCAGAGCTTAATTTCAGCGCACTCTATAAAAGAAAATAATAAATAAATAAAAATAAAAGGTTCATGTCAATATATAATAAAATATCTGAGAAACAAGTTCTGGCCTTCTAAAGTGGAAAGGTACCCTAATCCAAAAATAAATTGAATTTTAAAAAAACACTATAAGAGCTGTAAAAACCCCATGAAAGCATATATAAAATATAATCCCAAAAAATATAAATAAATAATAATTATAATATACATAAAAGTCTCTAAGCCATTTACGTAAAGTAGAATGCCTAATTGTAGGACATTTTCCACGCCTTATGTTAAATTTTTGAAAACAGCTTGAGTTATTTTATCAAAAAATGAGAAAAAATGTGGAAACAATGAGAAAAAATTCAGGGGAAAATCGTACCAGTTGATAACATTTAGGTACAGAGAAAGACGAAAAAATCAGAAAAACTACACGAAATTTGTTTTTATTCAATATTACAGCTTAATATGCATTTTCAAGATTTAACTAAGTAGTTACTGAGACCCGATTGATTCTATTATTCATAGATTTTACAGGAAAATTTCTGCGAACTTTTTTTTTGGGAAAATACGGGTCGAAATATTTTTTAGAGAAAAAGCCCTGATAATATTTTGAAGACAAATTTTAAAGGAATTTGTTATGGTAAAATCCAATTAAAAAAGTAATACTGACAACAGACTGAAAAATTTATTTGCTTATTTTATGTTAGACGATGGTTGGAAAATAAACTGAAAGAAATCTTCAGTAAAAAAGTCTAATTTAAAAAATTTCCTCTAAAAACCGTACTATTAATTAAATTAGATTTTTTAACTTAATTTAAATTGTTAAATCGTAAAAAGAAGGGTGCAAACTGAGATATTTGAAAAATGTTCGATGTGCTACTGCGGAAAAGTCCTAAACTGAAAAATTTCAGCTTGCTTTCAGGCTCTTTTCAGTTACTTTCTAGTGCTCATTTAAACTACGTGATATTTGAGTCTTGAACCAGTCTGTTTTTCGATGCAGCTAGACTAATCTAGAATTTATATTTCAGTCCGTGTTTTAAATGAAAAAAATTGTCCGTTAGAATTTTCTTGAAAGAAAAATTTTCGGCCACCTTTCGATAAGTTTTCAGCGCTAATAAAAATTTCCATCTTATTTCAGATCGGGTTCCGTGTAAAATTCAATTTTCAGTCTGTTTTTTTCGTCGTATTTTTCCACTCGGGAAGCTGTGTAGACGTTTTTTATACATACATATATGAATTAAACGAAAATCACCCTTAATATTCCCACGAAAATTTGTTGAATGAAAATAGCCAGTCAATTTTTCCTGTTTTTTTTAAAGAATATTCGAATGTATTTTTGCCATTCAACTTTATCTCCAATTTTCTCAAAACTGAAAACTTTCTTTCGACTGTTTTCCGAGGTTCAAAGTTCAGACTACTTAAGATTCCCTCAATTTTTCACGATATCATTATGAAAATAACAGGGGAAAAAATCAGCAAGAAAAATTACGAATGGGCTGCAACTTCAAGTGTCTTTCGCAATGCATAATTGTTCTCCATGTGCCGATAACGCTGGAATGCCATCCATATCCATTCGCCGTGGCATGCACGTACCAACAACGCGATCTCTTGCAAAAAATCGCGAAATCCACAACTTCATCCATTTGTAACCGTGGCTATGCTAGTGTGTATCTGCGTCCAGCGCAGAATTTCAGTTGACGGTGGGTACATGACCACGGCGAGGTTGTTATTGGCCCCAACAACCAGAGTTGTTGTTATCTTGAATGTTCCTTCGGGCAGTGCTTCTACCACAGATTATTCTACGGTTCTTGCTGCTAAGAACGTATCGTCTTCTTTTGCGAAACACTGTTGGATGGGATGGTAAACGTATGGCCTCTGTTCGGACTCCAGTTGAGGTATCGAATGTCGTACGCCCAACAACTGAAGCAGTTGTTTTGGACCCTGCTTCAAACGGACCGACCTGGTCCTTTTAATTGCGCATCCTGAGATACCCGAACAACACGATATCGAGAAGCTGCAGAAGCTTCCATGGTCAATATTGCACCACCTAAATTCTTTCTCGCATCTTAAGAATTTGCGTCCAACCTAGTCCGGATAACTTCTTCTCTTCCATATTTCAAGTTAGAAATGGACCTTGCAGAAGAATAAGCCTCGTAGGAATCTGCGAGTATTAATTGTACCTGCGTTTCTCGCTGGCCAAATTGGCTCAATTATTTGCTTGAAGTTCGTGAAGAACATCTTAAGAAGCCCCAAGTGGGTCCATTTTTCTGAAGCCAACGTTTTCCCATTCGTTACGTGCTCTACCACTTTTCCAGGCTTGCAATGCAACAGCGTTGCTCCACAAGCAGTGTGTGTAGAGTGGAATACGCGCTGCCGTTGGGGCCAGGGCTGCCAGTGGATCAACATTTGAAATCCCTGCAATTATATTATATATGTTTCTACCCGCCTTAACCCGCTATAAAACTCGCACATGTATAATGGAAAAACGCAAAATCTCAATCCAAAGTGTTCATCGCTCATAAAAATTTATGCAGAAAGTATCAAATAATTCCTTTTTTCATAAAAAAACACTATTTAGCTATTGAATATCATAAAATCCCCAAAAACTAAAGCCTGGTGCAACTACTCAGCGCTTTTGTTATACTTTTATATCTGAACATGTTATGATGTATTATTGTTTATAATGTAAAAATGAGGAAGCAATGCAACTGTTTCTTGGTTAATTATTGCTCAATATAAGTCAACTTGTCACTTTTCAAATTTTCGAGACAAGCATTTCTTGAGCGGCACAAATTTAACAAAGCCACCTGTTTTCTGAATTGACTTCGTAAAAAAAATATCCACGACTTTTTCTGTGCATATTTTGTATCTTAAAGATATTTTCATCAATTTCAACCTGCTACCGATGCATTTAAAATGGGAGAGGTAATGGTACTTTTATTACTTGCTTTTTAAATTGAAAACTCATTCTTCATCAGTTGATTTTTTTAGTTGAAATACTCCTTCCAATACGCTTCATCTCGGAGGCTAGGATCTAGTCCACATTGTTCAAAGAATATTTCACGTTGTCGATATCTTGTGAAATCAAACTAATCCAGAAATTTTATTTTTAAACTTCTCCCTAACTAATTGGCTTTGTGCTTTGTGCTTTGTGCTTTGTGGGGAACGACCATTTGTATGTGACCGTACAAAATATCTTCATTAAAATTTGACCGTGAAATTTGCTAATTATAAAATTCTTCAGATTTTTCATGGGGTCATCGTTTTCATGGTAACAATTTAAAATAAATTGAGCCTGTTTTCCGATGATCGGCTCATCTGACGAAAGAATTGGTTCAGAATCGTTACGATCTAACTGCGAAATACCATTATTTTTAATGCAGTTATTTTTAAAAGATTGGAGCAAATATTCTTGTGAAGTTTTTTACTTGTAACTTTGGCGTGGACGTAAAAGAATATATCAAATATGTCATGAATTCACGAAAAATTTCCACTGTTTAAAGAGTTGATTCTGTGGATTCAAATTCGCTTAATCTTAGATACGCTTGGAGTACTGCTCTAAGAATCTATCCAGCATTTCTTTGACAACGACCGAAGAAAATTTTATTGTATTTTGTCTTCAAAATTGTCCTGAAATCCTCTGAATCGTTGCTGTCGATGCGAACTTCTACTAACATGAGAATCTAGGATACTTTTTAAATCCCCAAAACAATGTGGATGGCATACCTAAGCAAGCCTAGAATCGGCAAGATGAAGCAAGTGACACAAACATACATTTGGTGATTTTTCTTTTTATTTCAAGAAATTTCACAAGCTAAAATATCTTGGCGGGTTTTTGAAAATTTTATACTTTGTCTCTCCAGAAAAGTTAGAGAAATTGTTATACATAACCAACATAATTAGATTCTGTGCTACTTGAGGGGCCATCCATATATTACCTAACGCAATTTTTAGAGTATTTGAACTCACCCCTCTCCTATGCAACTTTTTAAAGACATTCCCTTTTATTACACAACAAATTCTTCGTAGACTCTCCCTCTCCAAAGACTTTTAAATATTCTCATAATATGTTTTTCGCGCCTAGCGTCTTTTGACACCTTGTGGCGCGGCAAACAAATTTAAAATTTGACTTTATGTAATAAAAAAATTTTCTTAACAATTTTTGATTTTTGCTACTCAACAATTTGCTACTTCCCTCCCTTCATGTAACACTTAGTAACATTTTCATATACCCCTTCTCCCGTGAAGTATTAAGTAATATATGGATGGCCCCTTATCGGATAAATACCCAAAATTCGTTGACCCCCCATTTCACCCACAAGGGGCCATAATATCCACTATTCGAACCGGCAACCCTGTTTGGGGCTCATGTGCGGTGGGGCGTTGCGCTCCGCCGTCGTCGTTGCGAGCGACGCAAACAATCTTTCTTGTGCGTCCGTTCGAAGCGTCACGTCGAAGACGAAGCGAGCCCCAAGTTCGAAGTTGGAGGACTCGCGATAGTGAACGCGCGGAATGTGATTGGCCTTCGAATCAATCAAAATATTGAATCGGCGCGCCCCCCTTTTGACCGTCGTCCGCTCTGCGTCGTCCGATTTTCATTCTGATTCTAATTCGATTCCGATTGCGTGCAAAAACTGGAGTACCCACAAATTAAGGCGCCTGCACCGCGGAAATGAAGACATATTTGGGAATCTTGGGGGGTTCTTGAGCTGGGACTTGGAGACGTTCCCAGTTCGGCTGGGAGCATGGATCGCGCCGGTCGGGTCGGGAAGGTGCAGCCCTCGTGATCGCGAACACGACGCCGCAGTCGTGGGGTGTGAGGCGGATCAGGCTCCCATCGGAAGCTATCGATCGACCAAAAAGAGTGACGTATTAGTGCGACAGTGGTCTTTGAGTGGTAGTGCAAGAAAAATATTTATCGGCAGTGTTGTCCAGTGTGTGAACTTACCTAAAGTGAGTCCCCAAGTCAGTGCAAGCCATGGATTACACGCACAACCGTCGGTAGCTGTAAAACAAAATTCCTATTAACAAAAACACCAACAGCAGCAACAATAAATAAAAACACTTCATCGCAAGAACGGTAAATATGCTAAGCCGCATTGAAATGGGTTAACGACTTGATCGCTACGCGCAATGGCGTGAGCTAGCTTAAGCTCGAATCTCGGCAGCCCTGGCGCAGCGGAAAAACAATGCGCTTGGACCGCTGGACAACCACCATTCATTAGCAGGATCCAACAATAATTGCTGGTGTCTTGGAATACGTGCCGCACTGGCCACAATGGTCGAATTGCATTTCGTGAGACCATTCTGAAGTTGCTGCTGGCATTGTCCTTTCAAGTGACTATGCGGCATAGCATACGAAGAAAGTCGGAAGTTCTTGAGAAAACCAAATTTTGCAGTTGATTTGAAAAAAACTTGCTCAACTCGGACGAAATGATGTAATCTGATTGCTTCTTAGAAGGTGCATCTTCTTCCGAACTCAGAACAAATTTTGAGATTTAACTACTACTTAACTACTTCATTAGGTGGTGCTTCCATCATGCACGACTCTACACTTATAGTATGCTTCTTAAAACCAGGACTGCGGAGCCCATCTGAATTCTTTACGACTCCAACTTCGACTCCATCGGAAAAAGTGTTTGAGACCTCGACTTCGATTCCAACTTAAACCCCGAATGCAGATTTAAAATAAAGAAATGCGTACATCGTTATGAAATGATAACGCATATAGAAAATACAGAACTATTAATAATAATTTCTAACACGAACATTTTCCAATGAAAATTTTATTCCAACCAACATAGAGCACAAATGTAAACAGTTCAATTAAAAAAAAAGTTAAAACTAACAATTCGCAATGATAACCTTTAAAAAAAATTGAATTCAATTAAAAAAAGGCAAACTTCTGAATTTAGTTTCAGCAATAAATTTGTTCTGGAAAATGAAATCTCAAACTCAATCCGTCTTCATCGATACCCGAATGTCTGATTTCATAATTTTAAGTGCAGGAAACAGTCCTTAAACCGACAATTGGATCGGTGATAAGTGACTGGAAAGCCTGATATCCGTGAATTTGTTTTAAATACATGCCTTTTCACTTCTCTACTTTTTTAAAAAAATTTACATCTTCGAAAAGCAACCTATCTACGTATTTTCTAAAAACATTTCACAGGCAGCTAAGATATTTCCGAATTTTTTTTTGAATTTATGTTCATGAAACATTTTCAAAATATTCCACGAAATTTTATTGGAAATATCGCATCGTTTTATTCAAACTGTTAGGGCTTATTTTTAACGAACAAATCGATCGTAATTTTCTTTTACGCCATATTTAAATGCTATTAGTTTTTCAAAAGAAAATAATTTTCTTAAAAATATTTTCGTGTTTACTGCCAGAAAAAATTTTTTAAGACTATTTTAGTATTAGTTTATTTGCAAACGTTTTTTTTTGTGTGAATATACTAACGTCAGTTTTATTTTTTAAACATATTTCATTTGAATTATTTAAAAGTTTTGTTGGATTTTTTCCTGAAGAGTCTGCTTCAAATGAGTATGTTAATAAAAAATAATGTTATTCATGATTATTACATCTAAAAAAATTATTTCAAAAGATTTTCACTGTGAATTGTGTAAGATATGATTTCTTGATTATTTACCAGGAAACTTACAAAATGTTTTGATTGAACATAATTCGTATCGTTTCGAAACATTTTCTGTTAGCATGTCTTGATCGTTTTTCGGTTTTTTTATTTTTTTATATTTTTGATGACATATCTTTCAATAATTCAAGCAGCAAAGTGTTTGGAAAACTGGAATTTTTTTCGATGGAAGCTAATTTTAAAAAAAAATTGTTAAGTTTCCATTAAAATTTCTTAGCATTTTGTTCTCGTTTTTCCTCAAAATTTATTCATCAATTATAAATAAATCATGTAAATAAAATTTTCATTGATTTAGAAATTTTTCCAAAAATCTTATTTTCGGTAAAATTCGTATACAAATGTTTTTTTCGTAATTTTTTTTCAGAAATTAAGTAATATAACTTTCCATTGCTAAACTTTCCAATATGGTGTTTTTTTATTTGAATTAAAGTAAAAAGTCAATTTTCTTAATTGTTTAAAAGAAAGCATGTTATGTATTTGTTTTCAAAATTTATTCCAAATTTTTATCGCAATTCACCCAAGAAAAAAAATAAAAACGAATGATAAAATGACAAAACAGTTTGTCCTGAATATCTGTAAGAATTGTTAGAAGAAATATTTTTGTGCTTATTTCAAAAAAAACTTATTTCTTGTTTTTCATATAATTTCTTGAATGTGATAAGTATTCGGAGCAATTTTTTACAAAACCATTGCTTAGTGTTTTTTTCCTTAGGAATTGATAAAAAAGATCCAGTGTAGAAATTTCCAATACACATTTTTGCTTCATTTAATTGTAAATGATGAATTTTCGTATAATTTTACAGAATCTTTCAGAAAATGTTGATAGGATTTTTTTTGAAATCATATATGTATATGCATTTGAAAATTTTTCCTCGAATTTTTTTCTCGTACATCAATTGACAACAAAAAAGTTAAATTTGAATTTTCTTCGTGATAACTAACGGCACACTAGTACACATCGAGCTCTGGCCTCCTGAAGATACTGCCTCCAGGTATCTCGGAAAAACTTTTACGTGTTTCAATTATTTGTTTTTACGATTTCAAAGAAATTATTTCGACACTTCATGTCACAAAAAAATGAAGCAGAAAAGTACGAAAATTGACCTCAAAAAATTTTCCGTATTTTTTTTGACGAGAGACACATTTAAATAATTTTATTTTCGAAATTCGTCCACTGATTTTTGAATTTTATCTGTTCAGAAAATTTTTCTCGTCGAATTTTTGTTAAAAAAATTTTCAAAGAAATATTCTCACCAGTTTGTGGCAACATTTTTCAAGAATAGTTGGCAAGAAAATGGTGTCGCAGAAGATTTTTCAAACCTAATTGATCGTCACAGTCAACTGAGAAAAAGAGTTGAACGATTGGAACTCTTAATAGGGAAGTTAAAGAAATTTTACTGGATTATTTTATACGAAAAATATCTTTTAAATGAGAAATGGTCGCATTTACGCTGTTCGACTCGGTCAAATTTCCTACAGTTTTACACCAACCCGCTTTTACCTGACTTAAAATTAGACCTACACCACTCACTGTTCGTTGTAATAGTTATAGTTAATTAGTTAGTAGCTATCCTTAACCTTTCTAAGGATGGTTCCTAGGCAATAATAAGAGAGAACACACGAACACATTATTAGGGCATTGCAGAGGAATTGGTAGTCACTGAAAGCCGATAACTTCATCGACTTAAGATGGATTTCGAAATTAACTAAGAGCCTCAGATCGAAGAGGGTGGACCACGAAATGCATGAATCGTGAACATCTGAAATACTCAGGAGAAAATAAATTAGGCATAAAATAGGGAGAGTATGATGAAGCAATAGTGTTCCCTGCTGGGAATGAAAGAGAGTAAATAATAATATTAAATAATCGCTTAGAGAATAAATCATCATTTCTAAATAATTATTTTAAAAAACGTGAATTTATTCCTGCATTAATTCTTAACTGTATTCATGAAAATATATGATCGTGTTCATTTTGGATCTCAACTGTTTGAATTAATTCGCAGGAACTGGATGACACCAGTGTAAAGAAGATAGTCCAATCTATATTCTCTATTGTCGCGTGCGTGACCCAACGACTTGAACTTGAGTGCTTAATCTCCAACAAAATACCGAGCCATAATCGGTAGAATCCACATTTCCCTAAAATGTTATATAAATCCACCACCGTTCGACTTGAGTATCTAAAGTTTGTCCGGCTCTCATTCACATGCAAATACAGAATAAGTCGCTGATTGTTTGCTTAGACGATTCGTTGAACCATCGCCACACCGGCACCGGACACCATTAAATGCTGGACACGATTTCGTAATGTCGGACCGACGATCTGTTTTATTTTTGGCTTGCGTCTCCGCTTCAATTAGAATTTTACTCTCGCAACACGATCCGATGAAAAAAGATCTTTTTGGAAAGATACTCGTGTTGTGTTGTGCTGTGCCGTCCGACGCGATGTCTGCGCTTCGAGAACCCACTGCGCCAAATTTCCAGGATAGTGGGACCACGGTTGAAGAAACATATATTAAGCAATTGGTGGAAAGGTACATTCGTTATGGCTTTTTCAAATAATTATCAGAGTACAATTACCGATTATCTGTGCAGCATGTACAAATGATAGTGTTTTGCAAATAATTACCATTCCAATGCAGAAAATTAAGATTTGCGTAAAGATTCGCAGACGATACGCGCAAATTATATATGACCAATATACTATTGTCTATTGTCTGAGATATCATGTAACTCCATTGAAGTGGGTTAACAATGTTGATAACCGTTTGGTTGCATCTGAAGCCCAAACTTATTGCAGGCATCTAATTATGGCATACCGCGAAGATGGTCATAAACGTTTGAGTTGTCTGTTTCGGAACTCATTCATAAAAATTGTTTGCAATAATTAATCAAATTGGTGGTTAAAACGAAGATGGTAGTCGTAAGTCGAAAAAAGTCGATGAACTAGTCGAAAAGCACAGTCTCGGCTTTCGGAACAAAAACCCGTATCAATCGCAGAAACTTGACTGAATAACCATTCCGTGGAAAATGTGAAATGCTGGTGATATATTTTCTCATGGTAGCTGATCACAGAATTAACCCTTGATAAAGAGCATTGCTTCCAAAAGAATGCGCGTTGAAGATGTAATTATCTATGGTAGCCGCAGCTCGCCAGATGCAACTGTGAATAATCACAATCACTGCAGAAACGAGTAGCGAAAATATGTTGGTATGCATGCGAAAGTACTCCAGATACATTTTTTTTGCGAGAATCCAACACAAGTTTTCGTTTTGCAGAAAAAGACACAACTGATTCCATTCATTAACTAAACGCAACTGATTAATTATTGCTGCTTGTTCGCTTCGGCAAGACAAGATTAAGGGGACATGGCACCTTCCGTTTTTGAATTTTGAATTTTTGGAAAATTGATTTTTTTTGATGAAAACAAAACTTATCTTAATTAAACTTTGCACATATATTTTGTTAGCATTAAACTACACAAATTTTTTTTATATGTTTTTTGGCCACCCGTCATCTGCTGCAATTTTTGGAAGAAAAAAAAACACCAAAAAATCACGATGTGTACGATTACTGCTCACAGAAAAGCCTCCGAAAAAAAACGGGGATTAATTTAGTATCAAAGCCGCTTTAGAATGAACTACAAGAAAAAAATGGAAGAAAAACGGAAAAATGGCGTCGTTTCTCAAAAGTCTACGTTTTTGCCTTTGAAAATTTGCTGTAGCTTTAAAAAATGTCTGCCGATTTTTTCCTTCGTAATTCATTCTTATCATGTTAAGATTAGTTTTACGTTAAAACGCGATTTGCTCAAAACAGCGGTTTTAAAATTGGAGTGCACGATTTCACCCAAAAAAACAACATTTTTCCGATCGTTCTGAAATGTTAACAAATTAATATAAACATGTTTATCCTCAGAATGAACTACGGAGGAAAAAAATCGGCACACAATTTTTAAAGTTACAGCAGATTTTTATAGGAAGGAAACGTCAATTTTTGAAAAACGTATAATTATAATACATTTTTTTAAAAGAAAAACCATACTAAATCCAATCTGTAATGCCTACGCCATGCATTTTCCCTTTTTCACGCTCAAATTCCTCCTCCCCTTGGGATTTCTGCTCCTTACGAGAAGTGCTAGCCACTTTAGACGCCTCAGTGCTGCGTTTTTCTGCTGTCTTGGTTTTCGTAGGATCTCGCTTCTCTGCATGTTCCATGGCACTTTGACCTACAGTTATTCCTGTAACTTGCACTATTTTCAGTTAAGTTATGAATCCTTCATGCAAAAATATTGATAGCAATTCTGATAATATTTATGCCAACAAACCGTATGCTTAGGGGCCATATTCCAAACGCAAGAATTGAAGTTTTCACTTTTAGTCCATTCAAATGGGCGTTTGATCGTTCATTTTGGGTAGGCAGGCAAATTTTGATTGCAATGTGTGGGCAATGGTATAGTTAGCTTAAGTTCAAGTTTCTGGGGTTGCAGCTCCAATCCTCTGAGCTCCATCTTAAAAACAAAAGAAAATGGGGCACCCCCATATCTCCGAAACCATGGCTCCCACAAAAAAGTTTAATATGGTTTGTGTAGAATTTAATTTGAAGCAAGTCGTGCATACATCATTTTTACGTGGTATGAACAATAAAAGAGTTACAAGCTTAAACCGTCATCAAAAAAAGGGGGGAACATCTTTCGAGCGCCACAGATTCATTGTTTTCACTTTAAGCCCAAAACACATTGGAAATTACTTTAAGACAATTTTGTCGCAAGTCGTTTGCGGTATTGATTGTTTTGATCGCTGAAGCTATTGCATCCCAAAGGGGGGAAACTCACGTTAAAAACACATTTTTAGGCTAAAAATTCGACTTCCGATAGCAAACATGGCATTTTAGTGGGCAGAAAATATTTAATTGCATTGTTTAGTATGGTTCTATGAGAGCTGAAGTTTCTGGGATCGCAGCTCCAATCCCTTTGACGCCATCTTGAAAACAAAAAAAGTGGGACGGCCCCATATCTGGGAAAGCACCGCTCCCACAAACAACTTTAATATAACAAACTTGTGTAAAATTCAATTTGCAGCAGCTGCGGATACATCATTTTCACGTGCTATCAATATTATAAGAATTACACGCCAAAAACTACGTTGAAAAGGGGGGATCATTTTTCGGGCGCGTGTAACTGGGGTGTAACTGGCGTAGGGCTGGGTCACTCTTCGCCAGTTACACCAAGACTTTTCTTCAATTGGACATTTAGAGTGTTGAGGATTCTCATCTGTAGAAATTTTGTGGGAGTATCCTGCCCGAATTTCCTTGCGGATGTTTTCAACCGAATCAGGAATTCGTTGCCCTGCTAGGCCATAGTAAGTTGACAAAGTTTTCATTAGTTTAATGGTTAGCTGAACTTTTTTCAGATCTTTTTTGGAAGTGATGCACTTTTTTGTCAGCGTTTTGTTAGAATTTTTTTTTAGTTTTTTTTTGCTATGGTCAACTTGTTTTTTTTTGTCTTTGGTTTGGCTAAACATTCTTATTTTCAGTGCACGACATATTTTTTTCTTTCGATTACGAAATCATAAGGCTGCTTATCCAATAGTGTTTTGAATTCAACGAAAAAAAGATCTTGACGCGCTTTTAATGAATTTTATTTACATAGTATTTAAATCGTGTTTTTAAAGGTTTATTCTAACAAAATATTTCGAGAAAAACATTTCGATTTTTCCAAAATTTAATTGCGCCATGTCCCCTTAAACTTTCTACATGTGATTGTCGTCTTGGCGAAACTATAGATCAGATTTATTGATGATTTTTATGTCAGTGAAAGGAACGCGGGGATTGCTCGGTAATTGACCGAAATTTATAAAATAAGCCTGGAACGAAAGTTCGGTAATTGGCGTGAGAATGGTTGTCTAGCTGATTAATGTTTATATATGCTAAGCATTATATTTCAACAAAAACGTACATGCCAAGAGGAATTTTACATGAAATACTTCTCGACTTGTTCAGCTTTTTTCGTGAGATCTTGTACCTTTTTAGAGATCAATATATATCTGAGTCGTTATTCTGACATAGAATTCATTCGATAAAAAGCCAAGAAAGTCATCGCTTTAAATTTTCAAAGACGCAAAAAATTCATTATCGAAATGACATAATTCAGTCATCAATACAGCAGCTAATCCCAATTGGATTTTGTTCATAACCCAGTTTCATTTCGGACCATACTTTTTCATAATGTGTCTCATATGTTAGCCATTTCAAACTCTTCTGCTTTCCCCCAAATTGCATTCAATCGCGGATCGAACAGTAACGTTCAATAGAAAGCGTTCTGCAACAATTTCACGTTAACAACTTGTTAAACGCTTCCAACCGGCACGCAACGTACTATCAGTGGTTCATAAGGTCAATCATTACTCATTAAGTATGATTATATTAACAACAATCTAGAATGTTTGTTATTTAGGCGCGCAGATTTTTTTCCGTATTTGTATCGTTTTGACGACTTTTGGCTGAAGTGTTTTGATGTAGTACGAAAATTGATTGGCTTATCGTCTGAGCTTATTATTTTGTGCTTCATCGTTCTTATTTTCAATTCGCTGCGAAATTGTTCGCCACAATTAACTCGAATTATGTTTGAATGTGTTTTATTTTAAATGAGTGAAAATTGTTTCGTCATTACCGCATGAATAGCTTGTAAAAAATAAAACAATTACGCATACAATTCGTGGGAAAACCAATAGGTGGTTGGTTAGTTGTAGTGGCAGCCCTCTATATAAAAAGATGTCTCACTTGAAAAAAACTAATAGTGCAGAGATAGAAAAATAATTTTGCGTAAAACAAACTATTTTTTGTAAATTGACGCAAGACAAAACAATGCTGAATAAATTGTGAAAATGGAGATGTTTTTTTTGATTTGATAGTTATTCAACGGAAAAATCATCAAAACTTCCATACCCATCAAAACAACTGCAATTTTGATGATATTTTTAAAAATGTTTGTGACATTTAATTATTCAAAATCTAAAAGTTGACGTAGCAATAAATTTTTTCATCACTGTTTTTCATTTTCGAAAAATGTTTTTAAATAATCGGAAAAAATCAAAATATTTCAGGAAATAGGAATAGAAAAAAGTCTACGAAATTTCAAATTTTAAAAATTAAGTGAGGTTTTCGAAAAAAAAATTAAAAAATGTGGTCTAAGTGCGACCCTTGAGGCCCACACGACTAACTTCCCAGTGAGGTGAATAAAATGCTATAATTTGCTTTTATTATTAATTAATATCATTAATAATTACTATTATTAAACATTATTATTCTAAATTAATAGAATTACTTTTATTATTTTTATCAATTTTTTATCTAGCCATAAAAGCTTTGGTAGAGGAAGACGTCTCCACCACCTGCTCATCCTCTACCAAAGCCTCGGCAACCTCGTCCTCTTCGTTCTCGTCATCCCTCTTGTCCTCCACTTCGTCCTCAACCTCGTTCTTCATTTCGGCTTTGGAATCCACAACTATTATTGAGGGTATTTAATTATTATTTACAATAATCATTCGTTATTAAGAATGTTTGATCGTTACTGAATAATTATAATTGACTTTATATATACAATATCAAATTATAACTAATATTATTTGATTGTTATTAACAATATTGAATTATTTATAACAATATCCAATTATTAACTGCATTAGCGTCTCTACTCCCATTCACCCAAACCTTATAATATAAGTTTGGAATTTCATAAATTAATTTTTAATTTTTTTTTAAATAACATTTTTTACAATTTTGATCACAATTTTGCTAAAACGCACAATAATAACAACATTACTATGAAGGTATTTGGTATCTTCACGAATTAATAGTGCGTATCAACAGTTTAAAATTAAGCAATTTTTAGTCGTTTTTTCAGTTTTTTCATCCTAAATAAAAAACAACTCAACCGATTTTGCTGAAAAGTCATTCAGTTCTAAGTTACGTAATTACGCGTCGTTTGAAACCAATCCCACGTCAATCCGATCTTTGGTTCTCGAGATAATCGAGACGAAAAATAATTCCGAACGCACATACGTACATCCGTACATACGCACATACGCACATACACACATACGTACATACACACTCACAGACATCTCTCTAAAAACGATGGATTTGGATTCTAGAGACCTTAAAACGTGCAGATATGTCAAAATTTGGGATTCGCAAAATCGACCCCATTACAATAACTTCCCATAGGGAACTGGGAAGTTAAAAACTAGAAAAAGTCTACGAAATTTCAAGTTTTTGTTGATATTTTACAAGCTTTCAAAAGAAAAAAATCTGCTTCAGAGTTGTATAGGCTGCTCGAAAAAAGTACATGGTATAAAAAGAAGTTTTCTTGAAATTTTTCGAAAATTTCGCATGAATTTTAATTTTAAGTGTAAACAAAAATATCATGATTTTTTTTATTGTAGTATCATAGTACATTACCACAAAACAGGGGCAGGAAAATTATTCCGGCAGCTTATTCCCGCGATTATCAAAAATTATCGAAAAAATTTCAAAATACTTTTAAAAAAACTAAAAAAAAAGTCTACGAAATTTCAAGTTTCTGTAATTGTTTTTTCCAAGTTTCCAGAAGAAGAAAATGCTTAAGGGTTGTATAGGCTGCCAAAAAGAAGTACATAGTAGAAAAAGGAGTTTTTTTTTTTAAAAATTCGAACATTTTTCAAGAATATTAAGTTTAAGAGTAAGTTTTATTGCGGTATAATAGTACATTACTACAAGACAGGTTCCGGGAAAATTAATCCAGCAACTTAGCTCCGTCATTTTCGCAAAAAATTAAAAATGAAATTTGTGCTGAATTGTGCTAGAGTTCTGCTAAAATGTGCTGCATTCCAAAATGCATTCATTCGCGGCAAAAAAAAATAAGAGCGCTAACAGAATTTTTTCCACCATAAGTTTTCAATTTTTTTTTGAATTGGCGCCACGCGAAATGCATGTATGCATGAATTATATTTTACACAAGTTTGTCGTACATAAAAAAAGAACTACGGTTTCCTAGGTGCTAAGGTGTCACATTTTAGTTTTCTTTTGAAAATAGTATCCAAATAAAGGGTGGGGGTTTTAAACCCCAGGATATTGAGCCTAAGCACATCTTTGAAAAAAATCCGCCTGCCTACGGAAAATGCACAGTTGATGTAGTTGTCTCGACCATTTGATTGGACTAATAGTTTTGGTATGGAGAATGGCTGTGACTCGTTCAACAAGGATTTCTTCTCGTCCGTAAGACGAGTTAAAATCAATTTCTCCTACCAACACAAGGTAGCACAACTCAAGTAGTATAGGAAAAAAATGCCCATGAATTTGTTGATAAAATGGTGAAGGCAATTTTTACTTTTCAAATTTAATTAGCTATCGGTGTTTTTCTATTGATATGAAAGAATTTCGCAAAGCAGCGCAATACAGCACAATTCTAGTATAATTCAACAAATTTTTCACTTTTTAGATTCTTGAAAATGCATTCTGCAACTTTTGACGGATGTTAAATTATTTTTTCCCAGAAGTATTTTTTACTATGAATTTATCAAAAATTTACCTATATAACGACTTTTCCGGCTTTCCAGGATTTTTTGGAATTTTTCTGGCCACGAGATCGTGTTAAGCGGGTCATGTTACGTCGGAAAACATATTTTGGATATTTTTTGAGCAAATTAAACCTTTTCATAAAAATATGTAAAAGATACTTTGAAAATAAAAAAAAAAACAGTCAAAACTTAAAAAATTCACCCTGGGCACAGTTTTACGTATTTTGAGCTGAAACTTGGAGAGTCTTCATGGCTTTAAATATAAAACATGTAGGTAAATTTTTAGCCAAATCGAAAGGCGTCAAGTTCCGAAGTTATCCCACTTGACATGGAATCGCTCCGATGCTATAAAAACGTTTCGAGATATTTTCAAAAGCGTGAATCATAATCACATGTTTTCCGGACAGTGCAATTCAGCGATTTTCGTCAAAAAAAAAGTTAGAATAGAACTTCTGGTACCCATTTACACGTACAACGAATGATTAAGAAAGATTCTAGTCGAGGCGAACACAAAACAAAAATAACTTTTCTGTTTTTAAAACATTTTCAATGTACAGACGAACAAAATTAGGCACAACTAATTTTTGGGTAGCCCAAAAGTCTGCCATTGGATAAAAATTTGCAATTCTGAAAAATGGCACGTAAATTTTAGGAAAATTCAAAAAGAGTGGAGGCTAAAAGGGTTCAAAGTCAATTAGGATAAACGCTTGGGGTGCACGAGTCGACTCCAATCCATTTAAATGTAAAATAAAACAACTGTGCTCATATCGGTGGCATACAAAAATGTTGAATTGAAACAGAAATTCTGTTGGAACATCTGAACATTTGGTAAACCAAATGGAAAAGATTCTATTCATCTAGAATTTGTGGAAGTTATGGATTTATCACAGAAGAAGTCACAGTTGGTGAGAAGCTTGAATGGAAACGACTTGTTAACAATCATGAATGAATGAAAATGAAAAAAATATACAGGTTTACACAAATACTCACCGTAAAATGTCTTCGTTACTCGGAAAGTCTAAGTAACTTGTGTGCAATTTCAGATACAAGATCCTATTAACAACAAATTAAACACATTCCTCCTGATATTTGCATTGAACCGATAAAAAAAGTAAGCTGCTATCGTGACTCTTGGACAATTGCTACTGTTTGCGGCTGACTCACAGCCCACATATGGAAGAAAGAGAAGAAAACATTAAACACACCACACACATATGAAAACAACATATCACACTATAAAAATGTAGGTGCAACAAAATTAGTCATAGCAGCGTTCTATCAATTTCTCTTATCAGAACACGAAGTCTAGTTTCCACCTGAAATATTGATTGAATTTATATGTAGTTCATTCGTTCGTATTTACCATTCTTAGGATTTACGGAAAAACGCCTAGCAAATCTATATAATCCATTCACGTGATGATATTGGATTGTGTTGGACAATGATTTCACCAAACGAATCTGTTTTTACATATTTTCGTCTGGTTTAGAATTGCAAACAAGTGTTTAAATTAACGTTTTGATGAATCAATTGAATTTGAATCGAGCTCGCATTGTTTATTCTCGCATATGCGTCCAAACAAACATACATAACATACATATTTGACTTCTGAACAGGAGAAAGTCAAACATGCGTAGATATTCAATCTTTTTCGGCTAATTTTATATGAATGAGAGAAATTTTGCGAAAAGCAACTATGAACGGCTGCAGCTTGAAGGTTCATTTGTTCATAAACGCCATCATTGAAAACTGATTGTTTGGACGTGATGAGAAGATAATTCGCCCGAACTGCAAATTAATCGTATCTATTTTTGCTACGAGCTGAATATGAGGAGTCCATCGATCGCAATGTGTTCCCGCTGAATGTAAAGCGGGTCAGTGTTATTCTTGATACCTTCAAATTGATAATCTGATAGCGTGTCCTCAATCGCCAATAAAACTACGAGAAATTCTACCTTGAGATACAAGCATAGATAGATAGATATTTCATGATTATTCGTTTCGGTTCATACCATCAAAGTGTGACGACGAAATGCAGACTTGCTTCAAGTGCACCGATTGGTGCTTCATCCTTTGCTGGAAATTAAGAAACGTGGATGCATTTCTTAGGTGATTGCGACAAGATGGCTTGAGATTGCTGGGCGGAGACGAACGAGGCTGTGACCATGAATGGGAACCACTAAAAACCGGTGCGAATCTAGAACACTAGGTTCACTCTCGTCTTTACGACACCACTTAGCCACTACGATGATAAGAGTAATTCCTTTGAGTTGATGGCTCCGGGCTATGTTCCCAATGGAGTGCAATGGAACCTAAGCTGCAAATGGAAAACGTGAACTACTTTGCCTAGCATGGTTGGATTACACATGTATGGTTGGCTCTAGTCGTTTGCAGAGTACTCATTTAGTTAGCCCAGACT
Organism: Oxycera nigricornis; assembly: GCA_963942545.1. NCBI lineage: Eukaryota > Metazoa > Arthropoda > Insecta > Diptera > Stratiomyidae > Oxycera > Oxycera nigricornis. Next base: position 4,951,205 of record OZ012663.1, on the reverse strand, counting down.
TAGTGCAGTCAGCGAAGCAAGCAAATTGGAATAGAAAATAAATGACTGGGATCAGGTGAAGTTGTTATGCACTCCGATAAGAACGAATCATTAATAATATTGTTTTGATAGTTTTTTCTCTTTAGAAGCACAAACCCTACAATATTGTCTAAGTGTACAATAGTATTAGCCTAAATACAGTTGTTTCATCAGAGTAACTCTCTTCATAGAACGTTTGTGGCGGATAAATAAGCTAAATTTCGGTGATAAGGGGGAAGTATGGTTTTTTCTGCATTTTTTTATTATTTTATTCGATAGTAAAACTCTTCAAGACTATTCAATAAAAATTTTAGGTTGATTGGAGGAAAGCTGACTGAGCTACAGGATTTTAAAACTCTGTTCTTCGCTATAAACTGTAACTCAGCTGTTTCTCTGTTTTTAAACTCGTTTTTCCGACACTTAGCTTTTTCAATTCACACACTTATTCTGTACATAAATCACGAGGTAACCACGTAGAGATATTTTATTTTTAATGATTATAATTTGTTTTATAATAAAAAAATTTATCGATTTTTTAATATTTTTAAAAAAAATCCTTTTTTTGACTTAGAAGTGACACTAAAAATTGAAAAATCGTTAAAAAAATATATCTCAACATGGTTACCTCTGAAAATCCATAAACTAACGAAATCTTTTTGGTTTTTTTGTTCACATATGATCCGGTGATGAGCTATGCTGTGCACCGCAAAACTACTTTTTTTTTGACGAAAATTTGCTGTCAGTGGCTCAATAATCAATATTTTTGGATCAAAATTTCAGAGAATAACCTTGAATAATTGTATTATTGTGTACTTTGTTCAAAAATAAATTGATATTTACAGTATTTTCAAAAAAAATCTTCAAAATTAGCCTAAAATATGTCAAATTTACCATACTCTCCCCTTAATTTAAGCAGATGTAGACGCCAATGCTTCTTTGATGATTTGCTTCTCTTTTAAAAACGATTGCGCGCCAAAAAAAATTTTTTTGGAAATTTTTCGTTTTATAAAAAACCAATCCCGGCTGTATCACTATTCAAATTTATTTGCTTGCCACTTCAAAATGAATTCGAATAGTGATAGAGCTAGGATTGATGAAATTTCGGAGAGATTTTGTCATTGAAAAATTTGAAGAAAAAATTCGAGGATTTATTTTTCAAGCAATGTTAGAATCGAAACTTATCATCATAGAAAAAAAGATATTTTTTTCCGCACGTTTAAACACTGAAATCTTTCTGTCCGACTTCGATTTGTGAAAAGATTAAGATTCAATAAATTCAGCAATTTCCTAAGCGAACTGAAAAATGCTCAATGGCGGCATTTGCAGTAGATCAAAGCAGACATAAATATTCTACTATGCTTTAAAAAAATTTACCGGGTACCATTGTATCTCACAAACAATGTTTTCTTGGTGATAATTTTTTTTGCCAGCACATATTCAACTGTACGAGCCATCTCATAAAAATTTAATTACTTCAACCTTTGAGTCTATAAAATTTCTGTGCTTTTCTAGTTTTAAAATGAAAATAAAGAATGTTTCGTAATTTTGAAGCTGTGAATAACCTTCTAGACTAGATTTTTTTTTATTATTATTTTGCACTTTTTTAGTGTTACTTGATAAGCAAAAATTGTTTTCTTATTTAATAAAACGGTGTGGGTCTTATACATTTGCAACTTTTTAAATAATACTTTATAAATTGGAAATATTCGTGCAATTTTTGATTGCTTTCAATGGGTTTGAAAAGCATTTGACAGTAAAAATGAAACAGCTCTTAAATAAAAATAGTTGAATTTTCGTCTTACTCTCCCCTTTGCTCTTACAGTCTTATATCTGTTCCTATATACTAGTTCTCACTTTTGCGCATAAAACTTTAGTATGCTTAAGGTTATCGTCGTAAAATCCATGTCATTTTTCTAATTCCTAAAAATGACGCCCACCCGCACAAATCCGCCATTATGCGTAACATCGTCCTTGGGAATTAGTTCAGAAATCACTGCACTAAAATGGCGACGTTCGGAAATTGTGCTTAAAATTCAAATTTTTAATTGATCAGAATTGTTGTAATGAAAATGTTGTTCGTGTGTCACTAAATTAATTTGATTTGATGTTTGTTTTAAAGTAACGTAAGTTGAACTGAATGAATTAGAGAGCCTGCTTTGTAGAATTGTCGCTGGAAAGAATATTCTATGCACAAACCCATCTAGAATGGTTGCTTCGAAACGATTGCCATTTGTTCCTGCAAGTTTCTGCTACACATTTCCGTCATATTTACGAAATTATTCCCACCAAAAGTCGGATACCGAAGCAAGAGCTAAAATGTTAAATATTTTGAATTTCAGAAAAAGTACAAGCGAAAATTAATCCAAAATCCATTTGCTTTTTTGATTTCCATCTTAAAACGGTGCAAATAGACTCCTTCTTTTCCTGGAAAAAATGGTATGAAAATTTATAGAAAATAATTGCTGCAAATAATCAAAACTACCAAATAATTAAAAGTAAAAAACAATCATTTAATTGAATATCAAATGCGATTTTTATTTACAAATGTTTCAAGTATAAAAATTTAATTTTATATCTGTGTCATTTGACATGAGTATCGGAGGCAAAAATTGAGAAATATATATGGTAGTGATATTAAAAAAAGTCCCAAGAAATATAGTAGATACTTACTAAAATAATGTTTTTAGAAAGCCCATAATTTTTGTATCAGCAATCGAAGGACTTGCAGCAAGGTAGACCAACTTTTGAAACTTAAGAGTTAAGACCACTTTGCCGCCGAAAATCCTTCTATTGTAAGAGAATTAGTATTTGTGGAAATAAATGGTAGCCAACTTAGAGCAGTAAAAAATGCGTTTGTTGAAATTTTAAAATTTAAATTAAAAATAGCTTGAAATTTGCAGAAAGTACAGAATAGCAATTCATTCGTTTTGCTGCAAGCCGCTCAATTTCTTTATCTTTGAAGAAATAATTTTAAAGAAACACTCAGTCTCCAGAATATGAAGCCTATCCATTCAGACGTATGCATTTGGTGAAGCCCTGTTTCAATGTTGGTTATTTCCATTGTCTCTTATAAGTTCTTTGTAAGGCTTTTCAAGCAAAAATCTAGTAAACGAAAGCACATGATTTTGAAAGTGATTTCAAAGAATCGTTGAGAAAAAAAATACTTATTGATAACACCTTGTGTACAGCTTCAAACAAAAGGCTTCATAGTCTTCATGTGCTTCCACTCAGCTCATCAGATTCCAAGCTTCCAAAATCGATTCCTCTGCAACTCATATTTCTAAATTGCACCATTCTCACTGCAATTCAGAAGACAAGCGTGGCTTCACTTCGCGTACATGTGTTATAAAATGCAACAAGTCTACTCATATGGCACGCATCGCCGCCGATATAAGTCAATCCGAACTAGTCCAAGACATGTTATGTATCTTTCATAAGGCCTAAGCTTAAAAGCGGCTCTCAGGGTCTTCCTGGTTTTGATTTATGGATGGCCCGGCATGCGTGATATGTCACCCACATGCTTCCTAAGCTTCCAAGTGGACAGCTCCATCATTTATGATGGCTAGAGCAATTGTGGGCCGCGGTGCCTTAATCGGATAGTCTTGCAGACAGGCTAGCTGGCTAGATGGCTAGGCTAGGCTATCCAGGCCCGAATTGTTGATACGCTTCGGTAATTTAGTAGGTGGTGAATTGCACGTATCGGATTTCTTGATAATTTAGTTTGCATTTTGTGAATATTCACCCCGAAACGGACGGTGAGGCGGTCAGTTGAACAATCTTTTCGAAATATGCAGATGGTGGCATTGTTTTGTGGGATTGATCAACACACTGCAAATTAACTCAGTTTAGGATTATGCAATTTGAAGGTATGCTTCGAAAAAGTTAAAAAGGTAGTTGCCGAGTACAAATAATTTGTTAAAATTCAAAAATATGCCAACTTGAAACATATTTTTGTAGGTAGGTGGGCTCGTGGTAGGACTAGTCCAGCTACCGAAACCTCCTATTCGTACACCATAAATGAAATGAAAAACAATTTCTTTTGAAGAAATACAAAAATAGATAAACGTTATTTAACTCAAAACATTCTTCAATCAAATCAAATTCAATTCATTTCATTTTTTTGCGAAATAAATGATATAAAATATGACAAAAAATCAAAAATAAATCGAAACAATTACAACATCCATCGGAAATGTATATTTGTACAATGTTTGAATGTATTATTATGGTGTGGGGTTGCTGTTAGAACGTAAACTTCCTTTCAATCCGCGCAGCATCGATTCTTCTAACTTATTAATGTATTGTTGATTTATGTTGCCTTATATATCCTTTAAATGATGATGGTTTCGCATTTCATTTGTTTGTAGCCTATTTTTTCAAATAGGATCACAAGTGCACTATTTGATATACATTCGGTGACAGGGGTAGTGTTTCCAAGTATTGTAAGACAATTCTTTAACAACTATAAACGTGTATCAAGTGCGTTATGCTTTAGATCATTACCCCACCCTGGTGAAGAGAATAATCAGGATTAAACTCCATTTTGTTCGCTCTGTTCCTTAATCAACATTTATCAATTCATTAATACGAGGTGTGTGAGAAAAGTAATGAAACTGGCAACACTGCGGGCGATCTGGCAACGTTGTGTCTACCGGTTTGTTTATCCCTTCTATTTTCTCAGTGCAAGCTGCAACTCCGTACAGCTTACACATTATTTTTGACGGCGCCATCAGTGAACTTGTGTTTTTGTTATGTGTTACAAAAATGGACCATCGGAATTTAGCGCATCGTTGTGCAATCAAGTTTTGTGTTAAACTTGGTGAATCCGCGCGTTTGACTTCTGAAAAGTTGAAACAGGCGTATGGGGATCATCAAGAGCTCAAGTTTTACGCTGGCACAAATCATTTTTGGAAGACCGAGAACACGTTGAAGATCAACTTCGCTCAGGAAACGATGAACGTGTGAAGGCTCTTGTGAGATCAGACTATCGTTTAGCAATAAGGATGATGACTGGTTGTTAAATTTAAACACTTTCACCGTACATCAAATGTTATCAGACGATTTCGGCATGCGAAAGATTTGTGCCAAAATGATGCCGAAAAACCTCACAACTTTCTGCCTTTCATCCCATCCGGAAAGGGAAATTTTTTTTTATATTTTTACCTTCTTGAAGGGTTTTTTCCTTGAAAGCCGATTAAGATATCCATATTTTATGAAATATCTGGAAGTTTCTGTAGCATATACAATCTTTCTTGTTGTTTCCTTCGATTGACTGAATATTTTTCGAGCACTGAAGAAATGTTTTAATCTTATTGGTCATAGTTTTTATCGCTCATCGTTAGGATTCAATCGCTTTCTGTGCAAAATTCAGATTTTTTTTCCGGACGGTAGTTCTGTAGAGCATAATAAATAGAAGATCGACTTCTATTTGCAATCTTACTAATTTAAGTTGAACTGCTTCCTTTACTTTGCAAAATTATAGTTATTATAGTAATTTTCTTAAATCTCCGTTCACATTCCTAATCTTTTCCTTCGAATTTTACTTTAGAATTATAACGATAAAATGTTTTGAATTATAATGGAAAAATACTTTAATGTTAGCATTATCACTGTATTTTAGAAAATTTTACCAACTACACTGCATAAAATCATTGATTCAAAAAAAAACGTTTTACTGAATCTGCTCATAATAGTTTTTAGTGTGATATACTCAGCTGTACGAATACGAATGTCCAATACTGTTTATATAGTTTTCAATGTAGAGAAATACATCTTTGAGTATACATATATCTCACCATCGTTTGTAATGCTTGGAAAATGTGTGTAGTTCATTCTAAAAAATCGTTTGATATGTTCGAATGAAAGCATCTGACCACCTATTGATCACATTTCTTAGATCTTCAAAGAATTTACTATATGGAATCCTTACACGACAATAAGTTGGCTAAGATGATCAGTAGAATCTGCCAAAGAAGCCCTTCTACGCAAGATAAGTAAAAAAGCAACTTTGAAGAGGTACTGTAAGAGCATTATCACCGGTGATAAGGTCCTCAATGAATCATATAAAACCTTCTGGATGAGCCATCCTTACGTACTTGAGTCAAGTCATCTCTACGTACAGGGTCAAATTTCTGAAAAGAACACTATCGAAGTGACAATTGAGATGGATCCATGTCCTGCAAAATTCACCCATTAACCCTGAACAACTCTTGCTTCTTCCGGCAAACATAATTTTTTTGTTGAGATTGAAATCTGATGATTGTGGTCGTAACTCTGTTTCCTTGAAATAATGACACGTTGCTTCGAAAAACGTTTCACTTAAACTCCTCCAATTGATAATGGCATCTCATTTCGATATATCTGCCTTCTGATGCCATGCTTCATTGATTTTTTTGGGATCAACTCGCCTAGAAAAACTAACCGATAACAATTCTTTTTCTGTATCTTCCATAAAACAATCGTCTTCCATTTCAGTTAGGCATTATCAATGGAAAGTGTTAAATGACTTAACGATTCTATTTAACCAACATTTCTAATTTAAGCAAAAAGCATGAAGCCATTAAATACTTATTTAAAACTAGGCCTCTTTTCTCGTGAAAGTGTACACAACGCTTTCGCACCGAATTTTAACCAGAAAAAAAATTCCCCAGATGTAAATAAGATTTGGAGTTTGCCTCCCAACTTAGGCATGCAAAAATCTATTTATCTAATCTTGAAGTATAGCCTGAAAATATTTAACTGTTTTTTTCAGGACTACACGTGGCATATGAGAAAGTCAATGGCTCGGCTCTGTAGCTGAAACTGTTGACCATGTTAACATGTTTTGAACGAGCCATGAAAACAAGCAATCCAACATTGACCCAAATCTAATCAATTTGTTGAAGCCGCAACGGCCTAAAAGTATCTGCAAGAGAAAAAAATCATTCTGGCGTTATTTGCATTACCTACGAATAAGAAGTTGGAACGTTCGAATGTACATATATAGAGAATCGAATGTCGATTGGATGGATTCGAAGAACAAACCGTATCGGATGAACGGATCGTAGTAACATAATTGACGAACAATTTTTCAGTGTGGAGAAAAGTGCAGACAATACGGTTTTGGGCGCAATATTGAAGAGTGCGTAAGCAATTTTGTAGTTGCGAATCCGACAATAAGCTCGTATTATCATAGGAGAACAGATAGAGGGTCTAAAATGATGAGAAATGCTGTTAGATTCTTTAAAAAAATTACCAGGCGATTTTCATCTTCGGTGATTTCTTCGAACTTTAGTAAGACCACAAAATTCGACCAACAAATTCATGAAAGTGGATGTTACATCGAGTTTTCGAATCGCGGTGTTATTTATTAGCATTCCGTGTAGAAATTGTGCTCTACCGATTTCTCGCTGCCACTTAGGAAGCAAAACATCATTTTACTGAAAATCACTCAGCCTTTCTGTGTCCTATTTCTAGTCTGAATTGCAACTTTCTTGTGGTTTCCAATAGATTTGAACAGCTTATAATTGTTCATAAATTGAGACGTTGCGGTCACCTAATCAATTAAGCTCAGTGATTTAGTGCAGCATTTATGGTAATGTTCGTAAAAGATTGACTACTGCATTAAAATCTCGTTCTAGGCACTACCTTCTATATCTTAAGCTGATTTTTTGAGTTTGGAAGGGAACGAATTCCATTCGTAAATGGAAAATCGGCAGCTGTATAAATAATGTATAAATAATATAATGGGTCACCCATATACTACGTAACGCAGTTTCAAGAGTATTTAAACGCCCTCCTTCCCCCATGTACCACTTACAAGGAGAGGCCACGGTTATGACATCTCACAAGGAGAAGCTCCGATCTTGTCGTCTCAGATTTGGATGAAAGTTGGCACGTAAGTAGATGACGTCAAGAATATTCGATCCTTAAAATATTAGACCGCAACATCCCCTCCCCCGTTTTTTGAGAAAAATGCCACTAAAGTTTTTAGCTTCACTTATCGATTAGTAAGTTTTCGCATCTGACAGAAGCAGTGTAGTGTAGGAAGCAACGCCGCTAGCTCGCAATCATGAGGTCGTGTGTTCAATCCCCGGTTGGTATTGTTTTTTTTTTTGAATATTTGTGGATGCAATTAGTTTAAGGTAAATCAGCAATGTTCAACTACAAATACATTTGTGTTTAGAAATCAGCAAAAATCGTTCATTTTGATATGAAAGTTACACAAAAAACTCATTCTTGAACGGATGGATTGTTAAAAACTGTTGTAATCGAAGCAAAACTATACCTGACGGTAGGATTATTCCTTGTTCCTAGAATCAATCCTGCGGTCTCTTCGTGTTTCATGACCACCTTAATAAAAAAATAATAAACCAGGGTGGCGCCCAACGTGGCTAGCCATGAATGCTATGGTGTTGAGTAATTGTGTCATATAGTAGATACTAGGGACGTGATTGTTTAACAGTTCCAGTTATTGCCAAATTCGCTCCATGTAACACTAGTAACATTTTCAAAAAAAAACGCCTCCCCCTTGGAGTGTGACGCAATATACGGATGTCTCCTAAACGGAAAATGATATGCACAAAGGACGGAAAAATTGCGCTACAACTCCAAAAGTGTATTGAAAATGTTGGGGATTGTCTTGAGGAAATTTGATATGAAACGGAGTTTTTCTCCCTCTTAACTAATCACACTTAGTTGGGGAAATCCCGTTTTTAGTGGATACCGAACCAAATTCCTTAATCATTCATCCACATATGAATTAGTAGGAGCCCAAGAATTTTTTAGGTTTATTCACACGTGTCAACTTTTAACGATACATCTGCATATCTTGTTAGTTAGTTCTAATGAACCTGTAACATTCTTTTCAGAATATCTGTATAAGTTTCTTTTATGTAGTTTGAATCATTAAACTCTACTTCATTCCACACGCATTTCAAGTTCATCGTAACCACGAACTGGTTCTCTTGCAAAAGTGTGCAAGTCGTCAAATCAAATTAACTGCCGATATTGTCAGCTGCCCAATAAAAATAATCAAAGACGTTCAGATACAAGCGAAAACTAGATATTCCAGAGATTCGCCGCGAAAACGTTCGACCATGATTGGAAAATGCGTTGGCCCCACGTGAAAATCAAGTCCGGTTAAAGTTGATAACGATCTGAGTATGGAGATTCTAGAAATTGGTCATAATTAGAACGTTTTATTGCATACACGGTTGAGGTGGGAACTAGTTTTGTGTTAGGGGTTAAAAAACGAATGAAAGAAAACTAGATTATAAAAATTCTATATGATGTAATTTTTTTTTAAATTCAGAAGCTTTCACTTAGTCTTAGGTATAATTCTTTGATTTGTTGATCAAAAATTCGATCTCTTTAGAGCAGACGTTTCTGATATTACAAATTTGAGTTTCTTGTGCTGGTTTTCTTCACTAATCCAATTAAATTATTATTTATATTTAATTAGCGTTTTTAATGAGAAAATCCAGGCTTTGATAAATATGAAAGTACCAAATTCGAATCGATATTTGAACCTTTAAAATCCATTTCATTGTCTTCATTCATCAGTGAATAATAAAAACAAAGTACAAACACAATCCCAACAAATTTCATAATTTATTTTTAACCTTAAATCATTACACAATCGTTATGGCTGCTGTGCATGTTGTGCAACACAATGGGCACAGTCAAACGTATATCCAATCTGAATTTTACGATTTGTACGATTAATGATTCCTAAATATAAATTTTTTTCAACTTTTCAACTGTCCCCTCTTGTATTGCGAAATCGACCATTAAATTGAAACTTTGAAAATCTGCGTGATTGCATTTTATTCGTGTTTCTGGTCTTTTGAATGGTTTTGGATTCGAAAAGCGTACCGAACATTTCTCAAACTGTTCAATTCAAAGCATGCGTTTTATAAACATTTGTCATTCCGCCTGCGGCACTAATTTTGAAAGCCCAAGATATTTGTTGGGCATAAAGAGCGTCGGATAACATCGGCGAAGGAAATTAGTAAAAGATACTTCTTTGGGTGAGGAATGGCAATTGAAGATTCGCATAATTGGGTTTTATTCATTCAGTTGCGTGTGCCAGTATCTTTTGATCCATATTGATTAAATTGGTCGAGTATGTGGTGAATTTTTGGATAAAAAGTGAAACTTCTTCGGTACTGAATTTGTGTTGCATGAAAATATTTTCATCATGAAGCTCCTATGCATTTTATCATGTAAACGGTTAAACATTTTTTACAAAAGAAATTATGGTATTTAGTGTTACACACGATCGAAAACCTTTGCGAAATTCACGTAGAAATGCGCGACCTCAAACCTCCCGACTTCAACCGACAGTTCCTAGTCTTGCCTGAGGGGCGATCAAGAATAATGTGCCATGGCTATCTGAAAACCCAGAAACCTACTAGTCCTTTTCATACACTTCAAACTCACACAGCTCTTCAGGATACAAAAGTACCATTAAATGTAAAAAAATTGAAAACAAATTTGGTCTCGGTCAAAATTTTGAGACGAAAATCATCCGCGAAAAATTCTGCCTAAAAATAAACAACAGAAAATAACAACGCTAGAATATTTATCAACAAAATGTGTCAGGTACCATTTTCAAGCCTATGTAGATATTTTTAAGAATAACGAAGGTAATAAAAATATTCGAAAATAGCTTGTATCATCCCAAAACTGTTAAAATGGAAGGTCAAAAATTTAAATAAAATTCCTTGGTAAAAAAAAATTGCTAAAACAATCCAATAAATTCGATCTGAAAGAGTTTTCAAAAATTTCGAATGAAATTTTCAATAGATTTATCGAAAAAACGTTACATACTAAAGTAATAATCCACCTTTCAAAATCGCATGATGCAGGGCAATATCTACTATTTTATTTCTGTAAACAACTGTACGCAAATAGTGAGGGGTCATCCATATGTTACGTAACGCAATTTTAACGAATTTCCATATGAAAAAAGTAAATTTTCTGATCAGATAAAGATATTTCTGGATCAATCAAATCAATTCACAAAAACAAAATTCAACAAATTTTCCAATCAAATGCTTAATTACAAACAAATTCAATTTCAGCCGATAATACATAATGTCGCCAAATTTTTATTTGTGAACTCCTACACTAATTTTACTTTAGAAATTTTTATTTTAAAAATGTATTAAGTTCCCATTTTAAATACTGCTTGCGATAATATTGTCTCATATTTCTGAAAAGAACAGACTAAATGATTGACAGTACACAGTAATAATCGATCGTTGAAATTGTTAATTTGATCCGGAAAATAGTGAAATTGATGTGGAAATGTATCTGTTTATATATTTATAATGTATGTATTTATATTTGCTGCAATTATGAATTGGATTTGGAAATTCAGTCATTTTTATCGTCAATTGATCCCGAAATTTCGTCATTTGCTAAGAAATCTTAAATTTCATTTATTTAATTCGAACATTTGTTTTTTTGATCTGGAAGCAAGCAAAATTGAGGGAGAATTAATATATTTGAAGTGAGTAAGTGATCAATCGATTACTTCGCTAATGACCTCAAAAATCCTTGCCAAGCTCTTGTGTTACCCGTCTTTCTAGAAATATATGACCTAGTTGCCCGAGCAACAAAACATTGCTCAAATGTCCTTTGAATTTTGAGAAATTATTATTGTGAATCCCAACGTTTTGCCACTGCTTCAGATGCTCGGCGTTCTATTCTTCGAAAATAAATTTGTCTGATGGAAGAACTTAGTTTTTCCAGTTGTAGCAAATACTAGATGTTTGTGGTGAACCTGGTGGTGAAGTTCACCACAAACATTTACAACTCCATCCACATTAGTAGTGTTTCGCCGTACCGTTTTATAAGTGGGGGGTTTATAAGGGCTGCAGTTATTCCAGTACAGCGTGAAGTGCTAAGTCGGAACAATCTCTCCAGACTATTCGCGATTCGGCGAATAGTTAATTGAGGTTCGGCGAGTAGTTAATCGAAGTTCGGCGAACATTTAATCGAAGTTCGCCGACCACCTTCTTTTGAGCGGTCGTCTTAACATGCACCTGTCGTTGCCAACGCCATTAAAAAAATCGCGACCGCACGACCAGCCATGAAAATGCTTCGACGGAAGACTACAAATAGTCAATAATCAATAATAGTCGAAAGAGCGAGTGCCCAACGACCACGAACCGATAAGACGACACCAAACAATTGGGTTTTCCCGCTCCCGTCCCAGACGACCGTTGGCGATATCGTAATGTTGCTCTGCCCTGGCGATGAATAGTCGTTGGAAAAAGGTGGAAAAGCGTCACGTCTAGTGCTGGCTTGCACAAAACACCTGAGGCCCGTTTGGCCGACTCCAATGCGACTCCGGCTTAATGCAATGCCATTAACGGACGACCTGCCTTTGTCGCTATAAAGTCGTTATCGGCGTTGTTTTGCCGCACCAGCCACGACAAAGCTGCTGCATTGCCTCGACTCGCGCATTTCTCCTTGGCGCGCTTTTTATTTGAATTGTTCATGGCGAATGCACATAACTGCAGGTTTTTGTCATTGTCGCGCATCTGAACTATGGAAAATGAATATCTTTGACTTTCTTTCCACCAACGGTGGAACAGTCGTCGTGCCCGGCGGGAAAGTGGCATTGGCGCGAGATTTGAAATAATCGGTAAGCGACTTCTTATCTTACGCACAAGGTCAAATATTGTTTGATTGCCAGCATAAAAGATACATTAGACGCGCAGGAATGCTAATAAGGAACTGTTTTTGGCGCTGCATCGCTACTTTCTCCGACTAGGCTGCGAGCGCCCTGTTCGTAAGCCAGTCTTGAAAGGAAAACATGATTGATGTTGGAAAGCCTGCGTGATTTGATTTTCCACACATTTTGCAATCAGTGAACTGGCGTGTGACAAAACGTTGGTTCGAAGACAGTTGGAAACAGTTGAAATTAGTTAGTGGTCTCCTTCTTCAGTGCTGAGTTCCGTTTTGCAAGACTTTTCATTGTGGCGTATCAGGATTCAGCCGTACTTATCGACTATTCGTAGAGTCCTTAAGGTGGGCTAGCAAAAAAAGCATAATAGAAAGAACGTTTCCAAAAATACATTTTCTCTCTCGCGAAATTTATGTACGAAATTGAATAAGGAACAAGTTTTTGAAAAAAAATAAAGCATGTACTCCAACGACTTATCCCTTAAATTGTGACCTATTTCAATAATATGATCAACTAAGATTTGTCATTTTCCATTTCAGGTGTCCTTCCACCCGAATGAGCTCAGCCTGCTGGGCTGGCGACTCATCAGGCGAAAACCAGCATGTTGGACAGTGCGGAGAGCGCCCCGTCGGGGGCCACCACTAAGTGGTATGACTGCGAGCCCCAGAAAACCGCACTCCAACCGCAGATATCGTTTCTCAAGTGGATCAACCCCTTCAACAGCGGTAGCACCGCCAAGTCAAACACTAGCGAAACCACAAGTCAGTGTCCTAGCGCGGCAGAGGTTGACTCTTTCAAGGGCGTGCAAGGACTTCGGCAATTCTGGAACAACCAAATCACCGCCACCAAAGACACAAAGCAGCAAAAAGCTGCGACTTTAAGCGGGGCGTGTGCCCAACGCTCCGCTTCCGAAGACAAGGTAGACAGTGGCGTGCGCGGTAGTCGCAACAGGTTCGGCGGTAAAGCCTGCACGCCAAAGCGGTCGCAAAGCTTGCACGACGGCGCCGAAGGTGTGGATTCGCCGGAGAGCCATGTGAATGATGACAATTTCTACAAGTACAAAACAGCTTCGTCGAAAAAGCGATCGACTCTGTGCTCGTTCAGCGACCTTCGCGCACCCCAGCCGGGCGGAGTGAATTTCCCGCGAGTGGCGGGCACAGCAAAGGGTGAGAAAATTCACTGGGCAAGAAGGGAGGACATTTTCGCGAACCGCAAGTGCAAAGATTCGCAGAACATGCGAGCAAACCAGAACGACTGCAGTCCAGCTTCTCCAGTAAGAGCAGCGACCAAAGCGAGCGAGTGCGAGTACGCTTGCATTATCAAAAAAGATAACGCGCCAAAGATAAACCCATCGAGCGACATTGAGGGTACGGAAAACGCGAACCGCACCTGCGGCAACATGGCGATGAAAAGCTGTTCAGGTGATAAGCGCGATAGCGAAGATAACGGCTGCAAAGCAGATCGGCTCCAGGCCGGCGATTCCGCTAGTTGTCTCAGTAGTGAGTCGCCTACGCGTCGGGCGAACTCGACCTCGCGCCGGTGCAGTTTCAAGACGCATTCGAAGAACTACTACGCGCCTCGGAAAATGACGAGCGGGAGCAAGGTGGCCGCGCTGACGTACCGCTTCAACCAGTTGATCCAGCAGGACACTGGCCTCTTGGAAGAGGTGAAGCGGAACCATGGCGTCCTGATGGCGACGTCCGGCCACATCTACAAAATCAGGGAGAGTAGCGGCGACCCGGGCAAGCGGAGAAGCAACAAGGGAAGCGGCACGGATGACGAAATTTCCTCAATCAAGAGCGCAAGTCGGAAAAAGGCGAGCTTCAAGAAGCGATCTGGCACACCCACAAAACAGCCAAAGACGCCGCGGGACTCGCCGTCCAAGGCTTCAAAAGAAGCGACCTCCAGCCCAAGTTCAATGACTGTTCGAGAAACAATCAAGAAATTCGAGAGAAACAGCCTGACTGAGCAAGAACCTAAGCCGAAGGAAGCAGAGAAGAGCAAACCTGCGCCCCAAGACAAGTCTCCGGAGAAGGAGAAACCCAAAGTGCCTTCCAAGAGCGATGTTGTCTTGCAGCGCACGAAGGAAGTTGCACTCAGAAATAGTCTACGTAAGAATAAGTTGCACATCACCACAGCTGAGATCCGAGTGACCGCGGCAAACAAAGTGTTGGCGGAAATTGAAGAAGAGGAAAAAGCCAGCGTTGTTGTTGCTGAGATTGCGAGCACGGAAGATGCTACAACAGTGCCACCTCCGGAAGTTGGAAAGATGGACACAGCAGTGTCTTCACTCCCGACACAGGAGTCAGAAGATGTGGTTGAAGGCGAGGTGAAAGACACCTCATCGGCAGATGCTTCCAACTTGAATGAAGCACCTAGTTTGCAGGGTAACGAAGCTACAGCCGAACTCGATACTCCATCTACCCTCAACGAGTATCCCTCAGTAGAGGAGACACAGGAGAAGAAGAACAAGTATACTCGCCTGTACGAAAAGTTCAGGTTCAAGTCGCCTTTCGCTTCGAGGAAGTTGCCATTAGCAAAAAAACCGGCCTTACAGCTTCAAACGTCCTTTGAGAGCGCGCCTGACAAGAAAATCGTGGACGCTCTGGAATCAGTCAGCAAAAAGCTCGAGCACCTCTCGAAGAGTACCAGCGATATTCGACATTTGAGCGAGGAAGATCGTCTGTACCAGCAAATGACGGCCAAGATGAAGCCGAACGAATCCTTCCTCTTCCGGAATAATTTGAAAACCACCAACGCTTTTGCAGACGCCGTTCACGACGCTGAACTGCAGAAGTTGGTGGAAGCAGTGAATACCCGCCTGATCAACAAAACGCAGTCCATGGACGAGAGCCGGTTTCCCAGCTTGCGGCTGAAGGAAATATCGTTTGAAGAGAAGGACGTCGCAAGTATCTTCGGCAAATCCGATCAACTGATATTCGCAGCGAAAAATGATGAAGCAACTGTGGAAGAACTGTACGAACCCATCGCCTTCCCAGAAGAGAAGAGGTGGAGTGATGCGATCGAATCGCCTAGTGTGTGTGTCAGGCAGGAGGAAGAGCCCAAGGACGACAACATCTACCAGACGTTGGCCGAAGTGAAGAACGCGATAAATCGACGGGATTGCGACAGCATGAACAGTTACGAGTCCTTCGCCAACTACGAGTCTGTCGAGGACGTGCCAAAGCCGTGCAGCTCCGAGAATAGCTATGAAATTTGTGATCCTCCCGAACCGCCGCCTCCTAGAAAGATGGAGCCCGAGATTCGAGTGGATCGTGAGCCTGCTGACCAAACTCCTGCCATTCCACTGCCAAGACGGATCGTGCCCAATGGCCACCCGACTCCTTCGGACGTGCCCTACTCAAGAGTCCCACCGCGGCCGCCAAAATCACCCCAGATCTGCCACCAGTCTGTCCCGCATCCTGCCTCGCAGCCCGCGGTGGATCGTCATCGAATTCCAGATGTTCCGCTTTGTTTACAAGCGAGTTTCGATTCGGAAGATGACGTGGTGAATGGTGACGACGACGCAGGCGAGAATATCTACGATATAATCAAGCATTCAGAGATCACGTCTCATTGCTATGAGAGTATCACCTCGTCCTCGCCTACGTCGTCGAGCAAAGTGCGCGGCCCGAAATCGCTCGATACGATATCCATGATGTCCAACTGCTACGAGAGTATCAACTCGTTGCGACGCATCCCTCTTGGATTGCATCACTCCGACTCGATTTCCACCCTCTCTTCGGACCAGAAAACGAACAGCCTGTACGGAATGTCCTTGGGCCAGGCGATCACCCCGCCCAGCGAAGGCGCGAGCGATAACAGTGACGACTGGGTCACGGACCTGTCGGATGACGAGGAGCCACCAACGCGAAGTGGATCCAAGTGTGGAAAAGCTAAGCAACAGTTCATTGTGTAAGTATATCTGCATATCCGTTTGGGATTTTGAATGCCAACAGTGCTAGTTCGAAATATGCTGACAGACTAGACACCCTTGCCTTGAACTCTGAGGAGCCCCTAAGGTTCCAAAACCCATCATAATGAAAGAGAGGAGTAGAGTGCACGCACTGGTTGGTGATGTATGTGTTTGCTGCGATCTGGATATTCAAAAGCGTATACTCAAAAGTCCTTGATGCTAGTTCACAAACTGCTTGCGTGGAAAATTCAGATCGCCATTTCAAGCAGATACTTCTGATTGGTTCACTTTGTTTGCAATAGTAAACCTCTTATAAAATTTGATGACCCCTGGTTCAGATGACTTCAAACAAAAGACCTCTGTAAACATAAACGATCTAAAGAAGTTTAGGGTAGGTCAATACGTTGACACGGCTAGCCAGCTCTTCGTACAAGTGTTTCAATGGCTCTTCTCTTATTTTGACCTCGCAACTCCTCCAGAAAGGATCTTATCGAGAAGAATACAAAGAAGACTAAGAACGCTCCAAAATAAGTAGTATCGCCATAAGCGTCCAATCGATCTAAACATAGTTTCTCAGCATATTTTCTAGCGCAACTGTGGCATTGCCGTAGAACCTTATCTTATCATTGCTAGCATCGTAGTGATACGAGGCCTACTTGTGCACCACAACGATTATATTTGTTTTAAACAAATTGTTTTTTTTTACACTACAGAGTTCGTGAGCGTGCCAAATATCATCGAAGTCCCGATTGGAGTAAGAAAGTCCGTGACCAGCGAACACATTGTGCATCAGAAGAAATTGACGGTAAGTACGAGACACGCCTTTCCGTTTTATCAGTCAACAGTTGATCCGAGCTTCTTATTTGTGTTTTTAAAAACAAATATGATTCACTAGGGTATCGTAAAACAATTACACATGTGTGCAGAAATTTTGTACTATTTTTGTAAGATAGGCGGGTGAAGGAGAATACAGAATTTCAGATATGGAGTTGAATAGGTTTCATAGTATTTAGCATATCTAAAACCTGAAAAAACTTAATATTCATATTTTAGCTTCGGACTGTTGATTTCCTATAGTCCAATGATTCCTGTTTTATCAATGAGAATCAGAAGGTGTAAGTTACTCCTTAGGAAATAGTTCAAACAATTGAAGGTCACAAAACCTTTAAGGTAGGCTAATTTAAAGAAACCCACCTTGCAAGGAAATTGTCGAGAACTTTCATTGAATGGAATGGATTTATGGCATTCCGTTGAGACCACATCTTATCATGACTATTTTCATCAATATGAATTGATAACATTTGCAGTATCGTAATACGAAATACGAATTGATTATGCCATCTACCGTAATCGTGCATTTCTTTTGGATGCTATATCACTTGTGACGCCATTTTTGAATGGTATCATATAAGAAGTGACAATTTTTCTATTAAAAATTCTTTAAAGCTAAGCGTGAGTTTTATCACGAAATCCAATTTTTTATACATTCAGATATCAGCTCCATACCTCATAAACGATGGAATGACGCAATCAATAGTCTTGCAGCTTTAATTCATACACTAACTAAACATCATTCGGATTTTGACAAAAAAAATCAGGCTTTCTCCCGCAGTGGATGAAAAATCTCGAATAAGTGTGACCGACCACGAATTAATAAACTAGAATCGGATCCTTCAGCACATTTTCGTTCACAGCAAATGAAAATGTGCACGCTTGAGTATGCACTTTACGAGAGGACGTGTCAGTATTGTCGCAGCACGCAGAGAGTAAACATCCTCAATTCTTGCTGTGATGGACGATGAGGTGTTGCATTAAAATCAGTTAGCCGTATATTTGTCATGCGACTCAACAATCGATTTTCAAAGTAAATTTGGATATAACTAAACTGTGAGTCGGTTTATATTAATGTCCAGAAGCATTATGAAGCATAAATAATTAAAAAAACTGTCAAAATGACAGCTGCTACTGTTTGATAGCTATTCGCATCAGAAGTTCTATCCATGTTTTAGAGACAGGCTTTTTAAAAAAAGTTTTATTAATCATATTCTGATATAAAAAGGTTAATATGCAATTATACTATTCAGATTGAAAAAAATGTGTACAATCTTTAACAGAGGCTAAATTTGATATTAAATATGTGTAGAAACACATTTTCCCACGCCAAACACTGTGGTGGAGCTCATCCAAAAATGATAATAAAGATTTTCACACATTTTTCGAAAGTTGTCGACGAATTTTTCGTAATTTATTCTCAAATACAGCATCGTAAAACGATAGCCAAATCACATGTACTATGGCCAAAGCGCGGCAAATTCGATATGTAAAACTTTCTTTCTACTCAGGCAGATCAGTTTATGTTAACAGCATACATGTATGTTTAGCATGCATGCTGAAACCACGACCAAAAAGGTCTTTGACCACACTCTTCGGTGGGAGGTGCGTTTCAGTATTGTTCTCCACGAAAGCGTTCTTGCCGCGAAATCTTCTAAAGATACTGTTAAGGCTCACGTGACGGTATTCAGGTGGACTGCCCATCTTCATCGGAATCAGGTCACCAATTTCTTTACATGCTGATGATGGTCGAACTCGCGAATCTTTTCTTTAATTTGCATTTCATATTCAGGTTTAAATGCAGCATTTATTAAGTAGACGCGGAAATCCTACCTGTCTTAATGAAGTGCTGTCTCAAGAACATAAGTCGTTAAAGCATCTTTTTTTTGAATGCGATCCAACACTTCATTGGAAGAAACGATCAAAAAAATTCGTGGATTATGTGCCAGGTTGCAAAGATTAGCGTATCTACGCGAATCTTTTTCGTCTTTTATGCTTTAATAATTAATTATGTGTTGTGCCACTCTTCCCGAAATACGTGACTAGAGATTTTCTTGAATCGTTTCAACGGGTCAAATTAACATATTCACATATCATGCGTGAATCGTTGAGTATTTTTCATCCAATGATGCATCTGGAAAGTGTGTCGACGTCGACGCCAAATGAAATTCGATTCCGTTAAGTTGGAAAAGATAAATCGTGTAAATCATTTGGAAGACAAAACAAAAGCCAAGTGTATTTGGGCTGGAGAGTATTCTGGTGGATCAGAGATGCTTTGATTGTTGTCCACTCATGAATGCTATGCAATCCTTTGAAAATAGGGCAATCGGAAAATTAACGCAAAGTGGATTGATCCATCTTTAACATTCACTGCTATTCAATAGAACTGAATCGATTTTTTGAGCTCAGAATAGTAAAGATGGTTAAATCTAAAATATCTAGCGCCGCAATACATTATTTTTTTGTACAAAATATGTTTATTTTCTGAAGAAAATTGTTCCAAAATTATTTATTTGATTTTTATACAATTTTCCATTTGATCTACAAGCAATGTGTAGTAATAAGCAAAGAATCTGAATTTTTATAGACATTCAGTTCATACATATGTGCTGTCTTGTCTGCCTTTTAAATTAATGCGCCCTTATAAAATCTATGAAGGTGCAGTGAATTAAAAAAAAAGATGACAAGAATATCATTTAATTCTTGATAAAAGTAATGAAAAACGGAGATAACGCAGAGCTATACCAAATGTAAATTTAAAATGGTCAATTTTTTTGAAAATTGTTGTGTTATCCTTGTTGAATTTTCGTCACAAATTTTTCTAAAATTAGGGAGCTTCTTCTTTAGCAATATTTTTAAATTTTATTTGTAAATCATATTTAAACAATGAAATGATGAAAAATTCAGAAAAATCTACTTATTTTCATTTCATTGAAACCAGGTTGAAATAATCAAGAACATAGAGTTTTGATATCGTTTCTCGAGTGTTGTAAACGAATGAATGCAGTTGAGATAAGAATAATTGTTTAATTTTCGATAGGCAATCGAGTTTCCAAGAATTTAATCTTTGCCGTCTATTGAATTGATTGTGCAGTTGATACACCCTTCCCTCACTTAAATATAAAACCCGACTTAATGAGAGCTGTTACATAAATTTGACTCAATCTTAATATCCTTCATATATTTATGAAATTAAAAAACACAACAATTTCAAAATAATTGCTTGCAGTGCTTTTCAATTCGATCATACATTCTCACCATTTTCTTGTTAATTTCATTTTATCGGCTGGAACAATTATACTGGCTCTATTCATTCTCTTAAACTCAAATAATACTTAATGACTAAAAATAAAAATCCTAAAGGATTCCCTTATGCAAAAATTATAGGAGAACGTGGTAGTTCTTCTAAGCGTTTCATTATGAACAATTAATATCAGTGCTTATTCTTCAAACTCTTATATTATTCAGGAAAGGCTCCGACTTAAAACATTTCTTTTAAATAGAATATACATATTTCTGTCAAACATAAAAAATGAAATAAACGCTATTTCAATACTTCTTTAATATTTTATTTATATTCGTGGGATTATTGGGCGTAAAAAAATCAAATTTCAATGCAAAAAAATATTAGATCAAATGAGCCATTCCATGTCAAATGGGACAACTTCGGAACTTGACCCCTTTCGATTTGGCTGAAAACTTACCCAATTGTTCTGTAAGCAAAGCCATGAAGATTCCCCAAGTTTCAGCTTCAAACATGTAAAACTACGCCCGGGTGTTTTTTAAAGTTTTGATTGTTTTTTTTGATTTTCAAAGTATTTTTTGTGTTTTTTTAAAGAAAGGATTTCATTTGCTCAAAAAATTATGCAAAATATGCTTTCCGACGTAAAATGACTCGCTGAACACGATCCCGTGGTCGGAAAAATTCCAAAAAATCGTGGAAAACTGAAAAAGCTGTTATGTAAGTAAAATTTTGATAAATTTATAATAAAAATTACATCTGGGCAAAAATAATTTAACACCGGTCAAAAGTTGCAAAATACACGGAAAAATCATTAGTTTTCCGACTCTATATCAACTGAAAGCTCAATTCTGAGCACGAATTCGGATTTCTCGCAGTTCAAATAGAGCCAGTAAAGCCATTAATTTTTTTTTGAATTGGTTGCCTGTTCGAGCTTTTTGGTAAATTGGTTTAATAATAATAAAAGTCGTGACTTTTTCTATTACCAAATTTTATTTTCGACTTTTCAAATATATATTTCGGCAACTACTTGTAGCTCTCTTCAGTGAGATGTTCACGACGTCATGATTTTTATTATCATTAAAATCTCTTGTTTTTACCAAAAAAAATCCTTCATTTCACCAAAATCTTTCCAATAAAAAGTATCCATTATTCAAAACTAACCAAATTTTCTTTTTTTGCTATAGAAATTTCCTCAATTTGTTATTGAAAATAAATCTGAGAAACAAACTTGTCCTTCCAAATTACTAACTTTTTGTGGAATGTCAACGTCTCCAAAAAGATCAGTGCGTCCCATTTGTTCATCTATATTTTGTTGGTTTGTCGCCCTCTCCTCGCCTTTTGGATTTTCACGTGCAATTCATTTATAACCCGGCGACTTTTATCTTCGTTCTTCACTAGACAACAAAAATTATTTAGAAATATAAAACTCATCAAAAATTATTACGAATACTTATGGAAATGTGAGAATGAATATGTGTTTATAAATAAATTAAATAAAAAAATTCTTCCAACATTTTCGACTAAACTTTTAAAAAAAAAATACAAGAAAGCAATGTTCATTATATTCATTTTATTTTAATAGAAAAATTCTCACACTTCAAGCATTTATTACACAAATAATCTGTACAAAATTACAAACAAAACAATTTGTTTAAAAAATGTCTGAAGTGTGATTTCCAAACAGCTTATTTATTTTGTTGGAGTCGTATTTTTGGAATAGCATTCATAAAACGAATTCTTCAAAGAAATGGCAACAATTTTAAGGAATAGTTTTAAAATCAAATCATTGAAACAGTTTCTGTGCAAAATTTTCTCGGAAAAAGTTTCCGGAAAAGTTTTACAGTCAATGTTCAACAGAAAAATTTTACAAAATAAAAATTGTCAAATAAATCATACAACAATAATGTTTGAAATGAAATTTGAACAAAATTTTTGAAGAGAAAGACTGAATCAAACATTTTTTGAAAATGTTTGCAAAATCAATCCCAAAGCTAGGTTCTCGTGCCGCCCGTATCTTATGTGGTATCACAATGGACATGTCATGGTCTAAGTATGTCATCTCTTGAGAATAGAAAGCAACCACTACAACCAACCAACCAACAAAACCAACATAATTTCTGAAAAGTTGTTCACGATTATTTTTTGGCAAAAATATGCTTACAAACAATTCATTCGAGTAATCTGTAATATTGTGTATCCTAAAATTGAAAGACTAAAAAACCCCGTCTAAAATTTTTTCCGGGGGAAAGTCAAGGATATCTTTTTGGAAGTTAAGATCCACTATTTCTTTGGGTTTAAGCTCCGATGAAAACTCAGCGGATCTTTGTTTTTCGTTTAAATCCTACTTTTCGCTGCTGGTCGCCTTAATTGTGATATATTTCAAAACAATATGGAACCCAAATTTATACTAAAAAGTTTCTCAAACTTCATTTTCGACCAAACTTTAAAAAGCAGTGAGACACTCTGGATGTGTCCGGTGGGAAGTTTAGCTACGTTTTGCAAATGATTATGTGAAGGTTAAAAAGGTGTACATATATAAATAAAGGCAGGAAACTTCAGGGATTAATGTGACAAATTCAAAAATCTAGGATGCATATAATATGACAAAATATGAAATTTTTATTCACACAAAGTTACTTAAAGTAAAAAAAACAGAAGGAGCTGGGATTTGAACCCTCTACCTTGACATCAAGAGTCGAGCGCTCTGCTCACTAAACCAGCCGCTCTACTCTTAAATTTGCACATCTTTGCAATGTATTGTGCTCATTTTGAATTTCAAGACAAACTTCCGTTCGCTGTTTCGTTCGGTACGCTTTTTCTGGGCTGACTCCTCTCGCTCACTTTTCGTTAGAACCTCCGTAAATAAAGTTAAACTTCCAAAAATGTTTGAGACATAAATTTTTGATAAATTGTTTTATGGAAAAAAACTCATCGATAAATTTTAGTTAATATTTCCAAAAGAATAATTTCCCAAAGAAATATTGACGATACTTTCGAAATACGTTGCATCAATAAAATTCATATCGAAAAATCAATTCGGTAAATGTTTCTGCAATATAACGTAAAACATGGTCTATGTTTCGAGTACCTAATGTTGAAAAAAAAATGTTTTTTCATTTCGTAATTCATTGTATGACTGTAGTTAGGAAAAACTAGAAACCATTATTTTGCGTAGAAGTATTAAAAAAATTATCATTCCGGTAGATTTGTGAGGAGGCGTTTAAAATCTTGAATTAAATATCGGCTAATTTGTTTGAAAACGTTTATATCTGAAAAATTCTCATAAATTTTCTTGTTGTGAAATAATTATGCTTAGAACGATTTCTTTATTTCAAGTACACCTGAGCCCAATACATTTTTGTTAATAATTTGCGTATGTAATTTTCCTTTCTACATTATGCACATTATAAGATCGCCTCACCTCCAATCGATCCTCTCAATAAGACCAACTTCTACCGGCAGACACCATCAGCGAGAATTTCTAATTTCTGATTATTTTCCAATAAAAAGATTCTGATGCGGTCCTTCCTCCCTATTTAATGAATTTCAGAGTGCTAACTAAATTCTATAAAAAAACATTTATTTGGATCGCGAAATTTTTGCCGGATAAGCACCCATACAGAAAATGTCTTTGCCTTCACGTCCGCACTATTTCCGATGATAATCGTAGTTCGTAACCGATTGGGTCCGTTTTGAGGGCATGCTTGCCTCCAGATAAGCGCATTCTGCAAATACGAAGTCGCGTAAAACGACACTCCAGATATAAAATGGGGACTCTACGGCTATAAAACATGATGGGGCTATTGCCCCTTTGACGACTAGTGGAGAAAATCATCGTTCGCAACTATGCAGCGCCACAACTCAGTTTTCCATAACGTAGCGTATGAGATGAAAATCGTATATTAACGATAAAGTTATTCTGCAGAAGATGTTATGACGCGATTCAGTGTTATCGTATCTTGCGTATCTTGTGTAGCTTTCGACCAAGGTGCAAAGCTAGGCTCCGAATCCGAAGCTACTTCTATTGCGGAAAAGTGAGAGTTGAAATAGCTAAAGCAAGTAACATGGCCAAATTAAATGAAGAAATGCGAGTCCAAATAAGTGGAGCAGTGGATTTATCGGTGGATCTACTGTTGCGGGAACCACTTTTGCTGGGTCCAAAATGCAGAAGATTCCATGGTGAATGACCACAGAAAACCATCCAGCTCTCGTCGTCGGTCATGCGAAAGTCAACACTGCCTGATGATTTTCTCAGATTTTCCAAGTTCCCGCGGGACCCAGAAGATCATATTCCACGGGTAAATTGAAACTTGTGGTACTGGTGAACGCTGCATGGCACAAGATCACGCAGCTCCCGGGCTAATGGTCGTACCACAGAATGTAGATTGGATTACTAGCTACAAGCAATCCCTTGTGAAGTGCTGGAACGCATCTCTTCCTTTTTGCCAGCAACTACTTGGTATGGAGATTAATTAGCTCGGAATTACAGTACAGCTGGAAGACAGAAACCACTAAAGCGCGGCTGAGCCGCACTAGGCTGGTGTTCATTGAACTTCGTCAAGATCATGTGCCCAGTGTTTGGATATTTTGCATATTATCGTAGCGTGCCGAAGACGAAGAAGGAGGAAAAGAATGTGTTTACAGTACACACTCTGTACAGGCAGTTTACATAAAGTGCCGACCGTAACACATATCGAATTGAAATGGAAAACAGACGGACAATAAATTTCCAGCGATAAGTTTTCCCGTGCAATTTAGCGCCGGAATTGCTAGCAAATGCGTTCGGATGGGAAAACAAGTATGCATTCCACAGACTAAGGGTTGTTTATGGGTGCTGTGTTCGTGGTGAGTACATAGTCATTTCACATGTAGCTACGTCGCAAGTGATCAGCAAACGGAATTATAGACTGCCAAATGAGGACTAAATTGATTTGATTCTGATGGTTACTGTGGCAGATGTTTGGTCTGCGAGAAATGCATCTATAAGATCTACAAGATTCGGGATACCGAGAAAAAGGAGCGACTTGATATGTTTTGACGATTTCCACCTCCCAACGTTGAAAAAAAAGATTTGTCCTGTTCAATGTCTCTTAGCTACTGAACTACTTATAAGGAAAGAAATATAGGAGGAAGTCATACATTTTTTTATCTGTGAATACGTAAATTACTTAAATGAGGAAGCGTGGTTTCGGGGTGACGAATGGCATCCTCTTCAGGTGCTGTGATTTAAGTTAGCAAAGTTGCGAACCAAAAGCACACTAGTGTTCGGTGTTGTCGACTAGACACGGAGGTTCAAACCCCAAATTAAACAAATGATTATATAAATTACTTCAACTTAAAAACCATTTTTTTTGAATATCCACTCATTTTCTCGCCTTCCGAAGACTGTGAGAACATTTATTAATTTTTTGCAAAAAAAAAACATCCAAAAAATCTTCAATTATTAAACGAGAGTAGTTTCTGATTGAATGTTCACTGAACAACTTACACGAAATCGCCTTGATTCGCGATATTTGCTGATTCGTTGTGCGATCAAGAATGCGGTCAGCATCACCTGGAAAAGGTGTGTGTTCGACTTTGTTGCAAGCCGTAAGCCAATGCTAGGCCATGACCATCAGAATGAGTTTGCAACGTTTCAACAACTCGAAGAAAAAAAACCAATTCGGAATTGTTAAATGAAACGCACAATTGTGCAGTGAATTTTCAGCCAGAAAAATAATCATTTGGCACAAAGACGAAAGACAACACTAACATAGATACAATCTGGCTGATTGAAAAGATACTTCCCATCGTTTCTGGTCTTACACTCAATCTAGAATGTTGTTTGTTAACC